>NC_051166.1:165761535-166291535 GCF_013339725.1 Rhipicephalus microplus | reverse complement strand
TATATATATATATATATATATATATATATATATATATATATATATATATATATATATTATATATCTTAGAAAAGCGCGTGGGCGGCGCGAACAGTGTGATCTTGGAAGTTGTTTGTGGTTGTCTCTTGTTCCCAGATTCTGTTGAGCTTGCCGCTAGCAGTGGTTTGTGTTGAGTGCAAGAGAGACGACGTATCGGAAGCGCATCAAGACACTCATTACCCTGCGAGGCCGCTAACATCCTGAAACACATTTGCAGTGTGCTGTTTCTGTCACCAGCTGCGCGACATCCGCTGATGGGCCGGAAATCGGGTAGGAGGCTGTGCCAGTAAGGTACGAGTCAAGCGCGATAAACGCTCAGTCTTACATTTTGTGTGCCAGTGTTTTTTTTTTTTTTTTGATGCGTGCCTAAATTGAGGTACATTAAGGTTCTCAAACGCGAACTTCGGCGACTTTGACTGTAATACCTATATATATATAGCCGCCTAAGACATTTAGCTCTCCTGGCCGCTTTGATAATAAAATTTATACCAAAATTGGCATGGCATAACATGACTGTATGACGAACACAAGTATTTAGTCATATATAACATGAAAATTTTGACATGCATGTCATGAATGTCATAATAAGCCTGGCATGGTCTTGCTGCTCTTGTGGTGGTTTCGTTCACATCATCATCATCATCATCATCATCATCATCATCATCATCATCATCATCAGCCTGACTACGTCCACTGCAGGACAAAGGCCTCTCCCATGTTCCGCCAGTTAGCCCGGTCCTGTGCTTGCTGCTGCCAATTTATACCCGCAAACTTCTCAATCTCATCTGCCCACCTAACCTTCTGTCTCCCCCTAACCCGCTTCCCTTCTCTGGGAATCCAGTTAGTTACCCTTAATGACCAGCGGTTATCCTGTCTACGCGCCACATGCCCGGCCCATGTCCATTTCCTCTTCTTTATTTCAACTGTGATATCCTTAGCCCCCGTTTGTCCCGTAATCCACTCTGCTCTCTTCTTGTCTCTTAAGGCTACACCTACCATTTTTCTTTCCATTGCTCGCTACGTCGTCCTCAATTTAAGCTGAACCCTCTTTGTAAGTCTCCAAGTTTCTGCTCCGTAGCTAAGTACCGGCAAGATACAGCTGTTATACACCTTCCTCTTGAGGGATAGTGGCATCTACCTGTCATAATTTGAGAGTGCTTGCCAAATGTGCTCCACCCCATTCATATTCTTCTAGTTACTTCGATCTCGTGGTTCGGCTCCACGGTAATTACCTGCCCTAAGTAGACATAGTCTTTTACATCTTGAAGTGCACTATTACCTATCTCGAAGCGCTGCTCTCTTCCGAGGTTGTTGTACATTACTTTAGTTTTCTGCAGATTAATTTTAAGACCCACCTTTCTGCTCTCCTTGTCTAACTCCGTAATCATGAGTTGCAATTCGTCCCCTGAGTTACTCAGCAATGCAATGTCATCGGCGAAGCGCAGGTTACTAAGGTACTCTCCATTAACTCTTATCCTTAACTGTTCCCATTCTAGGCTTCTGAAAACCTCCTGTAAGCACGCGGTAAATAGCATTGGGGAGATTGTGTCCCCCTGCCTTACACCCTTCTCGATTGGTAGTCTGTTGCTTTCTTTATGAAGCAATATGGCAGCAGTTGATCCCCTGTAGATTTCTTCGAGGATGTTTATATATACTTCATCGACGCCCTGATTCTACAGTGTCTGCATGATGGCTGATATTTCTACTGAATCAAACGCCTTCTCGTAATTCATGAAGGCTATGTATGTATAGTGGTTGGTTATATTCTGGGCATTTCTCTATTACCTGATTGATAGTATGGATGTGGTTGATTGTTGAGTAGCCTGTTCGAAATCCTGCTTGTTTCTTTGGTTGATTGAATTCTAATGTTTTTTTTTTTTACTCTGTTAGCAATTACCTTTGTAAATAGCTTGTATACTACAGAGAGCAAGCTAATCGGCCCGTAATTCTTCAAGTCCTTGTCATCTCCTTTCTTATGTATTAAGATGATGTTAGCGTTCTTCCAAGACTCTGGTACTCTTCCCGTCAAAAGACACCTCGTAGACAGGGTGGCTAGTTTTTCCAACCCAATCTGTCCTCCATCTTTCGGCAGATCTGATGTTACCTGATCCTCACCAGCAGCTTTGCCTCTTTGCATGCTCTCCAAAGCTTTTCTGACTTCTTCTATCATTACTGGTGGGGTGTCATCTGGGTTACTGCTAGTTCTTATAGTATTAAAGTCGTGGTTGTCGCGGCTACTGTACAGATGTCTGTAATTTCCTCCGCTATTTTAACTATCCTATCCATATTAGTAGTTATTTTGCCCTCTTCGTTCACATGGTATATTGAAAAACTAGTATGGTATGACATGACTGCATGGTGAACATAGGTGACAGACTCTAACACGGAATTTATGACATGCATGTCGGTTAAGTCATGACTACACGCCAGGCTCATGATGCGCTGGCGGCCGTTTCATCAGCCTTACATATACCAAATTTGGTATCACATGACGTGAATAAACGACGAAGGTTATCGACACGTCTGACCATGATAATCATGACATGCGTGTCATGTAAAACCTGACTACATACTACTTTCATAGCGCGCTCACGGCTGTTTCACTAACTTCACACATACCAAATTTGTTATTACGCGACGTGAATGGAAGACGAACGCAAATTCCAGGCGCGAACATGATAAGTGCGACATAGAACTTATGTACGGCATAAGTTATACGCTTATCACTGCTGTTACTGGTATTGTACACGTTAGTGGAGCCATTGTTACTTGATTATGAACAACATACTTGCATCTTATCTAGGTATGTGAGTGCGCATAACATTTCTACATGCGTTTACTGTGTGCTACAGCCGTCCGCCTCGTAACGTTGTGGTGATTTTGAAGTGACATATCAACCTTCCTGATTCATGCTTCGCATATCATCGATTCCCACTGTACGCGGTATTATTTTTTAGTTTTAATAAGATAACTGCCATAGAACCAGGAGTCGGGACTACGTCACTGTTCTGGGGGATGCAAAATCAAAGCCGCTATAAGACACCATGGTGAGCCAGCGCAGTTTTTCTGAAGTAATACAGTTCTCGTTATTTCACTCCAGCTACTCACGCTCCATATGCCTACGTTTCTGAGCTGCTTTATTAGTACCTTGTTTGAAGGCCTTCATTTTAAGGCGTCTTTTTATATTTATATATATTTATATTACTCACTTTTCTGCATTTCGAGGTGAAAACATGTCAACTTTTAATGTGAACTCATTGCATTTTTGTGCTAATAGGTTACTATGAAACACCGATCTAAACGGTCGTCTCACTGGAAGTAGACAAAGGTATTACTGGATTTTAAATGCGAAGCACTTCTTAGCGAACATTGGTGACTTTGCGCGTATCTATCTATCTATCTATCTATCTATCTATCTATCTATCTATCTATCTATCTATCTATCTATCTATCTATCTATCTATCTATCTATCTATCTATCTGTCTATCTGTCTATCTATCTATCTATCTATCTATCTATCTGTCTATCTGTCTATCTGTCTGTCTGTCTGTCTGTCTGTCTGTCTGTCTGTCTGTCTGTCTGTCTGTCTGTCTGTCTGTCTGTCTATCTATCTATCTATCTATCTATCTATCTATCTATCTATATCTATCTATCTATCTATCTATCTATCTATCTATCTATCTCTATCTATCTATCTATCTATCTATCTATCTATCTATCTATCTATCTATCTATCTATCTATCTATCTATCTATCTATCTATCTATCTATCTATCTATCTGTCTGTCTGTCTGTCTGTCTGTCTGTCTGTCTGTCTGTCTGTCGCTCTATCTGTCGCTCTATCTGTCGCTCTATCTATCTGTCGCTCTATCTATCTGTCTGTCGCTCTTTCTGTCTGTCTGTCGCTCTGTCTGTCTGTCTGTCTGTCACTTTGTCTGTCTGTCTGTCTGTCGCTCTGTCTGTCTGTCGCTCTGTCGCTCTGTCTGTCTGTCGCTCTGTCTGTCCACCTACGACTTTAACTCTCCTGGCCGTTTCGATAATGGTAATGATACCTAACTTGGTATGGCATAGCATGACTGTATGAAGAATATATTTGACTAGTCATAACATGAAAATCATCACATAGATGTCATAAATGTCATGATTTACATTTTATGGTCCTGCTGCCTTTGCGGTGGTTTCGTTCACGTGGAGTGTTGCAAAACCGGTATAGTGTGACATGATTGCATGGCAAACACAAGCGACACACTCTAACATGAAAATCATGACATGCGTGTCATGTAACAACATGACTACATGTCAAGCTCATGGTTCGCTCGTGGGCGTTTCGCTTGCGTCCCATATACCAAATTTGGTATTACGGGACGTGAATGAATGACGAAGGCATGTGACTGGTGCAAACATGATAATCATGAGATGCGTGTCATGTGACAACATGACTACATGCCATGCTCATGATGCACTGGCGGCCGGTTTTCTAGCTTCACATGTACTAAACTCGGTAGTACGTGACGCTAACGGACGACATAGGTAAATGACATATACAAACATGATAATCACGACATGCGTGTCGTGTAACAGCATGACTACATGACACACTCATGATGCGCCCGCGGCCGTTTTTCTAGCTCCACATAAACCAAATTTTGTGTTATGTGACGTCAATGAAGGACGAAAGTATATTCTGGTGCAAACATGATAATTCTGACACGCGTGTCATGTAAAAACATGAGAACATACCACGCCCATAGCGTTCTCGCGGTCGTTTTGCTAGCTCCACAGATTTGTTATCACGAGAAGTGAATAGACGACGAAGGTAAACGACACATCCAAACATAATAATCATGACATGGAAGTCATGTACGCATCATTTTTATACGAACAGATGATACAATGACAAAAATGACTAAACACAGCATAATCAGCAGTCAATTTCTATTCTGACTAGCACGTCCAAGCGCCTTCAACCTTTTCACAAACTCATTCACATCAACGCTTCTCTTTGCATCCGTCGTATTAGGGTACGGGTCAGCGCCGGTATATGCAGGAGTTGGAGATGCCTGACCACCAAGACGCTGGTTACCTTGGACAGCATGGACAACCTGTGGATGGTCATCTTGGGCCTGGGCACCATGAGGCTGTCGGGTCTCGGCCTGGGCATGAACAGCAATGGTTGGCTGACTGGAACTGAGAATGCTGTTCTGGGCCTTCGGCTGCTTTAAAGGCGCGTAACCCTCAGGAGAGCTATTTGGAAAAAGTGACTGGTAATAGAGGCGCCGCTCCGCACGTGTCATACCATGCACTTGTCGGAAGACCGGAGTTACAGCTGGCTCCTGTGGTTTGTACGTTGCGGGGGTCCCCGCTTCCCACATTTCTTCTGGTTCTGGCAACGGCAGTGAAGCACCGGCGACTGGAACCACATAAGGCCTGTCCACATCCTCCCGTCTCATCGGCAATGTCGACGACCGGTCAGGGCATGTCTCAAGGTGGCGTAGAAACAGGCTCCCCATGGCTGGCATGAGATGGGTGGCGTTGAACAAACAAGGCCTGAGGCATGGTTGGCCGACCATTTTCTTGCATTTTGACAGGTGGTTGTCAATCCGAGTCCGCTTCACCCTGTGGTTCGGATTGTAAGGGCACTGGACCAGATCGTCATCTGCGTAGGTGAATGTAGCCATAGCTTGCGGAGAACAAACGCAGCGTGGCTCTACGCGGTGCCTCTACAGAGCGTTCTGAATAGACAGAGTGGGGGTGCTCGGCGTGAGACGCCGATAGACGCGGGCCGTCTAGGTCGTTGAGGATATTGTGGAAGCAGGGGCCTGCGAGAGCGATCACGATGGTAATGATGATGATGCACCTTGAATGATTGGCACCTACCCACTCATGGGGATCGTCGGGTGGATCAGACAACCTGGATTATGCTCGCGTCTACGCTGTTGCGCCTTTGGGTAGCGTGGTGCGGACTCGGGCCATCCGAGTCCCCGGAGAGGACGAGTAGAGAAGCCGGAGAAGGAGAAAAAAATGTTTATATACAGTATTTACATGGTAGCGTGGTACAACATGAAAAGAGAATCACCCACGAGCGCCTCTGCGCTAGCGTTTTTATACATCGTCCGCCTTCCCAAGATCCCTTGCAAAGAAAATTTATGCGCAGGATACTCCAATGAGATCGTCGTCTTCCTCTCCGTCCCCGAAGAGGGAAAGCCAAACACCGCCTCCCTCTGAACCTAGGAAAGGGGGCAAGGCATGCCCAGTTCGCTGTTTGGTGAGGGAGACCCCACGCGCCAGCGTGGCACCACAGTGAGATGACGTGGAATCCCATGCGCAAAGTCGCTCCCTGATGCAGCCAGGTTGACTCAAGCAAGGCAGAATACCCCGTACAGCTGCTGGGTCGACGCTGCTTCGGAGTGTTGCTCTCGGCGGCTGACAAAAGCTTGGCCAACGACTTTTGTGTCAAGAGGAGCCGGCGACGTGGTTTTTCCCGATTGTCCGCGTCCATCGCCGTCCCGGTGCAGGGTTGACTCATCAACAGCTGCCAGGTGCCAGCAGGCCGCGAAGACCACGTGGAACTTGGGCGAGGCACAACAGCACCCCCGCCGCCAGATGATACATCGGGAGGTCGAGTTGTTCCATGCAGCTCGGCCGGGTCGATGTCGGCGACGTTCCGGCAAGGCTCTTTGGTTTCTCGAAGGGCCTGGTCAAACTGGAATGCTCCAAGAGCTGGCCTCTGCGCCCCGCTTCGGTGAAGAGTGGGTGACAAGCTCCAAGAAACGACCTTTGTCAGCCACACACAATGCGACAAGCACCGCGTGTACGCCACTCTCATCGCCAGGCCTCCGATTTTACAAAGCAAACATCTTATCTTAATAACTTAAGCTCAAGGAAACAATGTGCATACTAATTGGGACAAGTGTCCAGTAACTCTTTCATACGTAATTCCATTTGGAATCGAGATAACATTATAATCAAGCTAAACAAGCAAACTGTAGAGCTCGGGACAACGAGGGAGTCAGTAAAAAATTTCTCTATGCCCTCACTGTAACACATTGAAAAAAAAAGTACACATAAACTAGGTAAAGGTAAACAAAAAAATCAAACAAACCTTCCGCGTCTTTTGACGAGTCAAAACGCTCGACTTAGGGCGTCTGCATTTGTATGAAGGCCACCTCTCTTGTAGCGCACCGCGAAATTGTGCTGCTGCAGTGCTATGCTCCATCTGAGCAAACGACCATTCTTAGGTGACATTTGGTGTAACCAGGTTAGTGGAGAGTGATCAGTTTCTATAATAAACTTAGAGCCAGCAACATAGCAGCCTAGTTTTTGTACGGCCCAAACAATGCAAGCACATTCTTTTTCCGAAGTGCTATAAGCCTCTTCCCTGCTGCTCAATTTGCGACTCAAATACAAAACCGGCCGCTCCTCTCCACTCTGGTCCGTCTGACATAGCACTGCTCCTAAACCGCGTTCGCTTGCATCACACTGAATAGTGAAAGGTTTTGCAAAATCCGGTGCCCTCAAGACGGGTTTCTCACTCAATGCGTGCTTCAGCTTCTGAAAAGCGTCTTCCTTTTTAGAGTCCCATTGAATGTTCACAGGTTCGGTCTTGCGTAAACTATCTGTCAAAGGGCTGGCAATCTCGGAGTAATTCGGGACGTAATGCTGATAGTAACCTGTGAGGCCGAGGAATGCTCTCATCTCGGTCTTAGTGCTGGGACGACGATAACCGACCACCGCGGCTACCTTGAGTTCGGACGGTCGACGACGCCCATTTCCTACAATGTGCCCTAAATAGCTTACTTCAGCACAGCCCAAATGACATTTCTCTCTCTTTACCGTAAGACCTGCATTTTTGATCCGTTCCAAAACCATCCGAAGGTGTTCAACATGGTCTTCCCATTTGTCCGAAAATATCGCCACATCGTCTAGGTAAGGCAGCGCAAATTTCTCGAGCCCGTGGAGAACCTTATCCATCAGGCGGCTGAAACAATACGGCGCGTTCTTGAGCCCAAAGCTCATCATCAAAGGACGAAAAGTGCCCAGGGGTGAGATAAAGCAGCGTATCGACTCGCGCGCTCTGTCAAAGGGACCTGCCAATACCCCCTGACAAGGTCTAACGTAGAAATGTATTTCGCCTTAGACACTGTCTCTACCCTCTCTTCAATGTTAGGAATAGGGTAAGTCTGGTCGACTGTTACAGAGTTCAGGCGGCGATAGTCCACGCATGGCCTTGGATCACGGCCCGGAATCTCAACCAAAATCAAAGGCGAGGTGAAATCACTGTCTGCTTCGATGATAACACCTAGGTCGATCATGCGGCGAATTTCGGCCTCTAGTATCTCTCTCTGTCTAGGCGACACCCGATACGGCTTACAGCTGATCGGCTTGTTAACCGTCAGCTCAATGTCGTGCTTAATCACATCCGTTTTGCCTGGCTTCTCGGAGAAAACGGTAGCGAATTCCTGTACTAAAAGCTCTAAATCTTCCTCTTGAGCCTTACTTAGGGTGTTCCCTGTGTCTACCCTATCTGACAATGTGCTGCTGACCGTGCCATCGGAAAGACACAGGATTTCCGCGCCCTCATCCTCAGGAACATTGAGTGCAAGGTTTACTACTGCTTTTCGTCGCATGTAGGGTTTCATTAGGTTACTGTGATACACTTTGGGGCATTTCCGGCCCCACTTTACCTCGTAGTTGGTGTCTGAAAGCACTGACATCACTGTCGCTGGTCCCTCCCATTGTACGTCCAGCTTGTTTTTTCTTGAAGGGCACAACAGCATCACCTCATCGCCCACTCTAAAGACTCGCTTTCGAGCTGACTTATCGTAACGGGCCTTGGAAAGCGCCTGTGCTGCGCGCATGTTGCTCTCCACCACTTCGCGTGTAGTCCCCAGTCGCCCCAATAAATCCAGTACATAGGAAACCACATTAGGGTCCTCCCCATATCTAGTCCATGACTCTCGTATCAAGTGCAGCGGACCTCTCAAGTTCCTGCCGTAGACAAGTTCAGCCGGACTAAAACCCGTACTCTCGTGTGGGGCCGACCTCAGAGAAAACATCGCAGCTGGTATACACCCCTCCCAGTCACTTTTATGCTCAAAGCACAAAGCTCGCAAAACGCGTTTCATGACCGAGTGCATGCGTTCCACAGGGTTCGACTGTGGATGGTGAATAGAGCTATGCGCGATTTTTATCCCGCAGCGTTCTAGGAATGTAGTCGTAAGGCAGCTTGTGAACACACTTCCGTTGTCACACTGTATCTCCGAGGGAAAACCCACCCGAGAAAAAATAGACAACAATGCGTCCACCACGCATACTGAACTCAACTCTTTCAGTGCGATTGCCTCCGGGAACTTGGTGGCAACGCACAGCGCGGTCAGGACGTACCGATATCCTGATTTAGATGGAGGCAGAGGCCCCACGATGTCAATCACGAGCCGACGGAAGGGTTCTGTGACTATTGGCACTAGTTTCATTGGTGCCTTCCATTTGTCTGTTGATTTTCCTATCCGCTGACAAGTGTCGCATCCACGGACAAACATCTCTACATCCTTCCAGCACCCGGGCCAGTAGAACTCCTGAGCCAGCTTAGCTTTCGTTTTCTTTATACCTAAGTGGCCCGCCCAGGCGTTGCTGTGGGCCAGGTCGAGAATGTTCCGCCGGTATTTTAGTGGAACTACCACTTGGTTGTAGACCCGCCCTTTAGCGTTCTCATACCTGCGATGCAACACCTCGTTTTGGGTGTAGAACGAAACGTTCTTCCTAGAGTTACCTTCCTTATGTATGGCATCTAGCAGTATAGAGAGTGCGAGATCCGCCTTTTGATCGACCACTAGCGTTGCACGGTCGGTTCTGGCTAGCTGACACCAACTGGTGGACGCGGGTGTTAACACCGAGCCTGTCACCAAGTCCTCGTTTTCGGGCGTTAGAGATATTTCCTCGCTGTTGTCGACCATAGCCCCAGTTTCCGTCTCGACAACTCGCATGGCAGACTCATTTTCCGTCGCAACTACCTCAGGTTTTCCTACACTGCCCTCGGACGTCTGTTCCCCAGAGGGTGAGCTGCTCAGCTGTTGCGTCAGCTCGCGCGCCTTCGAACGGGTAAGGGCCATGCAAGCTATTTCGGTGGCAAATGATTCTCCACGTGTTTTTAACATTTCCTCAGACTTATTTGAAAATAGGTAAGGGAAGTGCTCCGGAAGGTTGGCTGAAATTGCTGCTTCCGTACACAATTGGCCGAAAGGGCCCTCGATTACAACCCTCGCTATCGGTAGGCAGACGCTTTGCTTTTCTGCCACCTGCCGAATCCAGGCACACTCTCCTATATAGTCTTCGGAAGATACGCAACTTGGATGCGCTACATCCATTGTGGCCGCCGAGTCCCTCAATACCCTACACATTCGGCCGTTCACTGAGAGTGTCCTCATGTAAGGCTTCAACAGCTTTAAGCTATCCTCTGACTCCTGAATTGTGGCAAATGCCATGTGCCTCTTACAGCTCCTGGCCATGTGGCCCTTTTCTCCGCAGCTGTAGCAAACAACTGGCTTCCGCGCTTCTAACGCATGCGCTATGTCACCAGGCGCCTTTGAACCTGATGAAGGTGCCGCCTTAGTCCCCTCACTGTCCTTTCCCTGCTGACTGTCTAATAACTTGGAATTCTCGGGTTTCCAGTTATTTCTTGCAAACCTCTTGCGTCCCTGGTTTCCCGACCAGCTTTCTACCTTTTCATTTTTTTCCGAAGTTCGTGGTGTACTGCGGAGACTACGGCGTGAGCAGTAATCTTCGGCGAGTTCTGCTGCCCTGTTCATGTCTACGTCTTTCATCCTATCCTGCACCCAAAGCCTTACCTCCTCGGGAATTCCCCGGTAAAACTGCTCAAGTACCATCAACTCAATGACCTTGTCATGGTTGCCATAGACTTGCGCGCTTTTGAGCCACTCTTCAAAGTTGGCTCTAATTTGGTAGGCATAGTCTGAATGAGATTCGTTGCCCCTCTTAGAGTGCCTGAACCGCAGGCGGAAAGCCTCTGTCGATAGGCGACATTTTCGTAGCAATGCAGCCTTTACCCTGTCATACACCTCGGAGTCCTCTTTATTCATTCTTGCGATAACATCGGACACTTCGCCTGGTAGTACGCATATCAGTTTTTGTGGCCAAGTCTCCCTACTAAACCCTGCATTTTCGCATGCTCGCTCAAAATGCACGAGGTATAATGCAATGTCGTCACCCGCCTTGAAGGTGTGGATTAGATCCTTTATCTTTGATTCTCCACCCCCTGAATTTCGATTTCCCACGGACATACGAAGCTCCAGTTCTTTCAGACGGATTTCATGTTCTTTATCCTCGCGATCCCTCCTTATTTCCTCCTCTCTCTGTTCACGGGCTAAGCGCTCACGCTCCTCTTTCTTTGCCAAAATGGTTTCTCTGGCCTCAATGGCCTCTTCTAAACTCACTTCCTCTTTTCCCAAGTGCTCCAAAATTTGTTGTTTTCTTTTAACCGAGCCGACCGAAATATTCAGCTCCTGACAAATTTCGAGGAGTTCTTGGACCTTAAACTTCTCCATCTTAGATATGCACACCGTTTCTCTTCTAAGGTAATTTTGCCCACGAGCCACCCAATTCTTGGTCTGCGAATCAAAATTTACCACAATCACCCTACCACGTTACCGACCATCTGCGCTAACGAGTCTGGCGAAAAGAAGAGCAAACACGCGGCACTCACCACTTCGATGCAGCCGACGCAGGCGAATCCCATAAGCTGCCAGCCACTGTTGCGCCTTTGGGTAGCGTGGTGCGGACTCGGGCCATCCGAGTCCCCGGAGAGGACGAGTAGAGAAGCCGGAGAAGGAGAAAAAAATGTTTATATACAGTATTTACATGGTAGCGTGGTACAACATGAAAAGAGAATCACCCACGAGCGCCTCTGCGCTAGCGTTTTTATACATCGTCCGCCTTCCCAAGATCCCTTGCAAAGAAAATTTATGCGCAGGATACTCCAATGAGATCGTCGTCTTCCTCTCCGTCCCCGAAGAGGGAAAGCCAAACACCGCCTCCCTCTGAACCTAGGAAAGGGGGCAAGGCATGCCCAGTTCGCTGTTTGGTGAGGGAGACCCCACGCGCCAGCGTGGCACCACAGTGAGATGACGTGGAATCCCATGCGCAAAGTCGCTCCCTGATGCAGCCAGGTTGACTCAAGCAAGGCAGAATACCCCGTACAGCTGCTGGGTCGACGCTGCTTCGGAGTGTTGCTCTCGGCGGCTGACAAAAGCTTGGCCAACGACTTTTGTGTCAAGAGGAGCCGGCGACGTGGTTTTTCCCGATTGTCCGCGTCCATCGCCGTCCCGGTGCAGGGTTGACTCATCAACAGCTGCCAGGTGCCAGCAGGCCGCGAAGACCACGTGGAACTTGGGCGAGGCACAACAACGCGTCGAAAGCGTCAAATGCGCCTTTCGGCGTCGGCGTCGGAGTGGTATACGCGAGGACGCGCGAGGGATCAAGCCGGGCCAACGCCTCCTCTAAACAATGCCTAATGGCTCGCGCTCCCAGCGTAGTTGGCCTGCCTTCAGTTTTGAGCAAGCGCCGCGCGGTGGCGCTCGCGACCGAGACTATTATCACGGCAGCGGGCGGTACCAGCTAAGCGTTTTTCATTTGCGGCTCATAGGGGCACGTCAGTCGAGAATTGTTCGAGACCTGCAACTGTGCACCACTGTTTCTGAGGCTATGCAAAGTGCTGCGTTGTTGCACCGTCCGCCACAAGTGACGCTAGCGACCGAGAACATTTTCAGAATGAAGGAGAGAAAGGGTGTGGCAGTTGTTTTTCTTCTCATGCGGCAGGCATCTTCCTAGAGGAGGCGTTGGCCGGGCTTGATATTTTGGCCACGCGTATGCGACGTCACCACGCGTACAGCGGCGACAACCAACCAGGGGCCGCGCGCCAACCAACCAGAGGCCGCGATGCCTCGGAACGTTATGCCTAATGGCCGCCGCTTCGAAGGGACAGCCCAGTGATGGATGCAAGCACGGAAACTACTCCAAACGTTCCTGAATGACCGCTTCGTAATCTAGGACGACAACGGCCCGACGAACGACTGCGAGTGCTACCAGCGTGACGCGGTTTCGTGCCGAGTTCGAGCGACGCCGACAAATCCAGCGAATGCCGGCCGGCTGTGCTAGCGCCGGTCCCGAGTGCGATCGTCGGCCGAATCAAAGGAGCATGTCGGTGTTCTTGTGTTTTGATCTGTGACTTTCTGTGCTAAAAACGAGTGTAAACAGACTTCGGAGGTTCGAAAGTTTGAGTGTGAGCCCTCGCCTACCGCGGAGGCAATTCAGAGTGGTGTCATCTGCATCTAGCGCAGGCCTCTACCGTCTAGTTCGTATGAACCAGCACATGCGAGGAACCTCGGCTGAAAAAAAAACTCTACGGTAGTTTCCGTCGCAACATAGACACCATATACGACGCCCGAAACATCGCGTAGTTCATACGGAGGAGTTTTTATCTGCACTGTGTTTGTTTTCAAAATCGGTATTCATCATCGCTGAAAGCGAACCTCGCACTAGCCAACACATTTCGGTGATGTGAAAACGTACGTACTTATAGAAGTGTATTCGCGGATTGTACGACGCTGAAACATTCGTTGGCTTCGGTGCAAATCGTTTTCGTGTGTTGCCAAGCTAATAACAAGCGCGCGCTGGTTGGTAGCAGTGTGAGGTGACTTCGTCGTGTCGGGTACCACCAACGCTGAAACATTCAGCTGTCAGCGATCTCATTTCCATTCACGTACAAGACAGAAACTCGAGCGTGCGTTACTGTGGTGATTGAAAAAGAAAGTTGCATGATTAAGAACAAGGTTCCTTTTGGCGTTGCATAAATGGTTGCCAGACGTGAAGGGTGGTTGTTGCCAGACTGCCGCTAAATTTAGTTGACAAATTTTCTCCTGCAGTTGTGGCTTCTCCGTAAAAGTTTGGTGCTATCCGCGGTGCATTTCGCGAGTGCATGAGCGACACTGGCCGTTTTAATTCACGGAATGAACCGAGCCTAGCAGAAGTCAAGCGCGGCGCTGCTGCGCAATTAGAGGCCGTTTTAATTAACGGAATGAACCACACACTAGAGAATTCGTTTTATTTACGGAATGAACCGCGCCTAGCAGAAGTCGAGCGTGGCGCTGCTGCGCAATTAAGAGGCCGTTTAAATTAACGGAATGAACCGCGCCTAGCAGAAGTCGAGCGCGGCGCTGCTGCGCAATTAAGAGGCCGTTTTAATTAACGGAATGAACCGCGCATTAGAGAATTCGTTTTATTTACGGAATGAACCGCGCCTAGCAGAAGTCAAGCGCGGCGCTGCTGCGCAATTAAGAGGCTGTTTTAATTAACGGAATGAACCGCCCATTACAGAAGTCGAGGCGCGTTCTCTTGCTGTGTGCGCAGCTGTGCGATTAAGACATCGCGTCTCAGTATTGGGGATTACGGGGAAAACTGAATAGAGTCGCAGGAGGTGATGCGCTGCCCCCCTCCCCCCTTACTTTTCTTTTTTTTTTTCGTATTTCAGCTGATCCTGTCGCGTCGACCGCGCGCTACGACGGGGTACGCTACTCTTACGGAGAAGCCAGAACTACAGGAAAAAACTTTTCTGCCAAATTTAGCGGCAGTCTGGCAACAACCACCCCAAAGTCTGGCAACAAACTTATGCAACGCCAAAAGGAACCTTGCCTGATTAAGTGCTGCTGGTATTGCCTGCTATTTCACTTCTCGCTGCTTCTGCTTCTCTGCCACGCTCAGTAGCACGCACATACGTTGTTTGGAGGCATTCTAACACACACATTCTTAATTTATAGTTCATTCTGATACTCATAGCTTTAGGCATACAATGGAGCTTCTCCGTAGTTTTACAGTTTACTGTAATATAACAAGCGTTTTGTTTACAGCTGGACAGATAACTGAAAACCTTGCGAGAAGCACCTGATTTGAAATCAGCTGCACGATGGCATGATAGTTGGAACAGAAGATCACCACATGTATGCAAAGAATGAATGAAGGTGCACTAGTATGGTACTGCACTGTGTATAGAAGAAATGCAAAAAGTACCTCATGTGACTTATGAGATCTTTCAGAACTGTGCATGTATATATCTGTTCCTCCAAACTGTAAATAGCTGAAGATATTATTCCATGGTTTCGAACATTGAATATTTGTATGTGTTTCCAAGGAGTGCTTCATTTCTGTTCAGTTTTTTAATATATGCATTAACTTTGATTATATATATGCATGCACTTAAGCATATCCAGTTTAGCTCTATTGGAAAACTTGCCAAAACTTCTGTACGGTGTTCTGGTGCAATCTTGTAATCGGTATCTGTTCCATCAAAAGGTTTGGGCATGCTTCATTGCATTATAGGGTATTTTGACAATTGATGACATGTGAAAGACACAGCGCTTGGCTGTAATCTCAAAACCAATGTCTCTCTCATCAAGTAGTGTCAGATGCATTTTGTAGATGTTAAAGGATATTTAAACTACCAGCAAAGTGCTCAAGCCTTCAACACAGCACTGATCCGCAATCACCATTCAGCTTAGAAGTCATTTGTAGTGCTCTCTAACACGTTCAAATAAAGTTATCAAACACTGGATTGATCTACTTGGTTTGATTCCTAATACCAGTGTCTGACTTTTTGGAGGCAATTGTATTATAATAATGTTCTATTTCTCTGATTTCTTACCGGGCTGCACTCAAGGGTAGTGATATTTCTTTATCTTGGCACACTTATTGTGATATTACTGTTTAAATACTTTCATTTTTATATATATGTACGCCACTTTTGCAGTAGCCTCACATTGGGCTGCCGTATTTGAAAATAAATAAATATACCATCCGAAAGTGTTCCACGCTGTGCTCGGTTCCAATCTGATCACTAATATCTGTTGCATCATGATGTGTCGGGTGTGTTTTATTGCATTGGAGAACATTTTGGCTGCCTTCCATGAAGGGTTAAGTTCCAGTATTATGACTGATATTTGTAACTTCATGAAGAGTTAGGCACGGTTTGTCATTTTAGAGAATACTTGGAGAAAACTGCAGACATGTCCACAAGTCTTCCATACAGGGTTCAGTTACAGTCCTATGACCAATAACTGTCTTATCATGAAAGTTTCAAGTACAGTTAGTTGTATTAGAGCATATTTTGACTACAAAAAATGCTCAGAGGCATTCTACATAGTGCTTGGTTCCGTTCTTATGACCAGTATCTGTTGTATCATTAAGAGCCAGTTGCGATTTCTTGCATTAGAAGATATTTCCAATACACTTATCATTCAAAAGCCCTCCGCACAGGGCACAATTACAGCCTCGTGACCTAAATCCGTCTCATCATGAAGAGTAGGGTGTGGGTTATTGCATTGGAGAACATTTCGGTTGCAGACAACGTTCAAAAGCCTTCTATACAAGGTTCAGTTTCAATATTATGACCGATATCTGTGACTTTATGAACAGTTGGGTGCGGTTTGTCACTTTTGAGAATAATTTGACTAAAGACAACGTCCAGAAGTCTTCCATACAGGGTTCAGTTCTAATATTACCATTAAGGATTCAGTTCTAATATTATGACTGATATCTGTGACTTTATCAACAGTTGGGTGTCGTTTTAGAGAATACTTTGACCCAAGACAACGTCCAGAGGTCCTGCATTAAGGTTTCAGTTCTAATAATATGACCGATATATGTGACTTCATGAACAGTTGGGTGTCGTTCATCGTTTTAGAGAATACTTTGATTAAAGACAACGTCCAGAAGTCGTGCATTAAGGTTTCAGTTCTAATATTATGACTGATATCTGTGACTTTATGAACAGCTGGGTGTTGTTTGTCATTTTATGGAATACTTTGAGTAAAGACATTGTCCAGAAGTCTTGTATTAAGGTTTCAGTTCTAGTATGAACGATATCTGTGACTTAATGAACAGTTGGGTGTCGTCTGTCATTTTAGAGAATACTTTGACTGAAAACAACGTCCACAAGTCTTCCATTAAAGATTCAGTTTTAATATTGCCATTAAGGATTCAGTTCTAATATTATGACTGATATCTGTGACTTCATGAACAGTTGGGTGTCGTTTGTCGTTTTAGAGAATACTTTTGACTAAATGCAACGTCCAGAAGTCTTCCGTACTAGCTTCAGTTCCAATATTATGACCGATATCTGTGACTTTATCAACAGTTGGGTGTCGTTTTAGAGAATACTTTGACTCAAGACAACGTCCCGAGGTCTTGCATCAAGGTTTCAGTTCTAATATTATGACCGATATCTGTGACTTCATGAACAGTTGGGTGTCGTCTGTCATTTTAGAGAATACTTAGACTAAAGACAACGTCTAGAAGTCCTGCATTAAGGTTTCAGTTCTAATATTATGACCGATATCTGTGACTTCACGAACAGTTGGGTGTCGTTTATCGTTTTAGAGAATACTTTGATTAAAGACAACGTCCAGAAGTCTTGCATTAAGGTTTCGGTTTTAATATTATGACTGATATCTGTGACTTCAAGAACACTTGGTTGTCGTCTGTCGTTTTAGAGAATACTTTGACTAAAGACAACGTCCAGAAGTCTTGCATTAAGGTTTCAGTTCTAATATTATGACCGATATCTGTGACTTCATAAACAGTTGGGCGTCGTCTGTCGTTTTAGAGAATACTTTGACTAAAGACAACGTCCAGAAGTCTTGCATTAAGGTTTCAGTGCTAATATTATGACCGCTATCTGTGACTTTATGAACAGTTGGGCGTCGTCTGTCGTTTTAGAGAATACTTTGACTAAAGACAACGTCCAGAAGTCTTGCATTAAGGTTTCAGTGCTAATATTATGACCGCTATCTGTGACTTTATGAACAGTTGGGTGTCGTCTGTCGTTTTAGAGAATACTTTGACTAAAGACAACGTCCAGAAGTCTTGCATTAAGGTTTCAGTGCTAATATTATGACCACTATCTGTGACTTTATGAACAGTTGGGCGTCGTCTGTTGTTTTAGAGAATGCTTTGACTAAAGACAACGTCCAGAAGTCTTGCATTAAGGTTTCAGTTCTAATATTATGACCGATATCAGTGACATCATAAACAATTGGGTGTCGTCTGTCGTTTTAGAGAATACTTTGACTAAAGACAACGTCCAGAAGTCTTGCATTAAGGTTTCAGTTGTAATATTATGACCGCTATCTGTGACTTTATGAACAGTTGGGTGTCGTCTGTCGTTTTAGAGAATACTTTGACTAAAGACAACGTCCAGAAGTCTTACATTAAGGTTTCAGTTCTAATATTATGACTGATATCTATGACTTCAAGAACACTTGGGTGTCGTCTGTCGTTTTAGAGAATACTATGACTAAAGACAACGCCCAGAAGTCTTGCTTTAAGTTTTCAGTTCTAATATTATGACTGATATCTGTGACTTCATAAACAGTTGGGTGTCGTTTGCCATTTTAGAGAATACTTTGACTAAAGACAACGTCCAGAAGTCTTGCATTAAGGTTTCAGTTCTAATATTATGACCGATATCTGTGACTTCATAAACAGTTGGGTGTAGTTTGCCATTTTATAGAATACTTTGACTAAAGACAACGTCCAGAAGTCTTGCATTAGGTTTCAGTTCTAATATTATAACCGCTATCTGTGACTTCATGAACAGTTGGGTGTCGTCTGTCGTTTTAGAGAATACTTTGACTAAAGACAAGGTTCAGAGGTATTCCATACTGGGTTCATTTTCTATATTGTGACCAATATCGGTAACTTCATGAGCAGTTTGGTGTCGTTTCTCGTTTTAGAGAATAC
Source organism: Rhipicephalus microplus (assembly GCF_013339725.1). NCBI lineage: Eukaryota > Metazoa > Arthropoda > Arachnida > Ixodida > Ixodidae > Rhipicephalus > Rhipicephalus microplus. The sequence goes on along the minus strand of NC_051166.1, from coordinate 166,272,691 downwards.
TTTGACTAAAGAAAACGTTCAGAAGTCTTCCATGCAAGGTTCAGTTGCAATATTATGACCAATATCTGTGATTTCATGAAGTGTCAGGCACAGTTACTTGCATTAGAGCATATTTCGACTATGGAAAATGCCCGAAGGCATTCTACGCACTATTTGGTTCCTATCTTATGACCAATATCTGTTGTATCAATAAGAACCAGGTGTGCTTTGTTGCATTAGAGGATAAGGATATTTCGAACACACACATCAACCGAAAGCCGGCTACTCTGGCCTCAATTGTAGTCTTATGACGGACTTAAATCTGTCAGATCATGAAGTTTCAGGCGTGATTATTAAGTTGAGTGCTATAAAATATGATGTGTAAATATACTGAAGGTACCAGCATATTCAAGATATTGTTACTAAATTTGGTAGTGCAGGTATAGAAACCCGGTGGTTTGTAAACCTGATCAGGTGGGCAGCCGCCGCCTCATTCACCGAAGAGAGGCGGAGGGGGAGCTCAATGTCAACTCCATATATTAACATAATAGGGAGGGGGCGCTAAGTCAGCCCCTACATTGAGGGGGGCACTGCGACAAACTTACGCCCCCCCCCTCCTTAAGGAGAACTCCGCAGACGCCTATGATAGACGTACAGTATGCTAGACGCGAATGTTCATTCGCGGGAGCGGCGCACGCACCGATGTTGATTTCTGGTGCATACTGCTGTAGTTATTTTGGGCACTGGAATGTCAATTACTTCTAAAATAGTCTAAACTGTGGTGGGTGAAGCACTATCAATTTTTTACCGTGTTCTCATCCTCTAAAACATATAAACCCGCTCCAGATAGGAACGTGCCGTTCTGTGCTGAACTTGGATAGTTCTAAGCCAAAAGGTCAAGCAACATTGTGCATTGGCCTTGCATGCGTAGGCGTCAACGCGGTTGACGCGTGCCAGTGGTTGCGCGCCCTTTTCCTCCACTGGCGCGACTAGACGCTTTTGACGCGTAGGCGCGTGCATACGCGTGCCAGTGGTTGGCACGCGTATGCTGGGCACACTCGCGTCTCGTGCACCCCTGGCCATACTCGCGTCTCGTGCCGGCCCAGAAACACGCAGGCGAAACGTTGTGGAGGCTAGCGAGACCTTTACGATGAATGATTTCATAGTTCACACTATGAAATAATAACGATTATTTTTAAATGCGAAGCATTCCTTAGCGAACTTTGGCGACGTTGAGCGTATCTATCTATCTATCTATCTATCTATCTATCTATCTATCTATCTATCTATCTATCTATCTATCTATCTATCTATCTATCTATCTATCTATCTATCTATCTATCTATCTATCTATCTATCTATCTATCTATCTATCTATCTATCTATCTATCTATCTATCTATCTATCTATCTATCTATCTGTCTGTCTGTCTGTCTGTCTGTCTGTCTGTCTGTCTGTCTGTCTGTCTGTCTGTCTGTCTGTCTGTCTGTCTGTCTGTCTATCTATCTATCTATCTACTATCTATCTATATCTATCTATCTATCTATCTAGTCTATTCTATCTATCTATCTATCTATCTATCTATCTATCTATCTATCTATCTATCTATCTATCTATCTATCTATCTATTCTATCTATCTATCTATCTATCTATCTATCTATCTATCTATCTATCTATCTATCTATCTATCTATCTATCTATCTATCTATCTATCTATCTATCTATCTATCTATCTATCTATCTATCTATCTATCTATCTATCTATCTATTATCTATCTATCTATCTATCTATCTATCTAACCGCCTACGACTTTTACCTCTCCTGGCCGTTTGGATAATTGTATCGATACCAAACTCGGTATGACATAACATGACTGTAGTAAGAACATATTGGACTAATCTTATCATGACAATCATGACATGCATGTCATGAATCTTATAATTTACAATTCATGGTTCTGCAGCTCTTGGGGTGGTTTCGTTCACATGGCATGTTGCAAAACTGGTACGGTATGACATGATTGCATGACGAACACAAGCGAGAGACCCTAACATAAAAATCATGACATGCGTGTCAATGTAACAACATGACTCATGATGCCACGCTCATGATGCGCTGGCGGGCGTTTCGCTATCGTCACATATACCAAGTTTGGTATTACGGTACGTGAATGGATGGCGAAAGTATGTGACTGATGCCAACATGATAATCATGAGATGCGTGTCATCTAACAACATGACTACATGCCACGCTCATGATGCGCTGGCGGCCTGTTTTGCTAGCTTCATCATATGCCAAATTCGGTATTACGTGACGCCAGTGGGTGACGAAGGTATGTGACTGGTGCAAACATAATAATCATCAGATACGTGTCATGTGAGAACATGACTACATGCTCCGCTCATGATGCGCTCGTGGCCATTTCGATAGCTTCACCTACATCAAATTCAATATTACGTGACGCAAACGGACGGCATAGGTAATTGACACATCCAAACATAATAATGACGACATGCGCGTCATGTAACGACATGACTATTTGCTACCCTCATGATGCGCTCGCGGCCGTTTCCCTAGCTTCACATATGCCAAATTTGGTATTACGTGATGTTAACGGATGATGAAGGTATGTGACTGGTGCAAACATGATAATCATGAGATGCGTGTCATGTGAGAACATGACCACATGTCACATTCAAGGCGCCAATTCACTTCGACGTGACCCGGCGTGCATGTGCGATGGCGTTCGTTTCGTTGCGTCACGCCGGCGTCAGTCAGTCAGTCAGTCAAAGAACTTTATTTGGTCCCGAGAAGACGAGAATGCCCCCGTCAGGGGGTACCGTCTGGGGGGCCCCGCCCACGATGGCACCGGGAGGTTAAAGCTCTCGGCGACTGCGCGGGCTCTCTGGACAGCCCCTAGCTGCTGGTCCTTTGCGGAGCTGGTGATAAGCTGGAGCCAGTCTTCCTCAGTGGAGGGAGAACCTGAGCCCCCGTGCAAGTCGTGACACTGCCACAGCATGTGCTGGAGGGTGCACCTCGGATGACCACAACGCGGGCAGCGTGGGTATATTCCGTCTACGAATTTCGACCAAATAAACGGACATGGATACGTGTTTGTTTGTAACATTCGCAGGGTGATTGCCTGCCGTCTGTTTAGATGTGGGTGTGGAAGCGGAAACTTCCAACGCCCTAGCTGATAGTGCTTACAGACCTCGTTGAAAGTGAGGAGAGGGTCCCTTTGCCACTGTCCTCCCTCAGCCTCCGAGTGCCCACATTCGGCGCGGTGTGTGAGACCTCGCGCCTGGGAGTGTGCAAGTTCGTTGGCGTTTGGGATGGTTTCGTGAGCATCACTGCCCACATGACGAGGGAAACCAAATTATACGCTTTTTGCCTGTCCAAGATGCAGCAGAGAGAACGCGCGCGGCCTCTTTTGCACACCGAGCCTTTCATAAATGCTCTAGTGGCGGCTCGCGAGTCCGTGTAAATAGTAGAACGGTTCGTTGTGGCCATGGCGATGGCCACTGCCACCTGTGCGGCTTTGTCGGCATCCGAATTTATGAGCGTAAGTGATGTCAGCAAATCTCCCCGTAACGAAGTAGCTGCTGAAACAAAGTGATTGGAAGCTGCGTATTGCGCAGCGTCAACGAGGGCGACACTAGAGAGTTTTAGTACTGCGTACGCTGCGTACGTGGCGGCGTTGCGTACGTAAGGACGCCACGTTCTGCGTAGTGCGCATGCGCAGACCGCAACGCGCACGTGTCGCGTTACGTACGCAGTCGCTACGTACGCACGCATGAGATGCGTGCGTGCGTACGTATGAGCTGATCGCGCCACTCTCGAACAAGTTCGCTACAGCGCGAGACTTCGTTTTGCCAAATGGCGGCATCGAAACAAGCACCGACCGGCTCTGTGGCTTAAAGTATGGCCATAATCTGGCTATAACACTTGGATTTGCTCACATTGGCTGTCAACAACACGTGCTTCTATTTTGATCTACCAGATGGCGCAACACGCTTCACGCTCGTTACGTACGCGGGTACTACGGCGTACTAAAAGCCGATTAGTGGCAAACGACGCCACGTAACGCAAGGCGCTTGCGTGATGCGTACGTAGCACCATTCCGCAGTACTAAAACTCTCTACTGTCCTCAATCGTAGCCGCTGTTTGAAGAAGGGCTCTGGCCCTTGCTTTGCGTCTGCCGCAGTTGTATTGAGGGTGCATGTTTCTAGGTACCCGACATACTGTATACATTTCCCTGACTTTGATAGGGAGCGCGCACTCCCTCTGTCTGGCAATGGGAGACCGTATACCAATATGCGCTAGTAACTGTCTGCCAACCTCCGTGGAAGCCAGTCTTGCAACTTGGGCGACCTGTTGTGCCTCTACCATTTCGCTGAAGGTGTTGTGGACACCCAGTGCCAATAGGTGTTCTGTACTGGTGCTCTGTGGGAGACCCAGTACCTTTTTTATGTTCTTGTGAATTATTGATTCTAATCGGGCTTCATCCCTCCCATGCTCCACTTGTGGGCCAGGGCGATGTAGTTGATGTGGCTCATTAGGAAGGCGTGAAAGAGTCTACGAAGGTTCTCCTCGGATAACCCCCCTCGTTTGTTGGCCACCCTCGTGATTAATTCTGTCATGGAATTGGCTTTGGCTGCGATGCGTTCTAACGGGTAGGCGTTACTGCCATCCTCCTCCAGGAACATACCGAGGATTCTAACTTTCTTTACGATCGGAATAATAGAGCCGTTCGTTGTGGTGATCAAGATATCGGGGAAACTTCCTTTCTTTGCACCAATTGTTGGCCGGTAAAGGAGCAGTTCCGATTTATTAGCCGACAAGCAGAGTCCTGCCTTGTGAAGAAAATCTTCGACAACCCTTATCGCTGTTTGTAATCGCTCTTCAATTTGCCCATCACTACCTCCCTCGCACCAGACGGTGATGTCGTCAGCGTAGAAGGCGCGACCGAGACTTTCGATCTCGGCCAGACTGTGGGAAAGTGCTCTCAGCGATAAGTTAAATAGAAATGGGGATAGCACTCACCCTTGTGGAGTGCCTCTGGGTCCAAGATCAAACGTCTTTGAGCCAAGAGATCCTACAGGCGAATGGTAGCTTTTCTGTTCTTAAGAAGTGAGCTCATGTAGTTGTAAAAATGTTCTCCTAGACCCCCTTCTTTAATGGAATGAAGTATGTGAGAGTGTTTGACCTTGTCGAAGGCCTTTTCCAGGTCAAGAGCCAGAACAGCTCTGGTGTCTCTGGAGACCCTGCCAATGATCTTGTGTTTTAAAAGCAACATTACATCCTGCGTTGACATGGACGGCCTGAATCCAATTAGAATAAATTGGAAGAGATTCCTTTTCTCAGCAAATTTAGTGGCCCGCTTGAGGATAACGTGCTCGGCGACCTTCCCTACACATGAAGTGAGATATATCGACCGGAGCGAGCCAAGCTCCAGGGGTTTCTCCGGCTTCGGAATGAGGATGACGGTCGCGTCGCGCCACTCTATTGGAACCTCGCCGGTCTCCCACACCTCGTTGATTTTATTCGTTAGAAGCTCGATATCCTCGTCAGGCAAATTCTTTAAGAGTTTGTTACTGATCCCATCGGGACCCGGAGCTGATCTGCCGTTGAGCTCATATAGAACCTCTCGTACCTCTGCGCACGTGAAGGGGGAACTAAGAGGGTCTCTTCCGTTCTCTGGCAAAGCAGGAGGGTAGTCATTGTGTGAGGTGGGTTCTGTGCAAAGATATCTCGAGGCGAGCTCATCGATAATTTGTGTCTCTGTCAGACCAGAGTTCTTTAGGTTGTGGATAATGTCTGTCAATTGTAAGCTGCTGATTGGTTTTGGATTGTTTATCTCCCAGTAGGAGACGCTCTAGGTGCCGACCAGTGCGGACGCGCGAAGATCGGCTCCTGCTTTCAAGAATGCTTTCCTGTGGTATTTACGAATTTGTCGCCGAGTTTTTACTCTCATCGTGTGCCTAAGTTCTTAAGAAATCAGCAGATACCACCTTTGTGCCGGTGAGTGGACTTTTAAACCGTTTTTTGGGACATTTTTACACGGCAACGCCACCGGGGGATTTAGGCCTAACCAAGGAGGCGATTGTCGCCGATGCGCCGGCCCGGCGCCAACGCGACTCAACGCTCTGCGCGTTCCAGTATCTGCAACTGAGAATGGAATACCAAGTAGATGGAGAGGACATCTCTCCAGAGGATTGCACGGAAGAAATGGGTTGGAAGGAAGCCGAAACAAGACGCTCAAGGAATAAGCAAGCCGCGGTTAGCGTTCCTGCTGCCAAGGGTTCGACCGAGGCCGGCGTTGCGGGAGACGCTCGAGCCAGTCGTAGTAGGTATGACACCAAGCATACAATCGTGCGAGCTGGACGCATGCCGCCACTACCTAAGGACTTCAGCAAAATTGTGCTACGACCACGTGGAGGATTAAATATCTCGAGAATTGGCACTGGAGCCGTGGCAGACGCGATAGTACTGGCGGCCGGCGTCAAAGAGGAAGAGGCCATGCAGGACATCATCTGTTCCAACTTGCAGCAGAACATTATGGTGGCAAGCACTCCGGACCAAGACAGAGCTTCAAGATACCTCAAGGTCAAGCAAATTGACATTGGAGGCAAAGGTTTCGAGGTTAGCGCGTACGCCGCGGCACCCCACGACACTTGTAAAGGAGTGATTCGCGGGATCCCCGTAAGCGATACTCAGGACATTTTGACCCGAAAGATTGTGAACGCGAACAACCCGCTCGCGCTGCAGGCCAAGAGAATCAAGAACACCGGGACAATCATCATAGCGTTCGAAGGACACAAGGTGCCCAGATTCGTGAGATATGGACCTTCACTTTTGCAGTGCTCCCTTTACCGCAAGAACATCGATATTTGTTATGTCTGCGGAAAGCTGGGACATCGGGCTGACGTCTGTCCGAACCCAGCTGAAACAATCTGCAGAGGCTGCGAAATCAAGAACCCAGATAGCCTGCACCAGTGCAATCCAAGATGCAGGCTGTGCGACGGTCACCATCCCACGGCAGACAAGGAGTGCAAGAACAGGTTCTTAGTGCCATACGTCGTCAGACGCAGACGTTGGGAAAGATCGCGAGCAGCCGCAGAAGCCCGGGACGCATCAATCACATCGAGTCCAGACATCAATGACAAGCAGCTTATTCCAGCCTACGGGACCCAGAGCATCCAGACTACACAAGAACAGGAAAGGCGGCCCCACTCCAGGGGGAGGTCGCGTTCCAGAAGAGGTTCTAGACCCAAGGCCCGCTCCCAATTACGGGGGCGATCGTGTTCTCAAGGTCACCATCAGGGTCGGGATCAGCCTGGGCGGCACCCGAATGGCCAGCTACCTGGCGTTCAGTTCGAGATCACGGCTTCACATCCGGGGAGGACGCCTGCAGTTACTTCGAAAGGCAGCTGGGCTGAGCGAGTGCGCAACGGCGGGGCAGAGGTGATGACAGGTAAGCTGCCAGAGCATGATAGAATTGCACAGCTAGAGCAAGAAAACGCGAGACTTACAAAATCAAATGAGAGGCTATCAGCTGAGTTAAAGGAAATAAAAATTCTTCTCACTAAGCTAACCAGCGCGCAATCTTCACAGCCAATGCCTCAGCCAGTTGATGTCCCTGTGGCTGAAAACGTGGGAGACTCGAGAACCGCGAAAAAGAGGGCAGTCATGGCAGAACACGTGGAAGCCAACCAAACGACCATGTCAGATATGAAAGAGGTGTTTGAGACGCTCAGCAAAGTAGTAGCCAATCTTAGCGAGCAGATGGGTAGGCTACAATCAAGCGTGGCGGCACTGGAAGAGCATATGACTTTGCGCATTACAAAGGTCGAATCATATCTGCACAACACAGCAAGGCCTCCTCATGCACCAAGCTCACCCCTTCGGCCACCAATACTAGTGGTACCAAACCTGTCGACAGGTGCAGCATCAGGCTCTGGCCACCCATGTAATAACCATGATGGCAGCGCTACGTGAAGCATTTCGTATCTGGCAATGGAACTGTAGAGGTTACCTTAAAAAGAAGGCAACCCTGCAGCAGTATATCAGGAGCAGCCAAGAAAAGCCTCATATTATATTATTACAAGATACCCTTTCACCGCAAGCAACGTTGACTGGATTCCGGCCTGTAATAGGGGATACTGAAGGGAGGGGAGTCTGCACCTTCGTATGCAACAAACTAACGCACGTAACCCATGACCTCAAGATAGAAGCAGGCCGATTGGAACACGTCTTGGTAGAGATCGTGCCGGGTACCAGCAACCGTCAGAGCATTTTCATTCTTAATATATACAGCAGTCCAAAGGAACAAAAGCAAGGGTTCAAGACGGTTCTAAAGAAAGCTGTTAATATCGCCGGGGAATGTCCACTCGTCATAGCAGGTGATTTCAACGCCCCTCATCATACATGGGGTTACAAGTACAACACTGGGAAAGGAAATCGACTTTGGCAAAGTGCCAGTGAACTTGATCTCACCCTAATCACAGACCCCAGCCTACCAACAAGGCTTGGTACATCTTGCTGCAGGGATTCCACCCCGGACCTTACATTTGTAAGGAACATCAAGAAGGCCCAGTGGATGAACCTTGCTGTAGACCTAGGGAGTGACCACTGCATTCTTGCCACTATCTTCTCCGTGGAGCGTAAAAAGCAGAGAGAATTCCACTTCACAGACTGGGATAAGTTCAGGAAGATAAGGATGGAAAGGGAACAAGATGGCCACAGACAAGGCTTGGAGCAGTGGGTCAAACAGATTAAAGATGACATCAAATCCGTCTCCTCCACCATTACCACAGATCTTCCGGTTGAAAGAATGGATAGCCGGCTTGCTCATCTTCTTGAGGCAAAGCAAGCACTACTGAACCGTTGGAAGGGTCAGCGCCTGAACCGAAGACTGAGGAAGAAGATAGCTGAGGTAAACATTGTCGCGCAGGAGGAACATTGTCGCGCACTATCGAGGCAGCAATGGGACGAAATCTGCAACTCCGTCGATGGTCAGATGCGCAATGGCAAGACATGGAATATGTTAAAGCATCTCCTCAACGAAAACACCACCAAAACAAATCAAAAGCATGTCATAGCTCGAATTTTGCATAAAGAAATAGGGCGCACTACAGAACAGCAAGTTGTCCAGCAGCTCGTGCATAAGTACCTCCCAATCAAAAGAGGATTGGCACCACCAAGTAGACAGTACCAGGGCACGCCAAATCCAGGTCTTGAGGGCGACTTTAACATCGAGGAGATCAGAAGAGCCTTGCATGATCTCAACGGCAGGTCGGCCCCTGGTCCGGACGGTATATCAAACAAGGCCCTGCGTAACCTTGATGACGATTCAATTGAAACCCTGAGGGATATGATCAATTCAGCATGGAAAGAAGGCAAGGTGCCAGAGCAGTGGAAGCTGGCCAGCACGATCCTTATTCCTAAGCCAGGAAAGCCTCCTAACTTGGACAACATGAGGCCAATATCCTTGACATCATGTATCGGCAAGGTCGCAGAACATGCCATACTGCACAGGATAAACAAGTACTTGGAAGATAACAACATATATACACACAATATGGTTGGATTCAGGGCAGGGCTATCCACACAAGATGCATTGAAGCTTATCAAACACCAGGTCATTGACAATGAAACCAGAGACGTGAGAGCCATTCTGTGCCTAGATCTAAAAAAAGCGTTTGACAACATCCACCATTCATTCATACTCGAAGCAATTTCCAAGCTTGGTCTAGGGAAAGCCTTCTATGACTACGTATGGTCCTTTCTTACAGATCGAAAAGCCGTGATGAAGATTGCAGATATCGAGACCGCAGAAATCGAACTAGAAGCAAGGGGCACGCCACAAGGGGCAGTGATTTCACCAATGCTGTTTAACATTGCCATGATTGGACTGTCAAAGAAATTATCGAGCATTGAAGGATTGAAGCACACCATCTACGCAGATGACATTACCATCTGGTGCACAGGTGGAAGCGAGGGGCAGATTGAGAGCGCTCTGCAAGAGGCGATTGACACCGTAGAAGACTACCTTCGCCCTTCCGGGCTCAAGTGCTCCTCGAGTAAGTCAGAACTTTTGCTTTATCGGACTGCACGCCGGGGACCAAAGCCCAGGGGATGGAAGCCGTTAAACCAGATAGACATCCATCTCCGTACAAATCAAGGGGATGCCATCCAGAGGGTCGACTCCATCAAAGTCCTGGGAATGCTGATAGAGTCTACCGGCGCCAACAGCAAATCTATAGCCAAGTTAACTCGGAAAACAGACAGTGCGGTGCACCTCATACGCAGAGTGGCCAACAAAAGAAATGGGATCAAGGAAGACAACCTCATCAGGTTGATGCATGCGTTTGTTCTAAGTCACTTCACATACGAGGCAGCAATGCACAACTGGTCAAGAGCAGAGTCCGAGACACTGAATGTGCTCCTCAGGAAAGTTATCAAGAAGGTCCTGGGCCTACCCATACATACCAGCACCGAGCGTCTGCTTGAGCTTGGCATACACAACACGCTCGAAGAAATAGCAGAAGCCCAAGAGAGAGCACAGTTTGCAAGGTTATCTACTACAAGGTCGGGGAGAATGATCCTGCAGGAGCTGGGCCAAAACCCAATAGCAATCAGACGCAATTACAATGATATCCCTGACAACATCAGGGAGACTATCACGGTATCTCCTATACCGAGAAACATGCATCCAGAACACAACGTCGGAAGAAGAGTAGCGAGGGCCAGGACTATACTTCGTCAAGTCTCAAACGAGGAACGAGGGGTCGTATTTGTTGACGCGGCTTCCTACGCCAATGGGAAAGCGTTTGTGGCAGTGGTAGTCGATGGGGCTGGCCATGTCGTCAACTCAGCGACGGTCAGGACGAAAGACCCAATCATTGCGGAACAAGTGGCCATCGCCTTAGCACTCAAGATGGATAACATTGAAGTGGTCTACAGTGATTCCATGGCAGCACTACGGGCGTTCGCCAAGGGGACGGTCTGTGAACAAACGCTAAAATACTGCAAGGCAAGAACATAACACATCATCTTCTGAGTTGGTTCCCAGCTCACCTTGGACAAATCAACGATTCCCCTCTAAATCTCAACGAAGCAGCACACGAGGCGGCGCGAGAACTCTCCAACCGCGCCTCCCCGGGGATGCGTTCTAGCGGTGAAGGGGATAACCGGGAAATTCTTACAACATATAACGAGCTCACTAAACATTTCTACCTGTCTAGAAGGATTTTTCCTCCACCTCACAAAAATCTAACCCGGCCCCAAGCACTTACATTAAGGCTTTTGCAAACGCGGATCTACCCTACTTTGAAAATGTTACACATCATGTACCCTGACCTATATCCAAGTAATCTTTGTCCACATTGTGGGGAAATAGCTTCATTAGAACACATGCTCTGGCAGTGCACCAAATTCGCTCATTTATCGCACATCACCTCTGCCAGATGGGAGGCGGCAATCCGCAGCTCATCCTTGGCAGATCAGCTCTGGGCTGTCCACCAAGCCCGCGAGGCGGCTGAGGAGCTTGGCATCTCAGTCCCCACGTGGGAGCTGCCCGCAACACAGTGATCTGTGTTTTGGAGGACCAAATAAAAGTTTATTCAATCCAATCCAATCTCCCAGTAGATGTTTCAGGAGGTTCCACTTCGCACCACTCCTCATTTGCCCGTCAACGGCATTGCATACCTCGTCCCATTGCTGTCGAGCTAGCGTTTCACTATACTCATCTGTCTGCCTATTAAGTTCAGCATTTTGTCTGCGTAGGCGTCGGTTTAGTTTCTGCGTTTTCCATTGAGCCCGCAGCGCGTTTTTAGCCTCCAGAAGGTGGGCTAATCGATTGTCCATGCGCTCTTTAACACTTTCTGTCTTCACTTCCTTTGTGGAAGCAGCAACGTCTTCTTTGAGGCGAGTGATTAATTCGTTTAACGAGTTGTATTTATTCTCGTCTTGCTTTCTGATAGCTCTAAAAAGGTCCCAATCTGTGACGTGAAATTTTCTGGGCGGTGGTGACGAGATTCTTATCGCGAGGCTGGTAATGTAGTGATCACTACTGAGATTCTCTTGTATGTTAGTAAGTTAGTCCATATGGGTTCCTCTGCATTCCTAACCATGGTCAAATCTGGTGTGGTATCCCTGCTGACCGAATTGCCTATTCTGGTGGGGCGTGGATCGGTGACCAGTGTGAGACCACAAGCTATGATCTGTGCTGCGAGGGCTTTGCCTTTTGCGGTATCCTTGATATAGCCCCAATCTTGATGTGCGTTAAAGTCCCCTGCTATGATGAGCGTTCGATCACCTGCAATTTTACACGCTTTGTGGAAAAGAGCATGAAACGTCTCTTTTCTGTCGGCTGGTGAGCTGTAAACGTTTAAAATAAAAACGGATTGCTAAAGTTAGCGTTCGGGATGAGCTCGATCATGATGTGTTCAATTTTTACGTCCGGTCTAACGTCATGACGTAAATAGGCAAGATCCTTTGAGACAAGTGTCGCTACACCCCTCTTGCCCTCCTTGAAATACGCTTCTGCACGATAGTGATGAAGAGCGATGACATCGGTGAGCATTTCCTGGAGGAGGATTACTGATGGCTTTTGGGTAGCAAAGCTAAGAAAGTGTTGCAGTACTGCATTTCTTTTGCGGAAGCTGATCCAATTCTATTGCCAGATCACTAGATTGCTTGCATTATCCATTTTACTGACTCGAAGGGGGTGTACCAAGCAGTGCGTGCTGCCTGTATGATTCTAAAATTTGAAGCCTCGCTGTGTGCTCGGTCAGTTGGAGCGTGATAGGAGTAGTTTCAGCAATAACGTCATTTCTTAGCTTTTCAAGCAGTGTTTGGATGCTTAAGACGTTAAGCGCCTCCTCGTCCATGGGCTCAGGGCCTGCCCTGCGTTTCGCGCCTCTGTTGACGGATGCTGTGGCTGCGGTAGCTTGATCGCTAGACGCGCGCTGTCACTGCTGCATTTCTTGCAAGATTGACTTAATATCAGCTAATTCCTGTCGAAGAGACGCATTCTCGCGCTCTAGTGATTGTATTTTGTCTCGCGTTTGCAGTGACAGTTGCCCTGGTTGCGCGGGGGCATGGACCTCACCTGTTCCGGCTACCTTGTCCGCCCAGGTAGGTTGCGAGTTGAAGCCGCCCCGGGAACTCCGAGAGCCTTCCGTGGCGGCGTTCCTTGGAGCAGCCGCAGCTGGTGTCTTGGTAGGAGCGGCGATTTCCTGGTCTCCGGCGTTGCTCGTAGCGTTCTTCGTCTTGCGACCGCCTTTCCTTCTTTTTCTACGTCGCCTTCTTACAACGTAGGGAACTTGGTATATGTTTTCGCAGGTACGGTCACCGGTGAGATGAGCGTCTCCGCATAGCACGCACTTCGGTTGCACACATTCGTGTCCGTTTGCGATGATCGAAGTCCCGCACTTTTCACACACTTTTTCAGTCGGTCTAGGGCAGACATCGTATCGTGCCTGTGGCCGATTCGGTCGCAGTTACGGCAAGTGTCGATTTGCCTCTTGTACAGTGTACAGCGTAGCATGTTGGGGCCACAGTGAACATAGTTGGGCACTTTCATGCCGTTGAACAGTACAATCACGGTAGGGGTCTCCTTTATGCGCCTGACTCCGAGCACCATCGGGTTTCTGGGTGTGACAAAAAGGCTTTGCAGCGCAGGTTCGGCCAGATCGGTGTCGATGCCTCTGACCACACCTCTACAGGTATCTCCCGGAGGTGCAGTGTAAGCCGAGATAGAGTGCTTTTTATCTGCCAAGAATATTTCCTGCACTTTGCAGTATGCATTGGCATTCGATTCGGAGGGTGTGCTTATAACGAAGATATTCTGCATGGCGTTCGCACACACGATATCCTCCTCGGCTGCCGCTGTGGCAGCCTGGCAGCCATTAAAATGGCTTGCGTGACCTTTAACTGACTGCATGTTCGCACGTCCAGCCCTCCCCCCGGGCGGACGACCACTCGAAAGTGCGATGTGGGCAGGCGCGGTAGCCTGGAGGCTGCGGCAACCTTTCTCAGCTGGCTGGCTTTAGCGGGGCCAACGTGGGCTCCAGTTTGCCTAGCCGAGTGCGTCTCGTGCTTGAAGCGGGTTTTATCCGCATTCCGCTTTCTGTTGGCGGTAATCCAGCCGTTGGACTCGGCTTCCTCTTTGGAGATTTGCTCTCCTTCTACCATAGCCTCACGAGGCATGGCCTCCTCGGGGTCGGCCGAACAAGCGGCCGCGCGTTCCGCCTTTCCACGCTGCGGCGCCCGATGCCGTGTATAAGCACAAATAGGCCTAACCCTTGGTGTCGGAGAAAGGACCCACAAAAGAGGTTCCAGTGGACCTACCGTGATTAATGGCGTATCCAGGTGTTCCTTGAAACTTCCCGCAGTTGCTCCAGTAGAAATCTCGGAGGGAAAGCACATCGGACTCACTTGAACAACGTCAGTTGGCGGAGCCGATGCAGACGCGTTCGCAAGCCACTCCACCACCTAGCGTCTCCCACGCCGACGTCGCCACGCCAGGCGTCGGTCCTGCCGTATACTCGCTGGCGCGTTCTGCGTAGCTTTGACACATGCGCGTTTCAGTGTGTCCAGCATCCCTCCGTCTCGAAAAGACGCAGACACAGTGCTGTCTGGGTCAAGCATTGGCGCCAAATGCAGCATGTCACACTTCACGGCGGTTGCCGTCGGACCGCGATGACGGACGCTGGTCGCGCCGGCCGCGCTTGGCGTCAGACTATAGAGTGCTCGCGTTTTGCTAACGTAGCGTCGCTGTGCCCAGCGTAGGCGTGCATCAACGTTACGTGGGAGTATATTAGGCTCTTCATGATGCACTCGAAGCCGTTTCACTAGCTCCGCATATACCAAATTTGGTGTTACGTCACGTCAATGGATGACGAAGGTTTGTGAATGGTGCAAACATGCTAATATTGAGACACGCGTCATGTAAGAACATGACAACATACCGCGCTCATAGCGTTCTTGTGGCCGTTTCGCTAGCTCCACATATACTAAATATGGCATCACGTTACGTGAATAGATGACGAAGGTAAACGACACATCCAAACATGATAATCATGACATGGAAGTGTTGTACGGCATAATATACTTCCACCTCTTAACGTTCTGGTGATTTGAAAGTGGCATATCAACCTTCCTCATTCGTGCTTCGCATATCATTGATTCTCACTGTACGTGGGATCTGCAAATTTTTTTTTATGTAGCTCTGGCCTATTACGTCAGCTACAATGCTCTTGTTCCTCGCCTTCTTTTTTGTACGTGACACTTTTTTGTATTTTTCCTTTCTCCCGAAATGTAGGGTAACAGACCACAAGCTTCTCTGTCAGTGAACCATCTTGTTGCCCTAGCTTGAGTTGTCTTTTTCGCTCAGACACGTAATCAGGGCCGTCTGTTTTAATTTTTGAATCGAGCCCACGACTCCCTCTGCCGGGCTCGATTCCCATTCTTCCCATTTCCCTATTTCAGGAGGCCTTCCACATGGTTCAGTATATTAACGCTTCATTTTTCACTCCCATTTCATGATTCTCGTTTTTTATTTTTATTCTTCCGATTTCTCGCTGATTTTTTCTGTGTGGTTTTTTCTTTTTATTTGATATCTTTTATGAAGACTGTCTGTCCGATTTTAATTTTTTTAATATTTTATATTTGTGTACTCCTGCACAAAGACTTCATGTGGTTGTTCCTGGACATGTTAAATAACTTAATGATTCTTCTCATTACAACAACAACAACAACAACTACTACTACTACTACTACTTTTACTACTACTACTACTACTACTACTACTACTACTACTACTACTACTACTACTACTACTACTACTACTACTACTACTAACCAGCCAGTTAGCTGGCGGAAGCAGGCGGCCAGCGCAGTCCAAGCAGAAGACCCATTATAGTCCTCTGCTAGAGATCAGATACCGGTTGTTTGTAGAGTATGTTCGTCAACTTGCAAAATGTTGCGGTATACTCTATACGTTGCGTGATACGTCGCATGCAACAAAATATAAATAGATGAATTCAAACGGCACGTTTTTCGTTTGTCGTACCGCATGTCGACTGATCTAACTCCACTTTGTTCAATGGGCAGAGATGCAGCAGGTATTAAGTATCAGCGAAAGCAGTACACTTTAAACCATTTATATACAGCTTTACAGAATCTTTCTTCTCATTCTTACATTGCTCTTCGGTTTTTCCCAAAACACTTCTCGAGGATAACCACAAGCAGGGCCGTGGACAACAGAAGGAGAGGGGGGACAGGGGTACTCTCAGAATCAACGGTATAAAATATACAATTAGGGAGATTCATTTCAAAATTAGAACTTTGGGGTAATAAGAAAACCGTATTTAAGAGGTCACTTAATTTAAATAGTGTAATTCTTGCTGAAAATAATTGCTGAAAAGTAGATGCTTTGCCATAATAGTCAAGGATATCAGGAAGTGTAGCTATACCCCCTCGCCAATGAAAACAGCTGGCTACCAGCCCAACCGTATAGCCTCGGATGCAGATTTGTATATGCTCAGGATGTGCAATAAAACATTAGTGAAAAAAGAAGCGCTTGTCCTGTCGTGATATTGTGTCGTCCAGGTGTTGTGCACCATATTGCTTCTAAAGTACGATGAACTACGAACACGCCAAAACGTCTTCCCTTCGGACTGTAAAACTCGCTCTTGACTTTGTTTCTCATGTTGTTCGGTTGTGGCAGCTTCAGTCCTGTAGCTACCGGTGCACAAACCGCACTTTGCGTTTGAAGAGTTCTGCAAGCGGCATGTTGACCGCTTCAAGGTCGTGCAGCTTGTCGCCTTCCGGGAGAATGCGATACTTCTGCACCAGGCTGGTGAGGTACAGGAATATCTCCACGGAGGCCAAGATCTCGCCGGGGCACATTCGTTTGCCTGCGAAGCAAATACCAGCGTGGAGACGTATAAATACGCTCGTCAAGCAATACTCTAATTTCGTTCTCTACGATAATTAATTCTAAGAGCAAGAGGGCAAGGATAGCTTTATCGAAATGAAATGTTCTCTTGACTAAAGAAACTTTCCCTTGCCGCACGGAAGGAAACTCGAAAGAAACACAACTTCAAAGAAATCGGAATACAAAAAATTCGACAGAGTCCCCGTATACCTGGGGAATCGACGGTGTACGAGGCATGCCGAGGGAAGGTGACCGGGTTATAATTTTTTTTATGGAGCGATACTTCATGAAGTGACGCTAACTATATGTATAAATTGTGCACGCACAGACATATGCTGAAGAGTTGCAGATGTTTATATGCAACCAGTTGTTTGCACTTGCCAACGAAGCCAACAAGAACATGAGTATTAGCAGCACCAGAATCTGATATAAAGCGCTGGTACTCGCGAGGGTGGCAGCTCCGGACACTGCTACATAAACCGACTTCAGCGCAGGACACTAAACTACAATTGACGTTAAACCGACGGGACGGTTTTATCACAGGAGTGCGTATGTAATTTTTATAAAATTCAATGGATCCAGAACTACAACCTTGCACATTCGACGTCTCACGAAGATTAGCGTCTATTTGAAAAGTAGTTCCGAGACCTGGCATGGCTCTGTGGTAGAATGCTTGATTGCCACGCAGAATGATTGGGATCGATTCCTGCTGCGACCCTGATATTTATTCTTTGCATTTGCCGGGTAAACGCTGCCGTTGTCAGGCTTTCATTAACGCTCACGCGTTAAAATTGCCCACGTATGTTCTCGTCATTCTTGAGCAGATAGTAAGCTTCATTTGCCTGTGGCACATAACCGCGCGCGGGTATGTGCCACAGTCTGAGGGGAAGTGTTTGACGACGTGTGCGACGGAATTGTAAGATTAGTCATGTCTTAACCAGGGCGCCCCATTTGCCAAACCATCTTTGCCTCCCATGCTAATTTTGCTTCGCGCCAAACTAAGGCGGTGATCACGAGAGCACGCAGACGTAAGCGGCTACATAGATAGATAGATAGATAAATAGACTGACAGATAGATAGATAGATAGATGAATAGATAGATACGCAGATAGAGGGCAAAAACGCTAGCAGTACGCAAAAAAAAATGCTTCGCATATAATAAAATTGGAGATGTTCTGAAACAGTTCACTGATAAGAACGAGAGATTAATTTATATTAAAAAGCTACAAAAAGAAACAAAACAGTGAACTAACACTTCACAATGATAACGCTTCAACGTCAGAGGAGGAGCTTGGGAAGCATAATTGTTCGTGTGATGCTCGCTCACAGTATACACTTCGAGAAAATGTGAGGTCGCTAAAACCAGGTTTAGAGTTCTTTAAGGGAATCGTGTCTTGCTGGCTTGCACGAGCACTTCATATTTTATGTTGCTTGTTTGAAATTTACATTGAACAATGACCGTTGGTTTTGTGTTGTGTACGAAAGAAAAACGAAACAAACAAAAAAAAAACGAGCCCTTCATTCACCCTTCTCCTTTCGTTAGCGCACTGCATGTGTAACGCAGCTCAATTTTGGCGTTATGCGAATCACTACGTGTGTTTGCACGAAAAAGCTTCTAACGAGACTGAGCTTTACGTAGCGTCGTATGTGCTTCACGTTGCGTCGTCATGCTTTAATGGAAGATAGATGACTATAGGGGAATGCTCCCGCGTGAAGGAGGCGGGAGAGTTTCCCTATATAGCGTGCAAGTCGAGATAGAGGCATTAGAAGTGAGACAATATATAATGAGGCCGCTGCAGTATGTGTTGCATCGCGCGTCGTTAAACTAACCCCAGGCCGCCGTAGCGCTGAATCGTTGCACAGCGCTTCGTCTTGCGATATTGCCAGTAGGCCGTATGAGCCGCGTCGTGCGTTATACACGCTGATTAGGTTTTAAATGATGCAATATCCCGAGTTTCGACTGTGTGGTTATAAAGTAACGTAAACTGCGCTGAACCGCGCCCGCTGGATGAAAAAAAAAGGTGGCTGAACTATCTAACTGTCAGAATAAGGGCGCTTATACCCCGTAATGAGCTTCGTGGCAGGATGCTGAAACGGCGACGCTGGGGCAAGTCCTGCTTTTTAATGGTGCAGTGATTAGGCCGCAAAGCAAACTTTAGCTGTGCAGTGCATGTTGCCACGTGCATAATAGAGAGCATTATAACTCAATGATTTTTCTTTTTCCAAATTGGTGCATTACAAGCCAAGATAGAAATTAACTTCAAGCCGTGCGCAAACATAACGTGAGCGGGCGAGCGTGGTATACCCTTGCCGCTTGTTCTGTCTAGCCTTCCAAAGCCAAGCTCATTTCCTTCATTTCCCTCTTGCCGGAGGGTCACGTGACGAGCACGCATAATCACGCCACGCACACGTCACAATGCGTGGACGAGACTGTCGACGCCTAAAGAAAGTAGACGTGCTTTCCTTCCTTTCTGTGCAGAATATCCATAGAGTGTCTCAATGTCGTCCTCGCTGAACGCCGCCTAACGAAACTTCAAAGTTTCATCAAGTGGCCTTACCTCGCTAGAGGCGGGCAAGGAGGACATCCAGGCTGTCTTCGGTGGGCGGCGCTGCTTTACTCACAATCAGTGTCGTACGTCGTCGCCCCCATCTTGGAGCACGGTGAACGCGAGAAAAACAGGCAACACTCCATTTGAAATGCGAGCTTTTTTTTCCGCAGCGCGTAGCGATGTATACCTGTTGGCAGACACGGTCGTGAGCACGCAATGTATGCGTTTCGCTTGTCAGCTCAAAATGGCCATACCTGCCGGCCATTTTACCAAGCCAGCGAGAACGTGTGCGTTAATGATTATAGCTGTGAATGGTTACGTAGAAGGTTCATGTAGCATACGTCACACATCAAAATAAAAAAAAATGTAGAGGCAGTTTCTATACCCACTAAAGATGTGTTATTATTATTTTATTATTAGGAGAAAGATAAGTTCAGGGCTATCCGCCTAGCTTTGAATGCCACGATATCAGTAAGCGGCAGCCAACGCGCACTGCAAAGCGTTAAAATAAAATATATTGCTTCTGTGTTTCTGTGAATAGGCGATGTTTTACTTGAGAGCAAGGAAAAAAAATGATGGAGTTGAACTGGTTATATTAATAAATTGAGAAAAGTGCCGAGAAATTGATTCATATGTGGGGTTTAACGTCCCAAACCACCATATGATTATGAGAGAAGCCGTAGTAGAGGACTCCGGAAATTTAGACTACCTGGGGTTCCTTAACGTGCACCCAAATCTGAGCACACGGGCCTACAAAAGTGCCGAGAGAAACAAAGGATTAGTTGAGGTCGAAAGAGATTAAGCAGATGGCGGGAAGAAATATTCAGGCCCAATATCGGGTTGACTGGCACAAGGACAGTGTAATCGGAGATCGCTGGAGGCTTTGGTATACACTAATAATTATAGTCCATAATTCAGGGATTTCATAAACTTTTCACACTTTCTGAAGAGACGTTAGAGCTAATGACGGCTACAAAGGACACTCGCCCCTTCTGGCAAATTAATGAAATTGAGTGACCCATAAGGGACGAATGAAAAACGAAGAGCTACAGCAGTGCACTACAGCTTCATAGTTTCCAATAAAAACACTAGAGGAAATTCTGACGCTAGTGTCTATGGAAGCTGCAACGCATGGTGCTTCAGCGAGCATGGGAATTCTGGGTTTTTTGCTTAATCTTAGTACTTTTGGCTCCGTGTGCTTCGCGTGGCTTGAAGCTGCTTCGTTACGAAACAACAATCAACAAATGTTCAGCAATCGCACTTCACCACTTCAGCCTATTAGACTCACCTATTAAAATCAGGTAACGAAGCTCACAACGGTCCATTCTTTTATTCAAAGCAAAACCAAAACACAACATTTAACGAAGCCACACGTGCGTTTGAAGCCAGCAATCGACTCACATGGCTGCTGAATGATCGCAGCGCCACCGTCTCCTCCAGGTAACTTTAGGAAACCTTATCGGTAGCCTAGCTCAAGACGTATATAGATAAATAGATAGACAGATGGATAGATAGATAGATATATAGATAGATAGATAGATAGATAGTTATGGAACGAAATCGTAAGCAGGGTAACACAAAAAAGACTAAGGATACGCCCGTCTGGTTCGTTACCCTTCAAAGAGTGAGGGACATGAAGAAGGAAGAGAGGGTAACAGTCACGCGTGCACCTGAAGGGCGCATGTGGTTAATAGGTCTCGGCAACCACAAGTGGTTGCAGAGATGTATTAACCACTGACCATGCTAGAGGGGTTAGGAGGGCTTCAATACTCCGAGAGTTTCAAATTTTGCATGCGCTCGCGCGCACACACACACACACACACACACACACACACACACACACACACACACACACACACACACACACACACACACACACACACACACACACACACACACACACCACACACACACACACACACACACACACACACACACACACACACACACACACACACACACACACACACACACACACACACACACACACACACACACACACACACACACACACACACACACACACACACACACACACACACACACACACACACACACACACACACACCTACACACACACACACACCTACACACACACCTACACACACACACTCACACAAACTCACACCTACACACACCTACACACACACAAACTCACACCTACACACACCTACACACACACACTCACACAAACTCACACCTACACACACACCTACACACACACACCTACACACACACCTACACACACACGCACGCACGCACGCACACGGACAAGGACACGCGCACACGCACACGCGCACGCGCACACGCACACGCACACACACACACGGTTGAACCCCCTCCCCTACAAAAAATTTCTGACCACGCTACTGCTTTTGACTTTAGGTACATCAGCAACGCCTTCGTTATCTCGTACTTCATCGACGAACAGACCACAACTGAAGAATCTTGGCTGCTGAGAAGGGCTTCGAGTGGAATTGTGAGAGGTAGATGTCAGACATTGTATTCTTACCTATCGAAAAAGGGATCAGGTACTCTGGTCTAGGTTGGATTAAAGAGCCGTCCTCCCTCAAAAAGCGATCCGGGTTGAACCTGGATGGCTCCTTCCAGAGCGTAGGGTCGTTGTGCACCGCCCACACGTTGGGAGAAATAGTAGTTCCTTTCGGGATGTAATAATCGTCAAAGAATGTGTCTTCACCGGCGCTGGAAGGGTCATTGAGAAAAAGCAAAGAGGAGCGTCAGTCGACTGTGTCATTTGAAACTTTGATGTACTGCTCTCTTTTCGGCAAAAAAAAAGTTAGGAAATATGTCTTATGACAACGTACCTCGAGGACGAGCTAATGGAATAGTAAGTGGAGGTTGGTGAATGGTAAATTTGAATTTCGAAGCGAATTCGTAGCAAATGAAGAATTGGTCAAATAATTTCGCGTCAAATAGTTCGGGTAGTCTGTATCAGATAATGATGCGTCACTATTTATGATCAAAGAAAAATGCGCTACCTGCTCAGTTGGTTTCTGGAACACGTTAAAGAACGCCCATGTGGGTCAAAATTTTTGGAGCCCTCCACTACAGCGTCTCTCATATATATATCATGGTTTCGGGACGCTAAGTCCCAATACTTAATGTTATTATTATTATTATTATTATTATTATTATTATTATTTCGGGAACACCATCTAAATCTCCTCGTGATCCCTGTAGCACCAAATGTAACCGAAATGCTTATCACACATAGCTTTCACGCGGAAGCATTTCGTTTACCTCCTGGGCACGCCGAGTGGGGACATGGTCGTCCACCGGTACATCTCCCAGATGCAGGCCATCGTGTAGGGCATCCTGTTCCTGTCCTCCCACGCGGGTGGCCTCTCCCTGCCCACCACTTCGTCGATCTCGCGGAAAATCCTGGACTGCACCGTGTCCGGCTTGTCGGCCAAGTTGATGAAGTGCCACTGGAGCGTCGCTGCCACGCTGTTCGAACCAGCGATGAAGAAGCTGAGCACGTTGCCCAGGAGATATCTTTCTGGGTGGCAAACAGGTCGACGTTACAAGCTGCGTTATGATCATGACATTCTAAAAAAAATATCGAGCGAAAGCTGTAGCGCGCTACCTGCAAAGCAGTGATGCGCCTGCGCGTCCTTTGCGTTTACTTCGTGCTTATCGGCTCTTTTTCGCTCTTTTGTTCAGTTGATCTGCTCGTATGTGCGCATTTATTTCCTTTCCGTGCGTTTGTGTCATCATTGTCTGCTCTTTTCTTGTTACTATCGAATTTGTTTGGACATTATGCGTGTCCCGTTTAATGATCTATTTCGTACTGCGACGTTCGCCTCTTTACAGAGGGCCAAGCTGCTCGGCATGACGACACATCGTACTTGCTTTGCGTCACAGTGACGCTGCAAAAGGGATCGCAGACGCGTGCGCACGTGATTCGTAGCTCAAACGGACTTACCAAATGGAGTGTTTAAAAAGGCACGAGAAAACGTCGACTCACGCTCAAAATGCGAATTCGGATCGGCCTCGTTTTCGTTGATCTTTTTCAGATAGCCGTCTATGAAGTCACGGTTGACGTGCTCGTCGAGGGTCGCCTCGTGCTCCTTGATCTGTGTTCTGCATTGAGCAGAAAATGCACGGGATCACTGTTAAGGTGGTACAGTAGGACGGGATCTTCTTTAGCACACCATTTGACTTGCGCAGAAAAAATATCGCCGAGTGATGACGTCACCATGCGTCGCCTAGCAACGCGTCGAAAGAAGGAAAAAAGTAGGAGGGGAGCAACGGAGTTGATTCAGAGAAGAAATTAACAAAACAAAAATGAAATTCGTTGCCTAGGGGGATTGAAATTCGGGTACCCACTGTTCGAAGGCGAGCGTCGTAATCACTCGGCTTTTCAAACACGCGAGCAGAACAAGCATTTATGGGAACATTTTTTTCCCTATTCCACATTACTCGATATGCGGCAGCCGTGACTAGAAATCAAGTAACGTTTTCTCGTCTCTGTTTTTTTTTCTTTTAGGGGCGAAGCTCCTTAGGGCGTGGGCTGTGCGTCCCCTGCAGCCTGTATGTAGCCACCTCTAGTTTAGTTCTTGCAGTGTTCACTAGATGGCGGTACCATCCCCTGTATGTAGCCACCTCTAGTTTAGTTCTTGCAGTGTTCACTAGATGGCGGTACCGTCTCCTGTATGTAGCCACCTCTCGTTTAGTTCTTGTAGTGTTTACTAGATGGTGGTACCTGTAGCTGATGATGAAAAGATGCAAGATGTTATAAACTAGAAAGCGGTACTTGTAGTTGATGAAAGACGCGAGATCTTATAAAATAGGAATGATGTCACATATGGCGCGTGTCATTGGTTGAAGGCAATCGTTCGATTTAGTGCGGCGACGTACGCTAGGGGGGCGTTGTAATAAAATCCGTTCGCTGTTGGCGCGCGCTCGGAGTCGCCGGATGGATAAGGCTGCTCAGCGGAGAGAGCGCAAGGCGGCAGCAGCGCGCGCACAGTTTACCGATGAATCCCTCCGGAGCTTCGCCCATTCATCATCATTCACCCCGTGAATATGCCGTAATTTTTTTTTGGGCCCCATGAGCAGTACGAGAAGACAAACTGGCTCATACAAAGGTTCCGGAAGTCGCATTCACGTCCCCACGCTCAGAAGGGCAATACCACTGCCTCAAAAGTGCCTTTGCGCTGCTGAGCAGCTAAATACACAGGAAATGCCATTCGTTGGCTCTTTTCTTCCACATATGACGCATCAATAAGCAGACCTGCACGCGTTTTCGATCAATCCTGATTCTACGCTCAAGCATGGAGCGGATGGAAAGTTACGCATCTCGTATGATTGAAGAACTCTGCCGGATGCGGAAAACAGAAAATACATATCGCATATGATTCCACGTGCCTGCTTTAAATGTACTCAGAAAGCATGTAGAGTATACGTTTCCGCAGCAGATTCACCGGCTTTCGACCTAACCGCTGCGTGGGAGGCAGTCACAAAGGGCCCGAAGAAGGAACAATACGGAAAAAAAGTTGTTGCGAAAGCTGCGCCAAGGTTCGGAGTACGTCGGGACCGAGCAAATCGGACACAACGATGTCGTAGCATTGGATGCGTCAGGCGAAAATATCTACATATGTGGGGAAGGGGCTGCATATTCCACATCCACGAACACGGAAGATTTGCCTTGCGCAAGAACGCCGGCTTGCGCAAGGGTGCATTTCGTAATGCGAACCATATTGACAATACTACCACATTGTGATTGATTGATTGATTGATTGATTTGTGGGGTTTAACGTCCCAAAACCACCATATGATTATGAGAGACGCCGTAGTGGAGGGCTCCGGAAATTTTGACCACCTGGGGTTCTTTAACGTGCACCCAAATCTGAGCACACGGGCCTACAACATTTCCGCCTTCATCGGAAATGCAGCCGCCGCAGCCGGGATTTGAACCCGCGACCTGCGGGTCAGCAGCCGAGTACCTTAGCCACTAGACCACCACGGCGGGGCTACTACCACATTATGAAGGCATCATCTGCGACTCAGCTACTGTTGTAAGGAAGGGCCTAAAGAAACGTATACACAGGTACCCCGCATCCACATCCCGCATAAGTACTCCGCAACCCCCGTTCCACTGTTGATTCAGGAAGGGGGAGGGGGGCAGGGTGCGTCCGCTTCCCGTAATAATAATAATAATAATAATAATAATAATAATAATAATAATAATAATAATAATAATAATAATAATAATAATAATAATAATAATAATAATAATAATAATCGTGGGTGTTTAACGTCTCAAAACCACCATGTGGTTATGAGCGACACCATAGTGGATGTCTCCGTCAATTTCGTCCACATTGGGTTCTCTGACGTGCACCGATATCTGAGCACACGGGCCTCAAGCCTCTTCGCCTCCATCGAAAGTGTGGCCGCCACGGCCGACACTCGATTCCGCGACCTGCAGGTCAGCATCCGAGTACCTCAGCCACTGTACCACCTAATGTGAGCGCTAAGACAGCCTCGTGTTTTTGTTAATTTATATCTTTCCTGTGATTATTTGATGTGCAAGGTTTTAGCCATGCAGATTTTAGGCAACAGGCGGCGGAGAAACACTTATGTTCTTTCCAAGAGTGATTTTTCTTCCTACTTTAACCTCTTGAAGGTGGGGGCCGAATACATGCATTTATAGATAGCTAGATAGATACTGATATTATATACTGGTACAGAGATAGATACTGGTAGATAGATACTGATATTGAAGAATGCTTACTTGGCGTCTTCAATGAACTTCCAGAGTTTGGAGACAATGGCTGTCTGGCGCAAAAAAGGCAGCTTTGAAACAACTTCGAGGAGGAAGGGAGGTACGAATTCAACCAGGCTACCAGCGAAAATAGCCTTGAACAGGTCGCTGAGGAGGCTGTTGAGGAAACGGCGACGAGGATGACCGAACGGGTACCGGCTGCCATACACCAGTGCCGAGATGTTGTTGGACGTGCTGGTGAGCAGGTAGTCGTGGAAGGTGATCGGCTCTCCTCTCGCTTCGGCCACTTCCTCGATTATGCATCGACACTCGTTCTGCGTTGAAACATTGGTCGAGGAGGACACATCTCATCTTTAACATTTTCACAAAGCAATAGTCTCACCGTCCAAAATCTCTTTTGCGCGTGCGTAGGCTGGCTCTACCCCTCTTCGAAGATGCCTCGATCAGTCATTCAACATGTACGTTTTCACAGAGCAAAGCGACGATCACCCAGTGAAGCGGAAAGGGCGTCTCGCATGTATCTTTTTTGTGTAGTTCTAGCTTCGCGCTGTCTAAGTGCAGTTACTATTAATCAAAATCAATACGCGATGGTAACTGAACTTGACATATTTAAGTGCAGTTGCCACCAACTAGCCCAAACTTATTCACTGAACAGTTGTTTAATTCGATCCCTTAATCAGTAGGATATTGGTTAGGGGACCTGATCCGCAAGGAAGCAGCAGAAGACAGTGAAACCAGGGATGACCACACACACAAAAAAGTTCTTCTTAAATCAAGATCATTTCATTGAACATCTTGTTACCCGTGAATGAGTGTAAGGCATATGTAGATGTTTAGGCTGCCTCCTAAGGTTGACTTGCCTTAATATGCTCCTCCATGGTAGTCTTGCCGAAACCAAGGTTCCGGAGGACGTGAAGGCAGAACCTCCGGTTGTGTTCCCACACTTCACCGTTCATCGTTGCGACACCTAGTTGGTAAATAGGATGGACCAGTTACAATGATTGCGTTGTGTAACTTTGCATTACTCGCACTTCGGGGATTTAGTCCCGGGTGTTCGTTTTGGACATAAATTGCACCAGGTGCAGGACTCTTTTGGTAACAAAAACCAAATGGCCCGAAAAGCTCGAGTCCAGCCTGAAATATTGATTTTTTGTTGTGCACAGACTATACAAGTGCTAAAAGTTACTATGTGTTCTGAAAGAAAGCAATAAAATGCCTTTTTATTGGCGGCTAGTTAACTGCGTAAGGAAACCAGGAATCAGTAAGGAACGCGAGGCGGGCGCAAACTAGCAATTGAAATGTTATTATCAGATGCACACATATAGTACTAGTACACGTGGTCAGGATAGCAAATTAAATGTTTAGTAATGAATCTCTAGTTCATGGTGTTTTCTCGCATTTTATCGCCACAATGGTGTGCGAAATCACCCAGTGCTTCGTTCTTATAAGGCTATATATACATGGATGGGGTAAAATTGAATATTCCAATGTGCAGCATGAAACTGCGCACAAAAGAAGTGCGCACTTGGTTTTCAAAAGGGAAGGCTTTGCACTTAACGAAGTTTATGTTTGTACGCTCGGAGTGGTACCTTTTCTGAATGGTCTCCTTACAACGAGAGTTAATAAAGAACACTTGTAGATCGCAGAATGTTGCTTAAATAACCAACAACCCAAATCCCAAGGACACCGAATATGTCAGCTCCGTTCTTCAGCAGCCTACAGGGTGGACATGCGTAGCTTTTGTAGTTGAGAGTAAAAGAAGTGTTGCTAATACTTTTTTTTTCCGTTTAGGGAACCGTGCCCCACCTTGCGGTATTTCTCAGACATTGGGTGGTGGATGCTTAGGTACTGCACTGCATGGAATTTGCGCGAGCTTATGTATAAACTTGAGTGACGCATCACCACCCACCTGTCGGTCTTGAATATTTTTAGATGCAAAGCAGCTTAGGTTCGAGATAAGTACGGTGTGCGGCGTGACCAACCTCACGCCGCGTTCACGCTGGGCGCTCGAAGAGAGCGAAAGTGGTGAAACTCTCCGGAAACTGGCTGGTTTCACCAACCATTGCAAGTGGCCGGAAAACCACGTCGCGCGGCCGGCGCACAATAATTGGCCCGAGACCACTTTTTCCGCCACGTAAAAGCAGATCCGGTTTTCGCTCCAAGGCTTTGGCGACGTTATATCAAACGTGATCTGACCAGCCACCGCAGATTCATCATGGCGGCGAAGGCGTCGGCAGTGGCTCGCATCGGCTTAAATCGCAAACTACCCGTGCAGCACGGGTAGCTTGACGGCCTCAACGAGGATGCGTTCATCGACAGCAGGGTTTTGATTTCGATCGCTGAGAACTCTGGAATTAGACGGTGCAGCAGCAGCGAGTCGGCATGCCCCAAACGTGTCTCGCGTTTGTGTACAGCCCGCTGAATCCGCCACCGCCGTTGCCGGTGCATTCGCTCGTGTTGTTTCTGCTGGCTTATCTCCCGAAACAGCGTTTGAAAAGGAGCGAGCTTTTTCTTTTGAGTACTTTGCGTGAATAACTGGAATTTGGTACGAAATTTAGTGCTCAGAAAGCAGGTAATATTCAATTAATTCTCAAGGTCGTGACGACAGCGCCAGCGTAAGGGGCAGAATGAATGTGAACATTCTCGACGTGCGTGGTCATGGTTTTCCGGCCCCTCTGGCAATTTCGTTTTGGCTTCACTTCTCAAGTGTGAATGCGCACGAAAGGACCAAAAGCGGCAAATGTCACCGAAAATTCACTCGCGTCGCTGCCTCAGCGGCCGGAAAACCCCACCACGAGGCCGGAATAAAAAAATCAATCCAAGATTAATTTTCCCACTACGAGAAAGCGGATCCGCTTTCCGCTTCATTGCTTTGGCTACACTAGATCAAACCACGCGATCTAACCAGCAAGCTGCAGATTCAACATGGCGGCAAAGGCGTAGGTGGTGGCTCGCGTCGGTACAAATTGTAAGCACCCAAAGTTACGGCGAAGCTTGACGGCCTCAAACAGGACGTGTTCATTGAGAGCCTGGTTTGGGTTACGATCGCCGAGAACACCGGAAGTAGATAGTGTAACAGCAGTGAAGTCGGCACGCACCAACGTGTTTCGTGTTTGTGTACAGCCAGCTGAATCCGCAACCATTACTGCTGGTGTGTTCGCTCGTGTCGTTTCTGCTGGCTTATGTCCAGAAACAACGTTTTAAAAGGAGCGAGTTGTTTCGTTTTAGTACTTTGCGGGAATAATTACAATTCGGTACGATGCGAAGCAGCTGCGAAACAGGTGTTTGAGTCCCATTTGTAACGCCGTATGTACGCGCGTCCTTACGAAAGCGCCGCAGCACGTTCCCCTCACCGCAGTTGTTGGAGACGTGCCAAGTAGGTCACGCCGCAGCGGCACGTTGGTCACGCTCTTCTCGCGCGCTTCCCTCGCACATGCGCGCTGACGCCACTCTATCGATCACCCGCAGCATGCTCACCGCAGCGTCCGCAGCCGCTGGCTCCTCCGCCCGCACACAACACACTTCTCTCTCACTTCAACCCCTCCATCACCAGCAACGCTCAACCGCTCGTCAAGTGGAAATACTCTCTCGGCTCATTTATCTGCGATGAAACTTACACGAAAACCAACCCGCCTACCATGTCCTTGCGTTTCAAACAAACGTTTACTCGAGTAAACGCTACAAGGAGTATCGCTTCAAACTGTTGTTCCAGCACTCGCGTCAACACCTGTATCAACCAGGGCAACGCCGTGCGCACTGCTGCTGCTTCACATTCTATCAGGGTTCCCTTGGGGGAGATGGTCCATAATTTATATAGGAACGGGATCGTGACCTCCAAGGTAGTGCTGGTGGGAGATTTCTCCTGATTGATTTGATATGTGGGGTTTAACGTCCCAAAACCATCTGGTGATTATGAGAGACGCCATAGTGGAACGCTCCGGAAATTTCGACCACCTAAAGTTCTTTAACGTGCACCCAAATCTGAGCACGCGAGCCTACAACATTTTCGCCTCCATCGGAAATGCAGCCGCCGAGATTTCTCCTGAGCGTTGCTGAACAGTAAAAGTTCACAGCGTGCACGTTAACTAAAAGCGGTATAGGTGTATAAGTATCAAATCGGAGTCTTCTGTCTATCAATGCCGATGAGCGACGATTGGCATGTTTCAGTAAGAAACGCCGGTCCATCACTGCGTGCTTTGGGCCTCCCCAGATTTCTATCCAGCGCAACGCCGCGATGACCGCCAGCGTCAACGCCGCCGCCAGTGTAAGCGTTAGAACCCACTGCTTCACACATACACATGGTTTCTTTTAGCGGGAGATGGTGCAATATTTTTTCTTGTATACGTATACGTTACCACCAAGTCTTAATGAGAAAAAAAACTGTTTTGTACTCTAGATGTATAGATTTTATATGCATTTCATGCAGAAAACCGTTCTTATACTTCGTTTAAAATGATATGATGCACCATAGTCGTTGCTAATACGTGTAACAAGTGTGTAACATTACCTCCATGCACCGTTCCCCTGAACAACCAGTTGACTGGGCGGTACAGGATTTCTCTCTTAGTGAAGAACTTCTTTATGGACTGGAAATCATTCAGAATAACCATATCTGTTGGACCCGTCTTTATTCTGCATATGAAAGATGAGGTAAAATCACAAAGTGCAATCAGAAAAGTGAGTTTGATTAGTTTATATTTTTTTCGCGCTTGCTGTCGTACTTTAACATTGTGAGAGCGATTTCTTTAAAAAGATTGTTTGTGTTAAGGTTTTACAACTGCTATAAGAGTCAAGCGAGCTAGCTTAAGGGGAAAAAATAAAGTGAGGCATCGTTCCACGCAGGGGTGGATAGCCAGCGCAGTCGTGGTGCACCGTGCAGCTTTATACAGTGGTACATGCATTTGTCTAGTTTCACCACTTGACAGTGGTAGTAAATCTAGCTGTGTGATTACTGATTGGTTCGCGAAGAGCCATGGATAGATTTTCTTGCGAGGTTACATCTTTGCCTGACCACTGTTGTGCAGTTGCATTACTTGGATTGGTGTTAACACATCAAACAGAATACCCAGGAAGTACAGACTAACATTGTCTAGGGTTTTGGGTGCAAAAACAACTTTATGAATAATAGGCGTGCCGCAGTGGGAAGGCTCCGGAAGTTTTGTCTACCAGGTGTTCTTTAACGCGTGCACTGACAAAGCACTGCACATGGGCCTCTAACATTCCACCTCTGTCGAAATGCGACCACTGCGGATGGAATCGAACCCGCCACCTTCGGGTAAACAGCACAGCACCGTAGCGAGTGCACCACTATACCGGTGCCACATGGGCACTTTTAATTTTGATCAGGACTGATTCAGATTTCACTTTTCGATGGCGATAACAAGTTGGTAGCTGATACTGGTATGGCCTGATCCGGATCGAGTTTACGCCGCGGCGCCTGACCCGGATAGAGGCTAATCTAAATGGGTTTTGATTGCCATGAAAACTGCTCCCGTATAACACGAGTATTATATAGTTTTAGCGAGGCCACCTTAATTTTGTCATCACGGTGAACTCATGCTAAAAGCACCGTCTTGAACTTCTCGGTGCCACACTTGGCATCACTGGGTATCGCCTAAAAATGTGAAGTGGCATCACCTCTGCAACTTCCTCTTGTGTCGAGAGGAAAGGCGCATTCTGTTGGGCAGCAGCTGCTTTTATATAAAACCCTGTGTACTTTGCGTGCAACTGGCCGATTCATCCTATCTTCGAATACCTGCCAGTCGCATGCGTATACCACTTGCGCAAGTGCATTCGACAAGTATTTTCGCTTCAAATTAAGTGAGGGACTAGCGGGTGGCCGACATTTGGCTCATGTGTACGAGTACTGCGCATGGAATTGTCACCTATTCCAATGAGCCAACACGAAAAGCCATTACCATTCTGTGGCCGGCGATGCAACGAGCAGCTTAGAAAGGGCCATCTCATTACATCTTGCACGCAATCTGTGCCGTTTGTTATGCACGTACTAACACAATTAATGAGTGCAGGAGGACTGCATTGGTATCTAAAAAGGCCATCTCATTACTTCTTGCACGCAATTCGTGTTGGTTGTTATGTACGTACTAACACATTCAATGAATGATGATAGATTGATATGTGGAGTTTGGCGTCCCAAAACCACCATAGGATTATTGGATTAGTGGAGGGCTCCGGAAATTTCGATCACCTGGAGTTCTTTAACGTGCGTCCAAATCACAGTTAATGAATGAAGGAGGACGGCATTGCCACACAGTGAATTCCGTTTTGCAAGGCAGAGCTGAAATATAAATGGCACATTTGTGTTCAATAAACGTCCTTCACTTTGCCGTAGTGTTTTGCGAGATTGCATGGCTTCTGAAACAAAGACATTAGTGTTTGTTGACTGCAGGGTTGTAATGACGAGAACAGTAAAAGCTGTTCGTTTTTTCAGGTGCTATGCAATTCATTAGTGATTCGCGAGAGTTTTGGCTTACGTTGCTATAGCAAGTGGCCGCAGGACGAACGGAAGAAAACATTTAGATGTAAATACAAACCTATCAAACGTTCGTAAACAATAGGGAATCATCCGCAACGAGAAAAGTAAAAGATGTTCGCTTTCTACTGTGCTACGCACTTCATTAGTGATTCGCGAGAGTTTTTTGTTTACGTTGCTATAGGAGCTGAGTGCAGAGCAAACGGAGGGCAAAATTTAGATGTAAATACAAACCTATCTGAATGGTCGTAAATAATAGGGAATCAACCGCGACCACATCACTACATTGGACAGGTCAGTCGGTAAAGAAGGGGAATCCTAAAGCTTCGCCTTTAAGAGCAACGGTGATATTCGCGGAGATGTGTCTCATACTCGCACGCACGCACGCACGCACGCACGCACGCACGCACGCACGCACACACACACACACACACACACACACACACACGCACGCACGCACGCACGCACGCACGCACACACGCACACACGCACGCACACACGCACACACGCACGCACACACGCACACACACACACACACACACACACACACACACACACACACACACACACACACACACACACACACACACACACACACACACACACACACACACACACACACACACACACACACACACACACACACACACACACACACACACACACACACACACACACACACACACACACACACTATATCGTCTTAGCAATTGCCAGCCTACCTTCAAGCCAAATGCAAACGTCCTCCGACTCTTTTACGTGCATCTACCTCGAAATTTCGCTCGTGGCCCATCGACACCAGCCACGTGATTTCTTTGAAACGAGCTCTTTAACACTATCACATTAAAAGTGTTGTCAGCAAGGCTTTCACGAGTACTTGACAACCCACATGCAATGAACACAAGTGTACTTATTCTGAATTGCATAAAGATACGGGGGTGGTTACGTTGGTTAGGCAGCTGGGATGTGGCGAATCTTTACCGTGCACTCAGGGAGGCAGTCAGAAAATAGATTTGTCAGTGTTCATTTCACCAGAGCACCACTTGTGTGAACAAAATGCCGCAGCCAGCAATCGGAGCTCCTAAGGTATACAGGTAGAGAGGGTGCGCGCTGCGCCCCCCTTTCCGCTTCCACGTGAACCAGGTCGACAACGACAAAGAGGTTGGGGCGTGGAAAACAATTTCTTGTATACACGTCTAGAATCTGCGCATCTGGCGGCAACCCATATACATATGGGTTGCCGCCAGATGCGCAGATTCTTAAATTAAAAATTTAGATTAGATTAAAATTTAGATTAGATTAAAATCCACCCATATACATATGGGTGGATTTTACCGCCCCCCAAATGACAACAGTACATTCTTCGAGAAACTAAACCAATTCTTATGTGACAACGTCGTCCACATCAATAATTTTTTGATAGCTGGTGACTTCAATCTGCCATCCATTGATTGGAGTAACGAAATTCCGGAGCCTCTTAGCACTGTTGCAGAACAGTTAACTGATCTAGTTTTCTTTCATAACCTTTCTCAGTTAGTCAAAGAGCCAACTCGCATCAGCAACTCAGCGAATTCTATCCTAGACCTTTTTCTCGTTAGCAGAAACCTGCTTAGTAAAGAACCCGTAGTTGCCGTTCTCGATGAAATATCGGATCATAAGTTGATTACATTGACACTGAATCTTGGCCATGTGCCTAAAAAGGAAAACGAAGTGCGTGTTGTCCCGGTTTTCGCACGTGCAAATGACGTGGGCATTTTGGATGCAATGGATGAATCGTTCTCAAATTTTCTTTCTTTCTATCAATCAAGTGATTGCAGTATCGATGAGTTATGGCTATTTTTCAAAAATCTCGTTCTTAAGTGTATCAAAGATTTTGTCCCTATGAAAAGTAAAAGCATAAAAAAATTTTCAAAACCATGGCTTACTAAGGAAGTTGTTCGCCTTGAGCGCAAAGCGAAAAGGATAAGAAAAACGTGCCGGCAACGCCCCTCTCCTGCGAATGTATCGAAACTGTGTGCCATACGCTTGGCTCTTAGGGACAGTATCGCTGAAGCTAAAAATTACTACTTCAACGTGACATTAAAAAACTTTCTCTACACGGCTCCGGCTAAATTCTGGAGACATTTTTCCTCAAAGCAAAAATCGCAGTTAAACCTTACTGTGAACGGTGGCAACGTGTCGGATAAACTACAATTAGCATCGACTTTTAACCGCTTTTTCTGCTCCGTATTTGTACAGGATGATGCTAGTGACCCATCTTTCATTCCTGCAAAAGATGCTCCGTCTATAAGTGATATTTTTGTGTCCGAAGAAGGTGTGCTGTCACTGTTGTTAAAATTGGACACAAAGAAAACTCCTGGAATTGACGGCATACCCAACACCTTTTTAGTCAGGTACGCTGAATGGTGCTCCAAGTACTTATGTTTAATATTTAAAAAATCGCTCTCAGAAGCTCAACTACCAACAGAATGGAAGTACAGTAAAATTATTCCGATACCGAAAGGTGGGGACTCGCGCCAAGTAACTTGTTACAGGCCAATCTCCCTACTGTGCTCCTGCTCAAAGACGCTAGAGCACATAATTTTCGCGCACATATCGTCGTTTCTGGAAAAGAACAACCTTATTGATAATAGGCAACATGGTTTTCGCAAAGGTAAATCCACAGTGACGGCACTCCTTGAAACCGTGCATGATTTTGCTGCTGCTATTGATGCTCAATCTCAAATAGACGTGATTTTTTTGGATTTCCAAAAAGCTTTTGATTGTGTTTCGCATTCAAAACTAATAATAAAGGTTAGGGCAATTCTAAAGAATACTGCATTAGTATCGTGGATAGAGGCCTACTTGCGCCACAGACAGCAATGTGTTTCAATTGATAATGTTTGCTCAACTCCTGCAGCTGTCGGGTCGGGCGTTCCACAAGGGTCGGTGTTGGGGCCGTTATTCTTCCTAATATTTATAAATGACATAGTTGACCAGATACCGGTCAAAATTAAACTATTCGCAGATGACTGCGTAATTTATCACAGAATTGACAACCTTCATGACCACGTCCAACTAAAAGAAGCTCTTCAGCACGTTGAGAAATGGTGTGAAACCTGGCAAATGAAAATTAACCCCCAAAAGACCGTTCTCATGAGGATAACTAGAAAGAATTCACCGCTACAGCTTAGCTACAGCTTAAATGGAAGCGTATTATCCAAAGTAAAATCTTTTAAATACCTAGGTGTCATACTCACATCGGATCTTCGGTGGAATGAGCACATTTCTTACATAAAGAAAAAAGCAGTAACTAAACTAGGATACTTAAGACGAACTTTGCGCCAAGCTCCTCAAGATATGAAGCTATTAGCCTATAAAACGTTTATCCGACCAATAATCGAATACGCATCGATAGTATGGGACCCTCACACGAAAAGGAACATTGTCCACTTGGAAAGTGTTCAAAGAAAATCGGTACGCTTTATTTTTAATATGTACAGCTGGCGGACATCGGCAAGTACGTTAGTGGAAAGGGCTGAATTGGAACCCCTGGAATTACGACGCCACACGGAAAGACTAGGGTACCTATACAAAATTTATCATAATAAAATAGGAATAGAAAGGGATCATTTCATTCAACCTGTAAGTAAGCGAATCACACGTTCTCATCACTCAAAAAAACTACGAGACTATAACTGCCGAACAGATGTATTTCACAACACATTTTTCCCACGAACAGTAAGGGAATGGAACGAGCTCCCAGCCGATGTCGTGGAACGCATGACCACAGCAGATTTCATTTCAACACTTCAGGCTCATTTGACGACTGTGTAATTGTACGAGTTTACTAATCTTCTTTGTATATGTTCACTTGTGTGTTTCTACTTTTATGTATCGTCACCTTATATGAAAGGAAATACATATATTCTTTTATTCCATGTATGTATTACTGGCATTTAGAATATAATGGTTACAGTGTAGTTACCTACTGCTGTGATGATCGATATAACTGATGATATTATTGCTGTAGAAGAGTACCTAGTGTGAAGCATGCCGTTATCGCTTTCTTTTGCGCAGTATGTATATATATCATCTTTGTATTCCCACTCCTGCTTACAGCCTTTTTTAGGCTAGCAGTATTTTGCAAATAAATAAATAAAATATGGTGGCAAGACGAAATGATGTCACGTAGTCAGATCGAGCCTGATCTCAAATCCAGTAATGCTGATGGTATACTTCACATTGGCCTCTAGAAAACTAGCTCAATGCCAATGCGAAGCAACGTCAACATCCCTAGATTATAGAAACCCAGCTCAAGGCCAATGCGAAGCAACGTCAACATCCCTAGATTAACTTGTATATAGAAATAACCCGTATATAACTTTGATTAACCTGTATACTGGTCCATACTGCTTCGCCCACTTCATGGCCTGGTTGCAGTGAAAGTCCCTGTACATGAACTGCGGGTGACCTACGAGGGGGTAGCCAGGAGGTCCCGGAGGCATCTGGTTCCCACGCGGTGATTTCTTGCCCCACAGACATCGGTGCAGACCAAGATAAAGAAGCGAGGCAACCAGCAGAGCACCCGCTAGGGCCACACAGTCCATTGTCTCAGCCTGCGCGACGGAAAATTGATGTTGTCACTCTGTTGCCGATTAGTTCGGGCCGAGGCGCCCAGGGGGATGCACTAGTATCTTTCGGGTGATGAAACTGCATCAGTATTTAAACCCTTGAAGACAATCGAGTGATATCACTTGATTACCTGTAGAGGGTAATCTATTAAGGTCCGATTGAAATTTTGCATGGAAGTGACCTGTTGGATAAGTTATAACACTACCGGTCTACCGGTCTGAACCAGAGGTGGCAAGCACACCAGGCCTTCGCCCCCCCCCTTCTTTGTTTTCGCCAAGGCGTACAAAGCACCAAATTTCATGATTAAAACTGCCTGGCCGGCCACCACTTCAGCTCTAGAGATTCTATTCCATTGTTTTCTTGCGCCTGCTCTTATCTCCACTCTTCTTTGAACTTTGCCGTTCCCCCTGCCCCTACCGTAGGGTATGCCAAACTAGATGGTATATTTTCGTGTTGACCTCCCAGCCTTTCCCACGTTTTTATCTCTCTCAATCTCTGCTACACGTGGGTGTTCTAACGTCCTAAAAGAGTGTGAATGTCACGAAAAAAGTTGAAGGGGAGGACTTTGGTTTTGTTCTCAATGCTTTGATTACGCTGAAGAGGCGCCCAGATAGCTCGTTTTCCCTACCTTCTCCCTCTGGGACATTCCGGATTTTGCTTGGCTGACAAGTGGTTGAACCGTTGACGCTTCGAAAGAGAGCGCCTTGTCTCCGGGACTGCTTACATGCATGCGATGTGGCCATGACTTACTTGGGTTGGTTGTGAGGTTAGGGTACGCGTTATTGTTGTCGTCGAATCGCTTCGGTGGAGTTCACGCTGCTTGGAGCTTAGCCGGCTATGACGAGAGTGCTGCGAGTTACTGCAGCTGCCAACCCGGAAAAAGAAAATGATTAGTATTCTTCCGGTTCGAAAAAAAGCTGTCATCAGCGGGCAGGGTTCTTTGATTTAACAGGCGTATAGCGATTTCCGGCTCTCCTCTCTCCTATATATATATATATCATGGCACTTGTAGGAACGAGAATAGCCAGGAACATGACAGATGCGACAACAACTGTAGCTTCTCGGAAATGCTCAGATGTTGCTTCAATTATTGCATTTATTCGGGGAGATTATTTGCGCCATCGCGTGGCAGTGACAATGCTGAAACACACACACACACACACACACACACATACATACATACATACATACATACATACATACATACATACATACATACATACATACATACATACATACATACATACATACATACATACATACATACATACATACATACATACATACATACATGCACACACACACATACATACCTTACACCTTAACTACATCGAAGTGCGTGCGCATTTATTTCCACATTTTGCATGTCCGTGTCTCAGCTCTGCTCGGGTGTAAGCTTGCTATTCACCTATGTGTCGTGGCACCTGTTTGAGGCACAATATCTGCCCCGCCACGGTGGTCTAGTGGCTAAGGTACTCGGCTGCTGACCCGCAGGTCACGGGATCAAATCCCGGCTGTGGCAGTTGCATTTCCCATGGAGGCGGAAATGTTGTAGGCCCGTGTACTCAGACTTGGGTGCACGTTAAAGAACCCCAGGTGGTCAAAATTTCCGGAGCCCTCCACTACGGCGTCTCTCATAATCATATGGTGGTTTTGGGACGTCAAATCCCACAAATCATTCGAGGCACAATATCTGACAAATGATTACCTCTCTTAATATAGAGAACTTGAATATTATATTGATTCGGAGTTTTTCATGTCTGAACATGTCCGTGGCGATCACCTTAATTTTTCCCCATTCGTTGTGCTTGAATAAGCGGGGTAGCTTATACGCAGGGATAACAAAATGTGCTCCTAATACAAGTGCTCTAAAATAATGTATGTGTGCTTAAAATCTGTCTCGAAATAACTGCACGTACCACAAACGGAGGCGGCGTTTGTAGAACGTTTTCTGGGTAATTAGTTTCACTAGTTGGATGTGGTGATAACTATGAAACACCCGGATTAGTGACGTAGCCAGAATTTGTTTCTGAGGAGAAGGTTAAAGGTCTCGCGAACCTTCATGTACTTATGCAGGTGCGCGTACTTGGGCGTGTGCGTGTATATGCACGTACAAAACAACAAAGAAATATTTTGGGGAGGGTGTTGGGGTACGTTGAACCCCTCATACACCCTTCCTTCTCTTTTGTGTGTGCGCCTATAGCATGGGTTAGTCATGAATGAATAGTAGTCGCTTTTTCCTGCCGATTTCCAGGTGACCCCTAAAACGCTCAGAGTTTCATCGGAACAAGATACGACAGGAATATGCGGTACATACGTAGTTTATTAAGCTTGTTATTAGCTTTGATTACCGTGAGAACAAACCGACCCTGTTTGTAATATGGTTGTAGCTTGCGCGGTGCAAGTCGACTCACGTTTTCAAAGCAAGTTTACTACACGACACTCGATAGCTATAAATATTGCAAATAACGTTGAACAATATAACATCTGGGGTTTCGCATACCAATATCACCACATTTTTACGAGGCACGCTGTAGTAGACGGCTCCGGAGATTTCTACCGCATATGGGGCATTGGCATCTCTTAGTGTATGGGCCACTACTAGCTCACCACCACTGAAACGCGACCGGGATCGATACCGTGGCCCTCGGGTCAGCAACTGAGCACACTAACCGCTGATCAACCACGGTGAACTCGAATCACGCAGGATGTAGGTGAATTCTCCAGAAAGAAGTCAACGTGCTTTAAGCTGCAGTTCAGAGATAATACGGGGTATAGAATGGAATTATTTTCAGGAGTTACAGAGGTGTCAGTTAATCACAGTATTTCAAGAGAGAAACTTGTGAAACTGTTGAAAAGCTTCATGCTAAGAGAAACTTCATAAACTCTTTTAAGCATTCATGCCACTTTACACTCGCTCGCTGGATTCCGTGCCGACCGGTTGTGCCCTCGCGATCTCCGACGACAGCGCAGCTCTGGCCTACTGGGTTGGTCCTACGATACCTCCTGCCGCCGGTCCCCTACGACGACGACAGCGCAGCTCTGGCCGACTGAATTAGCCCCACGCCATCTCCTGTCGCCGACAAGAGCTCTCGCCAGTGGTGTCCCGTCCTCGGACTCCTGTGACCGTGTTTCATCTTTCCTATCTCTCTTCTGTCGTCGCTCGCTGTCCCTGCGCATTTCTCTCTCTATATATACCTTTACTCTTGTCCTTTTAATCCCTCCTTACCCCATCCCTTCTGAGTTACTGTTGAGGTGTCGCACCAGATGCAGACAGTTACGGG
This sequence comes from Rhipicephalus microplus, assembly GCF_013339725.1. NCBI lineage: Eukaryota > Metazoa > Arthropoda > Arachnida > Ixodida > Ixodidae > Rhipicephalus > Rhipicephalus microplus. The sequence continues at coordinate 166,232,074 of NC_051166.1, read as the reverse complement.
GCTCACTTTTCTCTTCTTTTCCCTTTTATAACCACAATCACTTTACACCTATTTTATGCAGAATACTTCATAAAGTTTCACTTTAACAGTCGGTAGCAACGAAATCACATTAGACGTTAATCATGATACGGGGAGCAAGTTTTTGGCTTTCCTATATAGGTTATAAATAATGAAATAATACTCACCTCTTTTCCTTTTGATGCATAGCGTTGTGTCGTAGTTGTTTAGTGTTGTAGCCTTCCTGGCTTCTTGTTTATAATATATCGTGGTAAGGTTGTAGGTTTACAAGACTTTAAAATCTCATAGACCTACAAAGCTCCGAAGTTGCTCCGGAGCAATGATTGTCTGCTCCGAATCTGTCCCAAAACACCAGGTTTTCTGCTGCAAAGCTGCTCCACAACAGCCATTTGCTTCTGCCATGCCTGGTTCAAAATTTAGGCGCCTGCATCCACTCCTAATAGAGTTTTATCAAGCTTCGAGGGAAGCGCAACTTGATGCCATTATCGAAGCATTCTATTCGACAGTGTGGTTTGGTGTAAAATGGGATTTATTGAAATAGACATGTACTAGTTTTCACAGGCTCACATTCACGAGAGAACAAACATTCGTTTGCAGTGGGACCGTTGTTACGTTCTGGGCAAAGATGTCTATCGAGGTACGAATCTGAGCTTGTAGTGGGCGACTTCCTGGATGACGGCGTCGACGGAGTTAAGACCATGGATCTCGCCTTCTTCGGGCAGAATGCGGTACTTCTGAAGTACGTTCGTGATGTACGGAAATATCACCACAAGCGAAAGGATCTCTCCAGGGCACATGCGTTTCCCTGAAAAAAAGAAAAGAAAAAATTCAGAAGTGACCGCTGATAAATTCGGTGCCAGGTTAGCCCGCCAACTGTAATCTTAGAGGGGACACTGAAGATGAGCAATGCTTGATTTAGATTGACGAAGCACGCTCTGGGAACTCTCATGCCATATGTTTCACTAGCATAAGTTCATTACTAGCGGAGAAAATCAAGGTTGAAGTTTCATTTTCAAATTTTGTGACGAAATCTTCGCACATGACGTAAGAAACTTCAAAATGTATTTGCGGTATTTTCATGGCATTAGCTCGATGAGATTTTCAATATTATTGTAAGCTAAGTCTATGGCACCAACAGATTACATTGTACAGTATGGTGCACTGTTAAAGGGAACACTCGAATGCACACCATCAATATTCCTTGCCCTCTAAGAGCAAGTGGATTAAAAAACAATTTTCACGCAAGTCAATAGTCTGTCAAGAGGAGTCGGAACTTCTGACCACCAGTAGTAGTCTTATGCATATCTAAGCCGCCACGATTCCGTAAGATAGCGAAATCGAAACATGCTGCTCACGCAGGTGTTCCCTTTAACAGTGTACCCGTCTGTACTTCATTCGAAAGTTACGTAGGACCCAGTACGTTTTCGAAATTTCCTACGTCATGGTGTTTTGTGCGGGAATCTCAAGGTGGCGTCTCCAGCAGCATTTTCTCCCTTACAAAGCCTCCCGTCACGGTAAGAGGGGTGTTTTCGGGATTGTGCAATTGTACTTTACTAAAGCGCGACACGTCGTCTTGCTCTTTAGCGTCTCTTTAAGTAATCACAAGCAATAATGGTTAAAGTCGGCGCTGTTCCCGCATTGCTGCTCTCCATGCTCCAGAAAACAGGCGATCATTCACTGACGGAGACTTGTCCTGAGCCCAATTAAAAAACCACGAACGAGAAATTGGTGTCCTAGGTAGCTTGCATATACATTGCCTGAGGTGTTTGCGATCCCTTGTGCCTGATGTAGCGTGGCTCCGGAAATCAAGGGTTCTATCCCATGTGCCTGATAAAGGAACCCTAAGGCGCGACTCTCGGTTCGAAAAGTAGCTTCGCGATTGCAAGCAGCCAACGCCATGGTTCCGTCAGAATTTTTCAATAGTGAAGCAGTTTTTTTTAAGATTGTGCTGATTCTGAAGTGGAATGCAAAAGCTATAGCTTAGTTTATGCGCTTCAGGAAGCGGGTATGTGCCAACAAACTCCTAGCATAGCATAGCCATGCATAGTACAGTAAGCAGTAGAGTGAGAAAGAGAAGTCGGGGGGAGGCGGAGTGATCTGAGGATTAGGAGCGGGGTAAGAAGGGGAGAAGTTAGAGGATAACATACCCCCTATTCACAAACGCTCCCCGACTCGTCTTTCACCCTTCACTTGGCAGAGTTGAGCACTGCGCCGCTGCTCGGCTGAAATTGACGCTGCGCTACTCAAGAATCACAGCAAACTATCGCTGATATGTAGTCACTTTCTGTGCCTAGAGACGGCACTCCCATCGGCCTTCTCAAGTGAAGGGGAAGCGTTGAGTGAAGGTACGTTCCAGAATACGGGCGATAGACTTGTATAGCTATAGTTTAGTATGTGCCAAGCATCTCCTAGCATAGGTTAGTATAGTATAGCAAAGAGTGGGAAATAGAAGCGAGGGCTGGGAGGAAAGAAAAAGGGAGAGAGGAGAATACAAAAAGATAAAGGAAGGCAGGGTGAAAAGGAACTAGAAAATATAACATGTAGGGAGGGATAAAGGAAGAAACACGAAAGAAGAAAAAAAGATGGTCCCGAGAAAATCAAATCGACCTGCGTATGCCATTCGCTTGCCAACCCCGCTGTTTACTCACATAAAAAAGGCATGGAACTAGCTTTTATTTTTCGTTTTATTTATTATTTCTTTCACTGAGTCCACAATCAAGTCCTCTGTCTGATGCTGTTTATACGGAATCACACTTGCGCCAGAACAATCTATAATAATAATAATAATAATAATAATAATAATAATAATAATAATAATAATAATAATAATAATAATAATAATAATAATAATAATAATAATAATAATAATAATAATAATAATAATAATAACTAAAGTCGGTTCTGGCTGTTCATGTCTTACTAAGTGGAATTGAAATCAGTGGATCACCCCTATTGCGCCAGGTTTGAAAGAAATTATAGACCTAGCTTATAAAATGCAGGAATGTCAAGTTTTTTCTGCGTCTGCACTTTCAGCCAGTTATTGATGGCTTGGCAATTTCCCATCTTCATTAGGATACGTTAAGGTTCCGAACTGTACAATTAAGCGCATTTTTCAGTATTCAGTCAGTCAAAGTGGAGAGGATGGCGTCGTTTGCAATACTTGATTTCAAGTACGTCCGCGAACCTAAGATGCATCTTGCGTCACTAACGCCGTTAATATAACACGCAAGTTAGGATGCGTCTAAACTTGTCTGTCGAGACAAGTGCTAGTAATGTGTTCTCAATACGGAGCTCTTCTTTTGGCACAGTGGCGTGGCTGGGAATGAACGTTACATTGGGACACGAACGAGGGCCAGCTGACGAAACTTATTACTCAGAGCACATCAGCCCCCTCCTACATGTATGTAATTTGTCAGTGGCGTAGCCAGAAATTTTTTTCGGGGGGGGGTGGGGGGTGGTAGGGAGCGTTTAATTATACTTTATTTTTATGCGTGCATTTGTATGAACGCCTCTAATGCATGCATGCAAAATTGAAAAAAAAAACTTTGGGGGGAGGGATACATAAACGCACCCTCAGCTTCCCCCCCCCCCCTCCTAGCTGCGCCAGTGCTCTTGGTTTAGAATGAACTTAAGTTAACCCAATGTCGTGTGTCATTGGCTGACCACTAGAGTAGACGGTAATAAAATTTAAAGAAGCAGTGTAACATGCCCGGCTCACCTCACCGTCGAAATTCCTCAAAATAAAAAAAATAAAGGTTTCTGTCACTACAGATTCTTCACTGCACGGAATGTCCTCATAGTTTCGGCTAACTTATTGCGTTTGCGTTGTTCTGGACACAAGATTGTTCTGGAACTGCGTGGAATGTCGAAAAGCGTCTCCCACTGGCGGATATTCCGCCTTCAGTGCCTTGGTGCACTTGTAGTTTTTTTTTACCTTACGTCCTGGGGGCTGCAACTAGAGACTAAACTTAATCTGTTTTCGAAAAGAGGCAAACAGTGGCCGATCGGCGTCTTTTCGCCGAATACTTCTCCCCTTTCTAACTAAGGAATTCAAGAGTTTGACCGTTTGTGAACATGGGTGAAAAGCGGACTAGCTGGAAAGTGCCTTATGTGCAAGCTTAAGCTGAAGTGTGGCTGAAACCACAGTGACAAAAAGGACTCATGAGGTAGAACAAACACGAAACATTGGAAAGCTGGCCTTTTGCAAAAGGCCACTACGAAAATAAGTTGGCACCACTGCTCAACATATTGATAAAACGAAGCAGGATATTAAGCAACGTGACGAAGAGCAGCACAATCGGAGTTTTTTTAGTCGGCAAGAACTTAGAGCGGAGAAAAACCTCAGAGATGGTCTTTCATATCTGCTACAAAATATAGGTCCAATCAATCAATCAATCAATCAATCAATCAATCAATCAATCAATCAATCAATCAATCAATCAATCAATCAATCAACAAATCAATCAATCAATCAATCAATCAATCAGTCAGTCAGTCAGTCAGTCGATTAATCAATCAATGTAAATAGGCTCTCGTATATTGATGAACAACCTCCATTTAACCATGCGTAGGCCGTAGTAACCTATAGCAGGATACAGCTGAAGCCGGAGAACCCCGATGACCAAAGAGCAGCAGTTGATTGCCTCCGCGACGTGAGAAATAGTGCCGCCTATGATCCGTATAGTGAAGTCACCAGCCACCCGGCTCATGACGTCACCCTAGAGAAACACTTCCATTGGCGCAGGCTAATTCGCATTTCAGGAGGGAACGTCTTTTAGTACTAAAGCTGCACTCGACTTCAGACAGTATACATTAGGATTGCCTCCCTTGTAGCTATTTTTTTCATCAGTCAATGGGCAGCTACTTCACTGTTGAGCAAAGTGTAATTAAAAGTAGTGTTCTGCGCTCTCGGAAGCCCTTATTTGGAATCTCGCGAGCATGTTGGTAGAGAGCGACGTCAGTGCGACGTCAGTGCGACGCCAATGTGACGCCAGGGTGCATCATGACATCACGTTTCAGGTATACATTTAACCTACCAGAGGTCACCAAAATTTATAATTTTCATCAAAAAAAGTATTCTTTTTTTAATTGATGCTGACTAGCGAGGACTCGAAACGGGACAGCGACCAAGAATGCCGTGCACAGGGAGTTCGGGATGCTTAGTGAACGAAAAGAAAACGTGCCCGCGCACTTTATATAGCCGAGCATTCTCGTCCCCTATCTTTTCTCTGAAGTCGTTCTTGAAAAACTTCTCATTCTTGTATCCGCTGCTAAGTAGAAGTACCTAGTAATTGAATGTTCCCTCCTTTGTGAAGTTAAGACACTTCCTTTTGTTCTTTCCGAAAATATCGACACTCATGTACCTGCAGAGTGCACTATTGAGAGAAATAAATGTAGGTGGTCCCATATCGGCACAGGTAAATGTTCACCTAGGTGAAAGTGCATTAATCATTACAGTTTGCTGTAATACAATAATGTTCTAAGGTCACCTTTTCTCCTGTGCCATGTATAATCCTGGTCAAAAGTTCGCAGGCCGCGCTCCCATAGGAATACATGAGATAGTGACCTGCATGTGAAGTTTGCACCCCCCCCCCCCCCCCCCCGTACGTTGCACGGCCCATAACACAGTTTTCGCTTAACAATGTATTCGCCTAAGACGCCTGAAAGGAAGTCCGCCTTCTGTCTGCTGTCTTCGAGGGTCTCAGAATTTCTTCTGTCTTTGTTGTGAAGTACGTAGTCCACCTGCGCGTATTGAAAAAAAAAGGGGGGGCTGTCAAGGCGAAAAAAGGCTTAAATGCTCCTGAAACGTCGAAACCAGATGTCGAACGAATGCTTATACCTGAATTAATGGCTTCCGAGTTGCTATAAATAATTTGGGCGAAAATCCTAAATGCCTTATCAAACACTAAAATGGAATGTCAGTGACCCCCGTCGGGGGCGTAGGGGACAGCATGATCAGCGCAGAAATCACCATACGATCACGTTACTGTAAAAATTTGGGCCGTCATGATTAATGATGATTGATTTGTGGGGTTTAACGTCCTAAAACCACCATTTGATTATGAGAGACGCCGTAGTGGAGGGCTCCGGAAATTTTGACCACCTGGGGTTCTTTAACGTGCACCCAAATCTGAGTACACGGGCCTACAACATTTCCGCCTCCATCGGAAATGCAGCCGCCACAGCCGGGATTTGATCCCGCGACCTGCGGGCGCAGCAGCCGAGTACCTTAGCCACTATAAACCACCGTGGCGGGGCGGGGCCGTAATGAGGTCACTGTTTAGTAACGTAACGTAACGTAACGTGGCATAATGACGAAATCACATGACATCGTAGAGTGGTCAAAGGGGAGCCGGTCACGGAGGCAAGAGAAAACAAGGTGAGTTGGCCCCGATCTTTGAGGCACTGGAAAACCACGTTAGGGGCAGATAGCTTTCGTACGGAGGCGGAGCAGGATCATTACATCGACTGGGAAGAAAAAAAAAACAGGGCATTCGTTTTCGAGTCGTGTTAGGTAAATGCATGAGGGGCCCCGTGTGTTTGTAACATTTGTGCATAATACAGAGATAGAGATAGTGGGAATGCTCGCTCGTGCATTTTTTTCCGACATTTGATTAGGAAAATATTTGAGCTCTATTAAAGGCATCTCGCCAACCTTCGAAAATGATTTTTTTTGAAACAAATAATGTTGTTTTCTTTTTGCTACGTTTTGGGGTGCCTACTTTTACAGCGAAAGCGGTAAAAACAGGTACCCAAGAACGTAGGAAAAAGAAAGCAGAACTCCTCACTACGATGAAACCTTCCAATATAATGTCTCTTATGATCATATCATGGTTTCGGAACCTAAAACACTATTGAATGAATGAATGAAACGATTTTGCGCCCAATAAAACGTCAGAGAGCTCGTCGAGGTTTCTCTTACCGACTGAGAACGGGATGAAGTAGTCAGGTTTCTGCTGTGCCAGAGAGCCGTCCTCTCTGAGGAAGCGGTCGGGGTCGAACTTGGATGGTTCCCTCCACAGGCGGGGGTCGTTGTGCACCGCCCACAGGTTGGGGAGCACGGTAGTTCCCTTCGGGATGTAAAAGTCGTCGATGAGGGTGTCCTCTAGAACGCTCAAAACGAGGGTCTCGGGATGAAAGCCATCAATGTACACGGCTAAGAAACATCAGCGAGCTATTACACTCGGTGACCGTACAAGACCAGCGATGCTGTTGAGAATACTTATTTCATTTCATTTTACTTGATTTTCTCTTAGGGCACATAAAGGCGTTACTCAGAGAGGTGGGTTATAAAAACAAAAATTGTAAAAATGCAACATAGAAATACAAAATAATAATAAAAAACATGTTCAAACAAACTAAGCTATATCAGGCTGAAGACGTAATCTGTTAGTGCAGCTTTCAATAATGACGCGTTCTCGATGCAGGCGATGAAGGGGGTGTCACACCCTGGTCCCGTTTATTAGGGAGGCGATCGCCGGGCTAATTCCAAGGGCCGAAGTATCGGCCCCCCGAACCGCACCACGAAAGCGTGGACAATTTAGAAGTGGTCCTTTTTGGCGCGCCAGCGGACGCCGGCTGTGGCCCAAAGAACAAGTCAGAGCCGAGAGTTGATAAACAAACAAAATTATATTCTCAATGATGGCAGATCGAAAACAATACACAAGAATGCACACTCCACAATAGTTGAGTACAATATGTCACCAATCAACCAACGTACTACACAGTACAATTAGCCACACTTCAAACAACGGACACCGACAACAATACGCACTACAATGCAGTCGCATGCATTGAACAACCGAGACACTTAAAGACTAAAGAGATAGAAAACCTATTCAGTCCAAAGTTCTTGGAGCAAAAGTCTGGATGATACTCTTCCGAGAATCACTCACTCAAAGTCCAGCGTTGTTGTCGTTCCGCAGCCCCCGAAGTTTCTCTTCCAGGAAACCTCGCCGAAGTTTCTCTTCCAGGAAACCTCACGTCTTCAATAGGCCTCTCTCCAAGCTTCAAACTTCTTCGGCCGAACACGTTGGCTTCACACACGCAGCTGTCGCCACGCGTCTTCGCTCGATAGCAGTAAACACACGCTCTTGCCTGTAGCTCGAGCCTTCACCCCTCAGGTGGAAATCCTCTTCATCTCCTGCTTTGTCGCTACGGACAAAACCTTCGCCGACTACACGGCGGAATCCCTACGCACTCTGGCGCTAACTTCCGTCTTCTCCTGATCTCTCGTCTCGGCTGCTCGGTTAAATACCTTCCGCGCGACATTCCAGAAAGTTCTCGTCCTTTCGTCGGCGCGATACGCAGCGAAGGCTGGGAAGAGGGCGAGACGGTTGGAATGCCCTCCGCGTCGGATGACTCAACTCGGTCTGACCACGCCTATTGCCTTCTGGAACTTTCCAGCCCTTGCTCGGCCGCCGTTGTGGGGTGAGGAGGTTCGTCGGCATAGCCACGCTTCCGCGAGGAGAGCGCGCGCCCCGGGGAGCCTTGGATGTTTGTTTTCTTTTTTTTTTCTTTTGACCTCGCGGCGTCTCTTTCGCGCGTTATCGCAAGAATTTGGCGGCGCGCCCATTTTTAGCGCTCGTTCTGTGACACTGCCCCCCACTTTAAGAATATTATCTCATAATATTCAAAACCACACAACGAGCGCGTCAGTCACCATACACTCTCACAGACTGTAACACAATCCGTCGCTCATGACACTTCACATTCACAATATATCACTCAATACGATTGGACATTACATTCAATCTCACACACATGAAAAATAACCGCAGGTACATGAGTACAACGCTTCACCACACATTCCAAACAGTACAAACGTACAAGGTTCTGCCTTTACAACAATTTACAACACTATACATCACATCACAACACAGATACTTCGACACTTGGGACACAGGATAACACAACACGAACACAACATATGGCACTCAGCACTGCCGAACACATTCTGATTCGACTTCAGCACTTATCGTGTGTACTTTGAGCGGCGCTTGCGCCCTTTCTTGCGGTGCTCGCTCGATCTCTTCTTGTGTTTCCACCTTCCCTTTCGGCGAGCCCTTTCCGACGACGATATCTGAGGCGGCGTCCCAGCCATCGTTGTCACTTCCGACACCGTTAACGGGTCATAACGTTCAGCGGGTCCTGTCTGTTTATTTACCAGCTCGTTCATGTCACGGCATTGGGCTTGGCTGGCCAACTCCGTCACCTTTACACTGTCGGTCGGTTGGGGTCGTGCCGACGTACGTCCAGCTGCCCAGCGCGTGAACTCATTCAACATGATCGTGTTCTCATTCACTCTCTCTTGCGCCGCGGCTTCACCTTGGGCTCTAGTGAGATCCGTCACGGGATGCTCCTCCACTGTATCTCGCGGTCGCTGGGTTGGCGAGGGCTCTATCTTAGGGTCTTCTCCCAAACATTCCGGATCATTAGGTCCTCGCGCCCCGGCGATGTTTCCGATGACAAGGTCGTGAAGGGGAACCGTCATGCATAAAGCAGTAACCTTCCCGCTGAAGTACGGGGTTTCCATCTCAATCTGTGCTTCGGGAAGCATCCGAACTGTACGGTCAATTAAGCAAACCGGTTTCGTTTTGCCGGTCAACTCACTTTCCCGTACCAAATTTCTGCGCACGATAACCGTGGAGCTACCGGTATCTCTTAGAACCGTAATCTTCTTGCCGGCAATCTTTTCACGAAGCGTTGGCATTTCCTTCGTAACACCGGTTGGCTGTTTTGACATTACAGCCCCCACAATAGGAGTTTTCTCCCCATTCTTCAACTCTAGGAATCCATCGGTGACGGCATTATTATCAGATTTCGGTGCCGCTTGCACACAAGATACCTGGTGAGTTTGACTCACTCCGTTCCGACAAGCGTCTGCTTTGTGCCCAGTCTGACCACACTTGAAACATTTTACAACCGTAGGGCTCGTAAAGATCGTCCGACAGTTTTTCGCGCGATGACCCAGTTCGTTACACAGAAAACAACGCGGAGTGCTCTCTGGTGCACGCTTCTTTTCTTCGGGAGCCAATTTCTTCGAATCATCTGGACAATCCTTCTTGACCTTGGCCAAATTAGTTCCTTCTTGCGCTTCCGAGAATTGATCAGCCAATTCAAGCATTCCTTCAAGTGAATCAGCCTTCCTCTCTTTCAAGTACAGCGACAGGCTTGGGTGGCAACTAGTAATAAATTGTTCTCTAATTAGGAGCTCTCTAAGTTCATCGTACTCATGCGCTGTCCCTGAAAGTTCAATTCATCTGTCGAAATAATGGCTAAGTCGGGCGGCGTACTGTGTAGCCGTCTCACCATCAGCTGGCTTTCCTGTCCGAAATCTGTCCCGGAATCCTTCTACAGTGAATCTAAATCGCTTCAGCAAAGCAGCTTTCATCTTTGCATAGTTGGCTGCATCGGTCGGCGTCAGCCTACCGTACACACTGAGCGCTTCACCATTTAAGCAAGTACTCAAAGCAGTTGCCCATTGATGTTCCGGCCAATTCTGGCTCCTCGCAATCGTCTCAAATCTGTGAAGGTACGCGTCAAGTTCGTCCTTCCTTTCATCAAACGCTACGAGCAGCTTGCTTGGGTTCAAGCGAAAGCCGTGGTCCTCCCGTTCGCTGCTTTCAACTCTAGCTTGGACCGGAGTTTCACTTCGCTGTTGCAACCGGAGCCGCTCGAGTTCCATTTCGTGCTGCCCCGCCGCGGTGGTCTAGTGGCTAAGGTACTCGGCTGCTGACCCGCAGGTCACGGGTTCGATTCCCGGCTGCGGCGGCTGCAATTCTGATGGAGGCGGAAATGTTGTAGGCCCGTGTACTCAGATTTGGGTGCACGTTAAAGAACCCCAGGTGGTCAAAATTTCCGGAGCCCTCCACTACGGCGTCTCTCATAATCAAATGGTGGTTTTGGGACGTTAAACCCCACAAATCAATCAATCCATTTCATGCTGTCGCTGCCGTTCCCTTTCAGCCATCTCTGCTTCTCTTTCTTCTCTCGCCCTTTCGGCTGCCAATTTTTCTCTCTCCAGCTCCAACTTCAATTGCTGCTCTCTTTCTTCTTTCAGCTGTCGCCTTTTTGCTTCTCTTTCTTCTCTCGCCATTTCAGCGGCCAGCCTTTCTCTCTCCAACTCAGCTGTTTTTTCTTCCTTGGCCCTCTCAGCTGCCAACCTCTCTCGTTCCAACTCAGCTGCTTTTTCTTCCTTGGCTCTCTCAGCTGCCAACCTCTCTCTTTCCACCGCCTCTTTCTCCTTCTGGCTTACCCACTTCCGTAGTTCGGCGCCAGAAAGCCCCATCTTCTCACCAAGAGCGACTAACTTTTCGAGATCCATTGTGTCTCGCCACTCGCAAATGAAACCTTGTCGCGTGCAAACGTATCTTCCTAAATCAGTCTATCGGAACACTCCCCTGCACTCGTTAACGAGAACACTGAACAACACACAAAATCGTTCCGATAGCACTATCAACAACTCGAGGCTCTTTCTCACTACCTTGGACACACTGTGCACCAAAAGGTCCTGTCGCGGACACCAGATTAATTGTCACACCCTGGTCCCGTTTATTAGAGAGGCGATCGCCGGGCTAATTCCAAGGGCCGAAGTATCGGCCCCCCGAACCGCACCACGAAAGCGTGGACAATTTAGAAGTGGTCCTTTTTGGCGCGCCAGCGGACGCCGGCTGTGGCCCAAAGAACAAGTCAGAGCCGAGAGTTGATAAACAAACAAAATTATATTCTCAATAATGGCAGATCGAAAACAATACACAAGAATGCACACTCCACAACAGTTGAGTACAATATGTCACCAATCAACCAACGTACTACACAGTACAATTAGCCACACTTCAAACAACGGACACCGACAACAATACGCACTACAATGCAGTCGCATGCATTGAAAAACCAAGACACTTAAAGACTAAAGAGATAGAAAACCTATTCAGTCCAAAGTTCTTGGAAGAAAAGTCTGGATAATACTCTTCCGAGAATCACTCACTCAAAGTCCAGCGTTGTTGTCGTTCCGCAGCCCTCGAAGTTTCTCTTCCAGGAAACCTCACCGAAGTTTCTCTTCCAGGAAACCTCACGTCTTCAATAAGCCTCTCTCTAAGCTTCAAACTTCTTCGCCCGAACACGTCGGCTTCACACACGCAGCTGTCGCCACGCGTCTTCGCTCGATAGCGGTAAACACACGCTCTTGCCTGTAGCTCGAGCCTTCACCCCTCAGGTGGAAATCCTCTTCATCTCCTGCTTTGTCGCTACGGACAAAACCTTCGCCGACTACACGGCGGAATCCCTACGCACTCTGGCGCTGACTTCCGTCTTCTCCTGATCTCTCCTCTCGGCTGCTCGGTTAAATACCTTCCGCGCGACATTCCAGAAAGTTCTCGTCCTTTCGTCGGCGCGATACGCAGCGAAGGCTGGGAAAAGGGCGAGACGGTTGGAATGCCCTCCACGTCGGATGACTCAACTCAGTCTGACCATGCCTATTTCCTTCTGAAACTTTCCAGCCCTTGCTCGGCCGCCGTTGTGGAGTGAGGAGGTTCGTCGGCAAAGCCACGCTTCCGAGAGGAGAGCGCGCGCCCCGGGGAGCCTTGAATGTTTGTTTTCTTTTTTTTTCTTTTGACCTCGCGGCGTCTCTTTCGCGTGTTATCGCAAGAACTTGGCGGCGCGCCCATTTTTAGCGCTCGTTCTGTGACAGGGGGGAAGGTGACAAATATTTATTTCACCTATTCGGTTATTCGCTTGCGCACCTATTTATAACCTTCAATTTGGTGTATGATCCTTGAAAATGATTCCACCAAGAATAGTGCGGCCCAGAACAGCAGTGCGCAGGTTATTTGTTTATTAATTGGTGAATAGCTAGGAGTTATTTATGTTTTTTGTTTGCCCAATTATGTATATTTTTTGTTTCTCTTTAAGTCAATTGGTGGTTAGTTAGGGGGCTTGCCCATTTTATGTGGCACATTGGTTTGCTTTCGAGTAGATAGTTGTTCAGTAGGTAATGGTTTGTGTAGATATGGCATAAATATTTTTTAATACTATCAGGTTCGCAGTTACGTCAAATAATTCTAAGTTGTCGGCCACCATACGAGCTCAGTCATGGCGGCTAGGGTCGCTCCCCCCCCCTTTTTTTTAACATTGAAGGCACGTGCCATGCCTGATCATAATCGTTTCCTGTTTTACAGGAAAATTTTCACGGAATGAGGAATAGTCATTTAGACGCAGCTGCGCGGTACAAAAGCAGTCCAGCCTATGCTTCGTGCACACCTGAGCCTTCGGAAAAGTACTTGTAACAATTAAATACATTATGACCCTTAATAGCCGTAATAGGCCAGACCACGACATTTGTTCAGGGGTAATTGTTAGCGAGCGATGGAAAGGAAAAATACAAAGGTAACCATAAGAGACAAAAAATAGAGCAGAGTGGATCAGGGTACAAACCGGGGTTTAGGATATCATGGTTGAAATCAGGAAGGGGAAACGGGCATGGGCCGGGCATGTAACGCGTAGGCAGGATAACCGCTGGTCATTAAGGATAACTGACTGGATTTCCAGCGAAGGAAAGCAAGTAAAGGGGAAACAGCAAGTTAGGCGGGCAGACGAGATTGGGAAGTTTGCGGGTATAAAATAGCAGCAGCAAGAGCAGGACCGACTTGACTGGGGGAACATGGGAGATGCCTTTGTCCTGCAGTGGACGTAGTCAGGCTGCTGCTGCTTCTGCTGATGATGATGATAATGATGAACTGTAATCTCTGGTTCGTCTACTTTTTTCTTTGAATTTTCGCCTCAGATTTGAGCTCCGACGAATGCTCGCATCGCCTATTTCGAAAACAGCTTGTCCGGAACTCATATTGGCTTCTACTTTTGCAGGCCATATTATTACGGCTCCATCACTACTCCGCAAAGCTGGCACTTTTTTCAGTTTTTTTAGTGGCCTACAGTTATTTCCAAATTTTAAGCACTTTGGGGGGTGGGGCTGTAGTATGTTGTTTTCGTCGCTCAACTGGGGTAACACTCCATGTGTATCATACACAGCGCGTGCTTGCTCCAAGGTAAAGACTATTTTCTCATGTGCTTCGAGCACCTTGATAATGATCACGTATCATGAGCGGCGAAAATAACTAGTGTGCTTGGTGCAATGTAGGCAAAAGCACGTATAAAATTAGACAAAAAAAAATGTGGGAGGCAAGCACTAAATAGAAAGAGAGTACAAAATAGGTAGAAAACTATAAAGAGCAATAATTAGAGTCAAATAAAGAGAGAGGAGAAAGTAAATAGAAATAAAGACGAAAAATTAAAGAAAAAGTTGCGAATGAGAAACCGGAAAAAAGATTGATTGATGCGAAGTTGAGATTGATTGCATGCGAAGTTTGCCTCCGCGACTCCAGCAGTTAAGGGGTGATCATGATAACACCTATGTCTGGGTGCTATCATGATCACCCCTTAACTTCGGGTGAACCAAAATGAGTGTGAAAGGGTAAGATGGTCTGAAAATTATGACTCATTGGTCTTGGCATGAATAATGTCACAATCCCGTCACGTACGTCCGTTAAAAACTTTCCGCCAGACAGTGGCACATACCCGCGGGCGGGTATGTGGTCGTGTCGACCTCACAAACATCAGGGTCCCAGCGTGAATCAAACCCAAGCATTCTGCATGGCAATGAAGTATGCTACCACACAGCCACGCCTCGTCGCGATAGTGCTTTAGGAAAGTACACTATTCAGGTGTTATGTCGACGCAACGTCCATTGTGGTTGCAATGCTGGGCTATCCAATTTTTTTCATAAACACTACATATGTACTCCTATGATATAGACATCTCGTCGGGTTAACGTCAGTTGTAGTTAAGTGCCTTCCACTGAAGTTAAGTGTCCCGGGCTATCATCATCAGGTGTACAAGTGTTACTCATCGACTTACCGCTTCTCCTGTTGCTAATACTCATGTTGCTGTAGGCATCGTTGCGCAAGTGTAAACAACTGCTTATGACTGTGCGTATAATATTTTTACATACACTTAGCGTCGTTTCGTTACGTGTTGCCCAATAACAAAAATTACAACACGGCCACCTTCCTTCCACATGCACCGCATAGTCGATTCCCAAAATACGTGGGATCTGCCAAATTATTTACTTTAGTCTCCAACCTGTCATCTGGTTTGCACGGTTTTTATTGGCCCTTTACCTAATTGAACTTCTTCATAAGCAGTTGGGCTACGTCATTCCCATCGTGGTTGGTGGTGCCTGCCTGTGTTTTAGTTCAATCAAATCAAGATTGATGAAATATTACCAGAAGCTAATGTTCAAGAAGAGTGGCTATTTGGGCTAGTTGGTTATATTTCATTGTAATAAGGGTTGAAACGCAAGCACGAAAACACCGAGAAAGGCAAATGGAAGGCGAGGATCGAAAGGCAAAGAGGACAATTCGAGCACTGTGTGGTCCTCTTTCCCTTCCGTTCCTCGCCTTCCGTTTGCCTTTCTTCCAGAACTTTCGTGCTTGCGCTGCAAACCTTATTACAATGATTTATGTTCACTTGGGGCTACGTATTCTACTTGACATTCCCGTTCTGCATCAGCTGCAAACATGAGGACAATGGTTGATTGTTGACTAAAATGAAGAAGCATGCTGATGGGTGCAGATAACACTGTTGGAATATCGATTATAGTATTCTCGTTTGTGCCGAATTACGCCGTGTTATATTATTACGTTGTGCTTGTTTGCTTCCTCTGCTTATTCAGCCAACCAGAGCGAGCCCACTGAGCGGATAGTTGAGCTGTGGTGGTCGACTGATAAACCAAAGATTGCAGGTTTGATTCCTGCTGGAGCGGTCGTATAACGATGGAAACGAAATGACAGGGACTAATGTATTTAGAATAATTTGACCGTGAAGAAACTCCAGATGGTCGAAATTTCCGGAGTTCTCAACTACGCCGTGTTCTCGTACATAACGATCTTTTCTCTCTCTCTCTCTGTCTCTCTCTTTCTCTCTCTCTCTCTCTCTCTCTCTCTATATATATATATATATATATATAAGGGGAAGAAGTGTATACCTAAGGGCTCATTTTTCCGTGTTTTAACACAATATTAATTATTGAGATCTAACAGACAGTAATGCCAAGGAATGTACAGCACCAAGGAATGTATATATATATATATATATATAGCTTCCCCTATACTGTCCTTGGCATTATTGTCTGTTAGATCTCATCAATAATGTTTCAAAACAAGGACAAACGAGTTCTATCTCTCAAGGAAAAACGAGTTCTATATATATATATATATATATATATATATATATATATATATATATATATATATATATATATATATATATATAGGAAATAGAGAAAATATAAAGAAAATACAGGAAGCGATGGAGATTTCGGTTTGCTACCCTGAGCATAGGAAGGGGAAAAGGGGTTCAAAAATGGAAAAGAGTTGAAGAAGAGTTTGTAACATTAGTAAAAATAAAGCCACTTGAGCATCGCCCTGATACTACCTAGCAACATTGTCCGCGAACACTCAGGTTGTCACAGAGTGTGGTTGCTTGCAGAAACCACATCAATGCTCTTAGAGCGGCTAGTGTTGCAGACCGGGTAGGTAAGGGACCCAGGATTTCCGTCTTATGAAATATACATGAGTGATAACTGCTCTGTTAAGTGTCCGTAAGATAGATAACTCGTCAGTACTGAGGATTACGCCATCATCAGATTGACTAATCACATCCAGTGGTAGCTTCTTGGCAAAGTCATCTGTCCTAAAGTGCGCAAGCTTGTACAAATGATAATGGGAAGGGTAATTGCGCTAGGCACAGCCAACACCTGTCAATCGGTTCTGCGGAAGCCTCCTAGCTAGCGGGTGGGTTAAGAAAGTGGAATTCACATCCACACATTCGCATTACTAAACCACAAGGAGACCTACACGGATTCCTAAGATGAAATGCTCGTCCGGGAATCGAACCTAGAACCATCGCCCTCACGAGACGTTCCCTCTACCTACCACCTGGGTACACCTAGGGGCGACACGGTCTTCCAGCGGTTCATCTCCCAGATGCAGGCCATGGTGTAGGGCATTCTCAGCCGGTCCTCCCACTTAGGCTGGCGCTCTTTCCCAACCACTTGGTCGATCTCCTTGTGTACTCTGGTCTGCACAGTGTCCTGCTTGTCGGCAAAGTTGAGAAAGTGCCAGTGCAGAGTCGGGCTGACTGTGCCTGAGCCACCGAAGAACAACGCCATTGCATTCCCTACGAGGCTGCGAGCTGCGGAAACAAACGTGCACACGCATAGTCTCAATTATGTCGGGATATGCCGAGGATCACGTGAAATTATTCGGGAAGTAATAACACAGTAATTGTTGGGGTTTTACGGCCACAAAACCATGGTATGTGAGAAACGCTGTTGTCGAGGGCCCCAGAAGTTTCGACAGCCTAGTTTTTTTGAATAAGCAGCTAAACCCTTTTTTTCTTTCCCTCTCTCCCCTCTTTCTCGTCATTCTGGTCCCCTTTCCTACTCCCCCAGTGTTGGGTAGCCAACCGGATGTCTTTCTGGTTAACCTCCCTGCCTTCCCCCTTTTTCTTGCTTTCTTCCTTCCTTGTTGCAGCTAAACCCGAGCACTCTTGATTGAATTTTGTATCCACCGAAACGCAGTCGCAGGGACCGAGTTTTGGTCCCACAGCCTTTGCGTCGGGATTCGAGAACTGAAAAAGTTCGGCAGCAGGTCCAGCTCTCTCTAACACCCGAAGGCTAAAGTCGGCTTGGTCATGAACCAATACTTACATCTTACTCTGCGTATTATAAATCAAACGCTGGATAGCAAGGGCAAGTCACATACAGAAAAAATACGATAGGAAAAGGTTTTGTAATATTGAAAAGTGACACACATCTGCTGCGACAGCTCAGCGTTTATGATGTTTTGCTGCTGGATCGAGAACACTGGTTCGATACCCGGTCATGGCCCCAATATTTCGATGAGCGAAAAAAAAAAGAGAAAGTCTGTCTGTTGTGATTCAGATCAACCCAAGGGAGTGATTGCCTGTATATGTTGCTTCTAGTCGTTTCTTTTTTTCCTTTTATACATAGTTAATATAATGTCAAAGTAAAAAAAAACAATCTAAAGCTCTACAGTACGGCGTGTCTCATAACAAAATATTGGTTTCTCACGCAACACTTCACAAATTCATTAGGATTGGTGCAAGGCGATGTTCCTAAGCATTGAGGGCGATTGGTCGTAGTGTGCTTTTTTAAAAGGCGTGAACTTACTTGTAAGGTATGATGTTGGGTTCTTCTCGTGTTCCTTTATCTTTTTGAGATAGCCGTCAATGAAGTCCCGATTGTAGTTGTTATCAAGGCTCTTATTCTGCTCCTCGGCTTGTCGGCTA
This sequence comes from Rhipicephalus microplus, assembly GCF_013339725.1. NCBI lineage: Eukaryota > Metazoa > Arthropoda > Arachnida > Ixodida > Ixodidae > Rhipicephalus > Rhipicephalus microplus. The sequence goes on along the minus strand of NC_051166.1, from coordinate 166,213,687 downwards.
GAATCGATTCAGATAAAATAAGCAGTTCAGCCGCATGTATACATATATTGGGACCTTTTTGTCCGAAAAGTTTGATGACGCGCTCGCAGTAGACATCTAACTAAACCATAAAAAAAAAAAGGATGACGCTCGAGCTTCGTCTTCAAGTACAGCCGCCGCGGTGGTCTAGTGGTAAAGGTACTCGGCTGCTGACCGGTCGCGGGATCAAATCCCGGCTGCGGCGGTTGCATTTCCGATGGAGGCGGAAATGCTGTAGGCCCGTGTGCTCAAAGTTGGGCACACGTTTAAGAACCCCAATTGGTCGAAAATTTCAGAGCCCCCCACTACGGCGTCTCTCATGATCATATGGAGGTTTCGGGACGTTAACGCTCCCATATCAATAAATCAATCAAGTACAGATCATGATAGCGTAATCGGGCCTCGCGCGCATCGCCTTCTGAACTGCTAGATTGTAGCTCTGGTTCTCGGTGAATGCCTCAACCGGGCCGTACGGAAACGAACGGCTGCGTGCGTAACATTGGCCGTTTCCAGGTGCCACTTAATGCCCATTGCAAGCGCAGTTGAGTGCCCACTACGCCGTAAATATTTGTTTTGCGAATCAGCCCACTACGCCCTCGGAGGGCAACACGCGAATCTATGCAGGTGTTCACTTTGTTTTTGCTTTGATGATGAAGTGTAACTGAGCGCTTTCTAATGGGTGGCCCTTTAAAACAGCCATAATTGTCATTGCTTGACGCCTGGAACGATTCTACGCTTCTGCCTTACAATATATATGATGCGTTAAGGAGACTACACTCAGTTTATGACATTCATATGGCTTTTTTTTCGAAAGTAGTTCCAGCAATTACTGTGGCTCTGAGCTAGAACACCTGCTTGCCAAGCGGACGGCTCGGGTGTGATCCTTACTTAGACCCGGAAATTTTTTTAAATGCGAAGCATTTCTTTGCGTACTGCAAACGCTTTTGGCTATCTATCTATCTATCTATCTATCTATCTATCTATCTATCTATCTATCTATCTATCTATCTATCTATCTATCTATCTATCTATCTATCTATCTATCTATCTATCTATCTATCTATCTATCTATCTATCTATCTATCTATCTATCTATCTATCTATCTATCTATCTATCTATCTATCTATCTATCTATCTATCTATCTATCTATCTATCTATCTATCTATCTATCTATCTATCTATCTATCTATCTATCTATCTATCTATCTATCTATCTATCTATCTATCTATCTATCTATCTATCTATCTATCTATCTATCTATCTATCTATCTATCTATCTATCTATCTATCTATCTATCTATCTATCTATCTATCTATCTATCTATCTATCTATCTATCTATCTATATCTATCTATCTATCTATCTATCTATCTATCCACCCGCCTACGTCGGGGTGCTCTCGTGATCACCCTCTAAATTTGGGCTAAAGCAAAATTTTTTATAAGAGGGTAAAATGGTATGACAAATAAGACTCACTGGTAATCATATGAACAATGCCACAATCTCGTCGTCATACACTTTTCGCCAAACAGTGGCAATTACCCAAGGGTATGTTCCACTGGCATGCGGGTATGTGCCCCAGGTTATTGACTGTATCAATCCACGAACGGCAAGTAGAGACATGGGTATTTCGAACGCGTGAGCGTTAAGAAAAGAGCTGACATCGGTGGCGTTGACCCAATGAATGCAAATAATAAATGTCAGGGCCCCAGCAAGAATCGAACCCCAGCATTAAGCGTGGCAACCAAGTATCCTACCACACCCACGTCTAGAATCTGCTTTTCAAATAGACCGTGGGAAGCGTCCATTGGGGATGCATTGGGGGCTATCCAATTTTATGATCATTACATATGTACTCCTGCGATACACCCGTCACGGCAGGTTAATATCAACTGTAGTAAAGCGCAATGCACTGAAGGTGATTGACAGTTGATATTGTCACGTGGCTCTAACGTGAATGGGGACAGCAGAAGGCTTCCTGAAGGCTGAACTAGTGACCATAAAACGGAAACTAAAATTGCAACAAGCAATGCACGCAACATATACTCTGTCATTTCTCATGAAAGGGAACACGGGAGCGCGTGGCCTGCGCGCTCCGGCAACTGCTGGCAGCGCGTCCAAGCGGGAGCAAAGGCAACCTCAGCCTCTTTTCGCGCCATCTTTAGGCGAGCTAAACAAACAGTCATTGATGGTACCAAACCAGAGACAAGATTGCAACCCTCTCATCCTTCAAGGCGATTATCGGCCTGTTGCGTAATCATCTTGAAGGGAAAGGGGTTACAGTCTTGCCGCTCGTTTCATATCACCAGTGACTGCTTATTTTTCTCCCCTAGAGATGACGCGAAATGAGCTCCCGCTCTGAAGTCAAGGCGTGTCATCGGACGATGGACACTGATCCACTACATAGCTGTACATGGTTGTATATAAAAAAAAATTCAGTGATGGTAGCACTTGCAATCCTTTGTGAGTGCTGGGCTTGGCCTTTTCCCGACTTTGTGAAAACTGATTGATTGATTGATTGATATGTGGGGTTTAACGTCCCAAAACCAAAATGTGATTATGAAAGACACCGTATGTGGAGGGCTCCGGAAATTTCGACGACTTGTGGTTCTTTAACGTACACCAAAATTTGAGCCCACTGGCCTACAGCGTTTTCGCCTCCATCAAAAACGCAGCCACCGCAGCCGGGATTTGATCCCGTGACTTGCGAGTCAGCCGTCGAGTGTCTCAGCCACTAGACCACTATGGTGGGGCGACTTTGTGAAAACTGGGCATAACCTTTGCAAAGGAGGTGAATGGGCTTCGAAGTCACAATGTAGGTTTGAAGCGTAATTTAATTTAAAGGCACATTTTGATAAACAAGGGCGAAAGTTGTGATGAAGCCTGCATAAGAAGTGTGAACGAGGGATAAACACTGAGTAGCTTTATGCAGCCTAACCATTGTAATCTGAATGTTAAAGCGTGATATTAATTGCCGAACTTAGCAAAACTTGATGTAACATATCCTTTCAAAACTATCTATAACAAACTATTAGCAAAACTATCGAACAATAAAAAATACCACTCTAGTGTGATACTTAGCCTCTCGTAGAGCCTTGCAACAGGAACGCCATACAAAGCTATAGCCATGGCCGTTTTTTTAGTCAGCTTTAATGCTGCTTACGCAGCATCCGTGATGGTGTAGCGCACGTACACAGTTACAGTTTAGCGTCAGCGTTATAGAGGGGGTTAATGAAATTGCGTTATCATACCGCAAACATTCGTTGTGGACAGCGCCTTTTAGTATAGACCTCAGCATGCCTATCTCGCACGCAGGCGCACAGGCTGCCGGCGCACAATTTCGCACCCAGAATGCCATCTTGTTTTGAACTGCCAGGGCGTGTATCTCTTGCGCCAACTTAACATGAGAAGTGGCATCTCTGATTTTTGAAATATAATACACGTCAGTACGAGACATGTGCAATGACGACAAAGACTAACGCAAATCTTTGTGTACCCTAGTCTGAAGCTCTCTCTCTCTCTCTCTCTCTGGTGTGAGATCACGGCGGATTTTTCGTCTTATAAGGTATACAAGGTTATCGCGTTAGAACTCGCTTTACTAGAGACACATTACACCACTTGTTAGCAATGGCGGATGAGAGGAAGGCCTTACAGCGTGTACTGGATTAACTCCTTGATGCTGGAGACCATGGTGCTTCGTCGTGTGGATGACAGCTTTCTGAGAAGCTGGTGCACAAACAGGGGCAGGAACTCGAGCATGCTGCCACTTCCGATCGTTTCGAACACTTCCAGCAACATCTTATCCATGAAGAGCCTGTGCGGGTCGTCGTGGTCGTGCCTTGTGGCGTACACGAGCGATGCGATGTTGCTAGAGATGCTGGTAAGCAGGTCTTTCTCGATTAAAATTGGGGTGCCATTCGTGCTGGATGTTTTCTTCAGAAAGGTGCTGCACTCATCCTGTAAACGGAGATGACAAGAAGAGGATGAACTGACAAGAAGAGGGAAATACTGGCGTCTGCAGTTGCTTAACAGTCCCAATAGCTTGAAATGTTTTACCTTGTTAGGTGATACTTATTAAGGTGAGAGCCTTAGATGCGTCAACTTTGCACTCGGTGACATTAGTTGACCATTAATCTGAATATATATTCAATTAGCAGTGATGTTGTCTAAAGGTGTAAACATTTTGAGCAAATTATCATTAACGTTTTTACTAGGGATGGTCAGAAGACCCCCATAGTTGACTCGACCAGAACTTTCAGACTGCATGCTGCTTGACTCCTAAGACGGTAATGCCAAGACTATTGCTCAGTTTACGTATAAAAGTGAAAGAAGACTGATCATGAGAGTATTTAATAAGAAAGAAGGAGTTGTTAAGGATAACCTGCTGTGGGCGCATCAAGCGTTCCTCATGAACCACGTCAATTATGTTTTTTCGGCCTTACACTGGTCAAAAACGGAGAGAGGAAAGCTTGTCATCTAAGTGCTAAGTGTTTGGCATCCCGTGTTGGGCACCCAAAGTGTTGGGCATCCCGATCACAGCTAGCGCGGAGAAACTCCTGCAGCCACGCTCGAACTGATTGAAGTACAAATGTCTGCACAGGTTTTGAGGCTTTCAGGCTCTAGAGCTGGATGACGTCATTTGGAGGCAGCGCGTATTCGACCTAGCTTCAACAAAGAGCAGGTGGTACAGCTTGGCGTCACTATAAGAAGCACCCACGTCGTTGGCCCACTCGCTACAAACGTACACCCCTGGTACAATAAGGAAAGGCGAGTCACATCATCTAAGATGATTTAAATGGACTCGCCAGGTACTGAATGTTTTGTAGATATAGCCTAGCATATATGCACGAGTGAATTCAGTCACTGGAGTTGATAACAGGGGTGAACTATTCTGCGCAGCTTCGCTAAGGCCTAGTATGGTCAATGTGGCTGAGCAGGTTGTCATCGCAATCGCGTTGCAAGATCCCAAACGAATGACTATTTACACGGACTTCCACACGGTGGTCAGGGCCTCCACATCGGGCCTCGTAGTTAGAGAAGCAGCAGTGATTCAAAAGAAATCAGCTATAGAAATCTGTCCGTAACAATACTTGGCACCCAACCCACAATTAAGACGACGGGCTACCGGGTCTATAGGCTATAGAGCACTGTCTCCATACATTTAATAAAAGTACGGCTCAGTAAAGGGGGAGGGGGTGGAGTCACCGGCATTATTTTTCGCCTCCCCATCGAAAACTGAGTAAAGCACAGTCTTCTAGGCTGATAATGCTTCAGACGTGATCGTAGCCGTCGAGATGTTTCATTAGAAAGCTTCACACAGAGAGAGATCAGCATTGCCCCGATTGCGAGGAAGAATTTTGTCCTTTAGTCTACACGCTATGACGGTGCCCTGTGTTAAAAGTCTAAACAACAGTGAGTACAGTGAGGAGGCCATCACGATGTCATAGTGGGAAACCAGTCGAAGGTTTTCCAGAGGGTGCGTGAGTGAGAGGATAAGCATGACCTACCAGCTACAACATGAAATTAGCCGATAGCAAGGTAGGGGTCGTTTTTGGACTGCACTGGCTGGCTTCTCAGGACCTTGATAAAGTTACTTATCTGTCTCTGCTAAAAAGAGAGCTATACGTAAGCTTCCTGTATCGCTATGGCGACAGGAATTTTTCACGTAGTTTCTGTTGTAATAGTACAGTATTCAGCTTACAAGTCTGTCTTCTTGTCACACTGAATCTTTGAAATTTCTTTGCACAATCATTCACAATACACGATTTACTTTACTAAGAGGTACATCTCATCCTCTAAACTAACACCCACCAGACACTGTGAGCTGAACATGTCACTTTTAATCACCGAAGTAATGTGTATTGTTAGATTTTTGTCTGCACTGTTGAAATCTGGAACACTTTAGCCGGTCATATGTTAAATATTTACCACTTGATGAATGAACTCGTTTTTAACGTTACTGACCATTGATCTTCATGTTCAGTGCACTTTTTGTTGTATTGCAATCTTTGTATTCTGCCTCCATTCCAGTGATAGCTTTTCAAGGCTGGTGTACGTTTGAACAAATAGGTAAGAAATAAAACTACTGAAGAGTTTAAAAAGAAAGCAGTAAACAGCGTGACATATGCCTGACATTTTTTTCAGCTGATAGTGACAGGTATATAAGTTACACAACATTGGGCTCTGGTGAGTTTTGACTGAAAGGTATAAACAGCAGGTGCTTTGATAGAAACGCCCAAATGTTCTGAGGCCCATATTAGTTCAGGTGCGAAACAGACATGCTACCTGTACGTGCTCTTCCATAGATGTCTTGCCGTAGCCAAGGTCGCGCAAAACTTGCATGCAGAATTTTCGATTCTCGTCCCACTCTTCACCATTGTACGTAGCCACCCCTATGGTGAGCAACAACATAAAAGTTTAGTTGGCTTCAAAAAAAAAGTGAGATCTTACACACTCAAAAACTTTGAACTATAGCTGTGATTGACACTTCAAGACCAGCCTGCAATAATATTTGAGCTCTAAATGTTGAGGATCAAGGTACTCACAGTCTGTCTTTCAGTGGTGTAAGGCTGACATCATCATCATCATAATCATCATCATAATCATCATCATAATCATCATAATCATCATCATCATAACCATCATCATCAGCCTGACTACGTCCACTGCAGGACAAATGCCTCTCCCATGTTCCGCCAGTCAACTCGGTCCTGTGCTTGCTGCTGCCAATGCATACCCGCAAACTTCCTAATATCATCTGCCCACCTAACCTTCTGTCTCCCGCTAACCCGCTTGCCTTTTCTGAAAATCCAGTTAGTTACCCTTAATGACCAGCGGTTATCCTGCCTACGCGCTACATGCACAGCCCATGTCCATTTTCTCTTCTTGATTTCAACTATGATATCCTTAACCCCCGTTTGTTCCCTAATCCACTCTGCTCTCTTGTTTTCTTTTAAGGTTACACCTATCACTTTCCTCTCCATTGCTCGCCGCGTCGTCCTCAACGTAAGTTCAACCCTGTTTGTAATCCTCCAGGTTTCTGCCTCATAGCTGTGTACCGGCAAGATGCAGCTGTTATATACTTTCCTCCTGAGGGATAGTGGCAATCTACCTGTCATGATTATCATAACACTGCAGGGCAAATGACTTTCCTTTATTTCGCCAATCAACATGGTCTTTATGCGACCACGGTACACCCACAATTTTTTTGATTTCACCGTTTTATATAATTTCGTACCTCCTCCTCGTACGCTTGCCTTCTTTTTGTATGCACTCTGTTACTCTTAATGACCAGTGGTAATTTCGCTTTCGTGCTACAGGCCCTGCCCATGCCCTTTTCTTGGTAGAGTGATATACGCGTTTTGATCAAAAAACTAAAAGGCCCCTTTTAGAGAATCTTGCTGGGATAAATGTCGGTAGAAAGGCCCAAAATATTGTTGATTGGTTGCGTAGGGCAATGTTGTTATGCATCTCTCGCTGACTTTGAGATCTGAACAGACAGTAATGCATTCAGTTAATATTCAGCTTTTATTGTCCCCGTCTTGGCGCAACTTATCTGTCTGGGCACTCTCGTGGATCACCCTCTTAACTCGGGGAAAGGAAAACTAGTATGGGAGGGTAGAATGGTTTGACGAATATGGCTCGCTGGTTATGACTTGATTAATGTCACAATCCCGCCACGTACGTCATCAAACACTTTCCGCCAGACGTGTGGCACATACCCGCCCGGCGGCTATGTGCCAGAGGTGACTGACAGTTTATATCTACTCAGGAACGGCAAGAAGAGACGTGTGTAATTTTTACGCGTGAGTGTTAAGAAAAAGCTGACATTGGCAGTGTTGACTCTATGAATGCGAGGAACAAATATGCAGGGTATCATCAGGAATTAAACGCAGCATTCTTTGTGGCAATAAAGCATTCTAGCGCAGAACCACGCCAGGTCTCGGAACTATTTTTCAAATAGACTGTGACGTTCGTGAAACGTCAATTATGGTTGCAGTGCTGGGGCTGTCGAAATTTATAAACATTACATATGTACTTCAATTATACAACCGTAACGTCGGGTTAACGTTAGTTGTAGTTAAGCGCCATCCGCTGAAGTTGGTTGGTATAGCAGTGTCCAGGGCTACGATCCTCGTGAGCACAAGCGCTTCGTATCAGCTTGCCGCTTCTCGTGTTGCTAATATTCATGTTGCTGATGGCATCGTTACGCAACTGTAAACAACTCGTTATGTGAAACATATGCGGCTGTTTAACGTGTGTCTGTGCGTGCATTTGTGCATATCTTGTGCATCATTTCGTAACGTTTCTCTTAATAAAAAAATTACAACACAGTCACCTTCCACCCGCATGCTTCGCGTAACATCGATTCCCAAGGTATGTACGTGGGATCTGCCGTGGGTTCTGCTTTCTTTCTTTCTTTCTTTCTTTCTTTCTTTCTTTCTTTCTTTCTTTCTTTCTTTCTTTCTTTCTTTCTTTCTTTCTTTCTTTCTTTCTTTCTTTCTTTCTTTCTTTCTTTCTTTCTTTCTTTCTTTCTTTCTTTCTTTTCCTTTCTTTCCTTTTTTTCTTTTTCTTTCCTTATGTTCCTTTCTTTTTCTTTCTTTGCCTCTTTCCTCCTTTCTTTTCTATTTCTCTTTTTCTTTCTTTTTCTTCTTTCTTTTTTCTTTTTCTTTTTTTTTCTTTTTTTCTTTCTGTTTTTAGTGCCTATAGTACCGCAATCCCTTGGTTCCCATGAATGCTTGTCTGCTATATGCGTGGATAGTTGAGTGATTGCGACGCTTGCCTTCGTACCGTGGATACCCGGGTTCTAAGCCCGCCTCGCCAGGGTATCTTGTTTCGTGTTATTTATTCTTAATCCTTCTCCTCCTCTCCGCTGCTCTTCTTTTCTCGTCCTCCTTGTTTTCTTCCTACAACTCGTGCTAGGCGATGCATAGTGACGTCGTCACAACTCAGGGATGAAAGGCGCAGTTCCTAGGAATGCCGTCTGACCAACCTCAAGCTTGAACAGCTCCGCTGTTCGAAACGAACAGAATGGGCAAAGACTAGAGTATAGATGAAGTAGTAAAAGTGGTTATCCGTCAATTAGCTCGTCAATTAAAGTGATCATTGGCTTCTGCAAATCAAACAATTAAGCTAAGTATTTCTGGCAATAATTAGCACGTGTGCGTTTGCAAAGTATCATGCATAAAATTTAGTCCAAAGCGCGCTTATTTTTTGTACACGAATGCTTGAAGACTTGTGATCAAAATTTTAGCCATGCATGTTTACAAGTCTCAAACTGCTGGCAAACTTATTTCGAACAAAATGTAACCACAGAGAAATATACTATATAAAGAGTGGCCACTGGAGCCTTTTTGCGGGCCAGCAAGAAAGCTTCTGACCAACCGCTAGATGGCGTACCCATCTTCGCTTTTACAACTTTTTAAAGACATGTACAAGCCTCCTTAGGAGGACAATGAATACCCAAGTTTGGCGTCAATTTTTTGCAAAGAAGATATTTTATTAATTTGTGCGATTTCCCGTATCCTCTCCACAGCATGTCCCGCTGAAAACAATTAATGCCTTACAACAGAAAAGGGTTGTCTTTCTTTAATTGTTTTGATGTGATTTAGATGGGCTGTACATGTATTCCCTTTGTGGAAGCATGGATCTGTAGCCCAGTAGTAAAGATACTCGCCTTCGGAGCATGAGGGTACGGATTCGAATCCCAGCGTCGGAGAGAAAAAAAAATGTTAATATATTTATGCTGAAGACATTTTAGAGTCTCACCAAGCACTCATGGCGCTGAAAGCATCGGGATAGCTGAGCCGCAGGGCCCTACACGAGTGTCCGCTCTTGGTGTAAGTATGTTTCTGTATGATGTAATTACAGGTTCTCTACTATGCGAGAGCAGTGCTTTCTGTAATATATATTCAGAAAAAGTGTTTAATGATTTCGAGTACTTCGTACTCAACTATGGGAGAGCAGTGCGGCGTCCTTTGCTAAAAACTCTGTAACATGTGTTTAGAAAGAATGTTTAACAATTTCGAGTACTTCGTACTCAACTATGGGAGAGCACTGAGCCATCCCGCTAGTCCCCCACCGGCATGCAAAAGCAGTTTTTCAGGCACTATTATTTGAATGATGCTCAGCAGCTCCTTACCACCATATTTTCCTTCTTTGAAGAACCAGTTCTGGGGCCGGTTCATGAGCTCCTTTCTGGGAAGGTACTTTTTTACCAGTTGAAAATCGCTGATTATATCACGTCAGTTGAGCCAGTTTTGATCCTGTGAGGATGTTTTAAAAACAAGAAATCACCTCCTACTTCGAAGATATACCAACAGCTCTAATTACTGTCATTTAAAACATCCCATAAGCAAAATCAAAGTACAAGGCAACGTCATCAAATAAAACAAGGCAATGTCATGAAATTTTTGTTCATTGTGAAGACTTCAAAAATTTCAATTATTTAAATTCGAATGCAAGTGAATCTGATTACCCTACTATTCGTTCGAGAATTTGAAGCATTCCAATATTCGCACAAGCCTAGAAAACATGTTAATTATGGGTGCATGTGTGCATGGCCATATATTTGTTTGGTTGTATGATAATAGCAAAAAACAATCTAAACATATGGAATGGTAAAAAATGTATAACAAAAGACAATCACATGGTTAGCATTGCTAATTTTGTAGTAAGTAGGGTTGTTTCAACATAACTGAACAGACAGCTGCTCGCCCAAAATACCCAAAAAGTTCCAAACAACAATTACTTGAGCAAGAAAGATGAAAAATATCAGAAAAGTAGGGAGGTTGACTAGACTATGTCCAGTTTGCTACCCTACACGGTGAAGAGGGGAGTGAGTGAGAGAAAAAACTAGCCCGAATCTGCATGTTACTCTGCAAATGTCGTCGAAAGACGATAGTCTTGCGTCTGGCGAGAGTGAACAAAACGTTTATTTTATGTTCTGCGCAAGGAAATCGGCGAATGGTATTCTGGAGGCGCTGCGTTAGAGTGCCTCGAGCGTGTAGCGGAGGCGAACGAGCGCATCGAGGATAGATGGATGGATTAATATGGCTGTACCCTTTAAATCGGGTGGCGGCTAACGCCACCTAGCCGCAATGCTTAGTAAACCAAAAACTAGATTTATCTATTTTTCCCTTAAATAATGATGTTGAAGACTGGTACTTTGCAGTGAAGGGTTTATTTTTCACTCGTGCCTTGACTTTAGCCACCAATTGGATAACCTCCTTCTAGTTAATTCTACCCACTTAAAGTCTATTTTGCCCTACCTGTCCCTCAACCCCAGTGCTTTGAAAAACTTTGTGCCATCATCCTGAACTATAGGGTGCAGCCCTTTTCAGAACATTATCGAGTGGTCGGTAGTTTTCTCCTCCTCTCCACATGCACTGCATACCGTGTCTACCCATTTGTATTTGGCCCGATATGTCTTGGTTCGCAATACTCCCGCCCTGGCCTCAAACAGTAGAGAACTACCCCGAGTATTATCATAGATCATTTCCTTCGATATATCCTGCTTAAAACTTCAATAGATCTCTAGTGCAGACTGCTTGATCATGCCGATTTTCCACATATTGGTCTCCGCTTCCTTCACCTTCTTCTTAACTGATAGTTCTTTTTGGTATGGCCCCCTGCTGTTGTCCAAGTATTTACCCGTTAATTTTCTGGTACGTTTCCTCCATTTTGTACCGACATTCTTAATGTAGAAGTAGCTGCAAACTTTCCTAGGCCAACGTTCTTCCCCCATTTCTCTCAATTGCTTCTCAAATTTTATCTTGCTGCTAGCTTCCTTGCCCTCAAATGATGTCCATCCCTTATTACCTTGTACTCTCTGATTTGGTGTATTCTCGTGAGCTGCTAAAGCAAGCCTACATATTCAACGTTGCTTAATTTCTAATCTTGCTTGAACTTCTGATCTCATGCACAAGACCGCATTGCCGAACGTAAGCCCAGGAACCGTGACCCCTTTCCATATTCCTCTCACAACATCATACCTATTGTAATTCCACAGTGCCCTATTTTTCATGACTGCTGTATTCCTGTTACCTTTAGTCGTCACGTATATTTCGTGTTCCCTCAGATACTCGGTCCCATTGCTTATCCATACGCCCAGATATTTGTATTTATCTGTTATCTCTAGCGTGACCTCCTGTATTCTAAGCTCACTACCTTCGTTGCCATTGAAAATCATGACTGCTGATTTTTCCTTACTGAATCTAAAATCTAACCTATCTCCCTCATTACCGCAGATGTCCTTCAATCTCTGCAAATCTTCCTTGTTGTTGGCCATTAGCACTATATCATCTGCGTACATTAATGCTGGTAGTGGCTGTTCAACGAGTTTTTCTTGTTTAAAGAAACGCACATTAGACCCGAGCGCCATCTGGCTGGTTAGACACGAGGCACGTTAGACACGAGCGCCATCTGGCACTCTATCTTCGAAAACGAAGGCGTGCGCGCCCATTGAGAAAGATGCGCGCCAGTCTCAGAGGTGGTAAGGTGTAGAACGAAAAGCGAGGGGCAGGTGCCACTACCGTGTCATCGTAGGAAAGCGTTGAAAACACCTTTTTGAGCATCGCGTTTCACTGTCAGCGCAACGCGATAAACGCTACAGTCCTTAGAGTTACTTGTGTGTGCCCCTTATAGTGTAAAGGCAGACATACAAAACATCGACATTTTGTTATGGTGCCTCAGAGATGCGCAATGATTGCTTTTTATTTGACAATCGCACACCTATGAACGCTAAACCTTGAGCATTATTCGTGGGCGCTGCGGATCGGGTTGGCCGTTTGATGCCGTTTGAGATATCGTTAAGAGCGGACAAACGGCAGACAGACAGGCAGACCGACAGACAGACAGGCAGACCAAAATTTTTCCGTCGTAGGTCCCGAAGGAAGACTATCGTCTTTAAGAGAGAGAGAAGGAGGAGGTTGATATGCCGGGAGCGACATTACAGGGTGGCTTAAAATTACAATGGTGGTGCGGTGAGTCTGCTGGGCCCGCGCACCTAAAACCCTTTCCACCTGACTACCGGGAGGGACCTTTGGAGCCTGTGCTGCCGCCTTCTCTTTTGGGTGGTGCACCAAACAATGAGCCTCGCATCTGGACTTGTGCCAAGAGCACGCTTTCTACATTCCTGGGCCAGCCACTGTGCCTTGGTGCATTGTGTTCGGGGCTTGCAAGGAGCTAGCTGAGCCAGTGGTGCCGTATTGCTCTTCCCTGTACCACCCGGTGTGCGTGTCCTTGCAATTTTCTAGAAACTGGTTTGGCGCACTAGTCTGCAGAAGGTCAAAGTGGAGGAGCAGAGTCCTATTGAATGGACCTGAACTGACTTTTCATCCCACGCAGTAAATCCGGGGAAGGCAGTGTATAAAAACGCAAGCGCAGAGACGCTCGGGTGTGCTTCATCTGTTCCAAGCTGTTCTATGCCACTCTCAACATGTAAATATTGTACATGAACGTTTTATTCTCATCTACGGAGGCTCCTCGACTCGTCTTCTCCCGGCACTCGGATGGCTCCAGCCGTGACCACGCTACCCAAGGTCGCCATAGTCACGGACGTGGCGGCATGTTCCGACGCCTCCTTCCTAACAGTGGATGGCAGTTCGGTGAGATCGGCCAGCGTCAGCAACCCTGGTTTGGTGAGTGCTTGAAGTTTACCTTTCGTCGGGCCCGACCTAGCTAGCGCAGTTTGTTGGTAGGTTTTGGTGTCTTAAATTTGTGGGTCGGCCAAGGATTGAATGATTCGATCACATTGTTTCACTCGAGGGTAAATAAGGCGTAGTGAAATGCTCGTAGGGCCAGACCTAGCTAGCGCTTTTTGTTGGTAGGTTTTGGTGTGGTAACTTTGTGGGTCGGCCAAGGATTGAATGATTCGACCACATTGTTTCACTCGAGGGTAAATACGACGTAGTGAAATTCTAGTAGGGCGAGACCTAGCTAGCACTCTTTGTTAGTGGTTTTTGGTGCGGTAACATTGTGGGTCGGCCAAGAAACAAATGATTCAACCACATTGTTTCAATAGAAGGGAAACGAGGCGTAGTGAAAAGCTCGCAGGGCCAGACCTAGCTAGCGCTCTTTGTTAGTAAATTTCGGCATTGTAACTTTGGGGGTAGGCCAATAATTGAATGATTCGACCACATTGTTTCAATAGAGCGTAAACGAGGCGGAGGGAAGTATTAATATGGACAAGTTCAAAGTGCTGGACCTTCTCAAAATTTGCAAGGAGTTAGGGCTTGCGGTTGGCCCTGCTAAGCGGAAACAGCAGATCATCGCGTTCATGGAGAAATTGACTCTCGAGGAAACCCAGGGAGCTCTTGAGCAAATTCAAGATAGAAGGGAAAGAGAGGAGAAATCTCAGGAGGATATTCGAGCCGAAAGGATACGCATACACGAGGCTACCATGCAGGCCTTTTCTGAGATGATAGAAATGGCGAATAATCGCATTCGAGAACTGCATCAGGATCGTCGTTCGTCGTGTATATATGAAGTATGTGTAGAGCCGAAAAGGTGCGATGTAGGGGCGAGTACGGTGCAGTGTGAAGTCACCGAGGAAGCCGCTGTTTGCGAGGTACCAACCAAGAAAGATACGCGTCTCTATGAGTGCGACATGCAAAGTGACCCTTCAGCGGATAGAAAAGTGCAACAGGTCGTAGTTAAGGAAATTGCGCCTTGGGAAAGTACGCGAATCTCCGATGGTGCGAAGGTAGTGCATGTAGAGAGCGGGACGGTGGCTGGTATGCAAACTGTAGCAAGTCCAAGAGGTGTTCCATGTGAGAACGAGGCTGGTTTCAGTCGCCCTGGTGTGGTCATTGAACAGAAGGATGAGCAGGAGACCACGCTCGAGCCTCAGCAAGGAAATGACCTTTCGGATGTTGAAAGAGAGGACAACGAAGGTAGTCCTAAATGTAGCGACGACATAACGATACTGAAACCCGACAGTAGTGCCAGCGAGGGCGAGCTACTGTTGAAAATATTTCCTACAGATAGCATGGGAAATGTTTCAGCGAGTGAGAAGGCACATGGCGAGGCTGTCGTAGGTGTACAAACAGGCACAAGTTTGGTGGAGGATCGTTTCAAGGAAAAGTCTAATCCCAGCAGCATGAACAGTGATTGTGTTTTGTTAGAGACATGCTTCGTGCAGCGGCACGTGAACGATCAGCCGGACGGTGAAAACTACCCGGAACTCGAGCAGGACACCAATTTCTAAGAGTTCAGATCTGTAGAGGGCCCAGAGGCTGGTTTTGTGAGAGGCAGCGCAGATAAAGTAGCCCGACAGAGCAATGGAGCGGGGAAATTGAATCACGGGATCAAATCCCGGCTGCGGCGGCTGCATTTTCGATGGAGACGGAAATGTTGTAGGCCCGTGTGCTCAGATTTGGGTGCACGTTAAAGCACCCCAGGTGGTCTGAATTTCCGGAGCCCTCCACTACGGCATCTCTCATAATCATATAGTGGTTTTGGGACGTTAAACTCCACATGTCAATTGATAGAATGCTTGTGTATCATGCACAGTGTGTTACCACTCAGCGAGAGTGTTAAGGAGGATTAGTGAAACCTGAGAGCTTCCGTTGGCTTCCTTGATTGCTCACTTATCTTCCCCGAGTAGCTATAGCGCAATTGTAATTCTTGTATATTCTCGACGTTTTTGTTGTAGCATCAACCAAAATTGAGGTCTGTTATGGCTTGTCGCCATGAGATACGCACTTCTCCCCGTTGAAGTTAAGTGCCGAAACGAATCATCAGGTTTTTTTTTCGGTCTAGTTTGGTATTACATCTGATTTGGCATTGCGAGGGGTGTGCTGAAGGCGCTTACAGCGTCGGGTGTGGTTTGACAATGATTGTCTTGTCGAGTTCGTCGTATCCACAGGAAGCTTTAGTCCTTGCAAGAGGCCTGATCGTGGGGAATGCCTGCGGAGACGATGGCAGTCCGGAGGGCTTCGCAACGAGATCCAAGAAGAAGCCAGGTGTGTGACCACCTCAACTCAGCCGAGCCACGTCTGGGAGCTCGTCCTCGCGATGCAGCGTTTGGTGACGGGGGTGCTGTTAGGCCGGGAGAAACATTCCAGGGCGGCTTAAAATACAATGGTGGTGAAGTGAGTCTGCTGAGCCCGTGGACCTAAAAACCCTTTCCACCTGACTACCCGGAGGAACCTTCGCAGCCTGTTCTACCGCTTCCTCCTTTCGGTGGTGCAGCGAGCAATGGGCATCGCATCTGGACTTGTGCCAAGAGTACGCTTTCTACATTCCTGGGCCAGCGACCGCACCTTGGTGCATTGTGTTCGGGGCCTGTAGGGAGCTAGCTGAGCCAGTGGTGCCGTATTGCTTTTTCCTGTGCTACCGAGTGTGCGTGTCCTTGCACTTTTCTAGAAGCTGGTTTGGTGGACTAGTCTGAACCGGATCGGAGTGGAGGAGGACAATCTTATTGGAGGGACCTGAACTGACTTGTCTTCCCTCGCAGTGAATCCTGGGAAGGAAGTGTATAAAAACGCGAGCGCAGAGACGCTCGGGTGGGCTTCATCTGCTCCATGCTGTTCTACGCTACTCTCAACATGTAAATATTGTACATAAGCACTTTATTCTTATCTAAGCCAGCCCCTCGACTCGTCTTCTCCGGGCACTCAAATGGCTGTAGCCGGGACCACGCTACCCAAGGTCGCCACAGTCACGGACGTGGCGGAATGTCCCGACACCTCCTGCCTAACAAGGTACACATTACACATAGCACACACCACACACACAGTTCAGGTTTCACAGGCGATCGCACAGTGACGTTGCCCTCAAGAATTGTATAAGGGCTCATGTGGCTCTCTGGGCTGAAGTACGTGGAAGCCACTCTCCCAAGATCTTCTCCAGAGTAAAGGATTGATCATCCAGCCTCCTAAAGGCACAATGGAGAGTCCGGCGATGTTCTTCAAAGTCCGGACAATGGCACAGGATATGCTCGAGAGTTTCTACACAATGGCAGTTATCACAGTTGGAGGAGTCAGCCACACCAATGTGATGACTTAATGAATTGGTGAATGCAACGCCGACCCACAACCGATACAGCATTGTAGCGTCCCGTTGCGAAGTCTTTGATGGTAGCTTTAATTGAATAAATGAAGCGAGGTTCTGTGGCAGCAATTCCCCCCCCAAAAATTATGCCTGAAACGTGAGCCGCGATTGCGCATCCCTACCCTCTGATTTTAGCCTCCTCCTTCGGGCACGAAGGCGAGCGTCTCCAACGGCCGCCCCCTACGAAAGCAGCAATGCCACAGAACTACCATTGGCGGCGCTCTCACAGTTGCCTCTGAGCAGCCATGATTACAAGTGACAGAGTGGTACGGTTATGTCACGTGACTGAGCGGTACGTAGGCGAGCTGTCTCACGCGGCGGCCGGTCGCAACACAAGGCAGGAGGCGTGGCCTCCGAAATTGCGTGCTGGCAGGAGGCTCTCAATTGAAAAGACAGCGACGTTCCAGGCGTAGTTTTTCTAGAAGGCATTGGTGGGCGTCGAGTGGAGTTTAGTGGAAGATTTCAATGCATAAGTTGGTATTATGCGCAATGCGCTGATGTTCTTTTGTGGTATCAACCAAGGGGCGCTGCCAATGCAGGTGCTCCAGAAAAAGAATTATCCGTTAAGAAGAAGGGGAAGGAAGAAGACCAATATGTGGAGAATCGGCATGATTAAGAAGTCCGCACTAGAGATCTATCAAACTTTTAAGCAGGAAATTGCCAAGGAAAGAATCTACGAGAATACCCGGGGTAGTTGTCTACTGTTTGAGGCGAGGACGGGAGTATTGCGAACCAAGACATATTGGGCCAAATACAAACGGGTAGACACGGTATATGCAATGCGTGTGGAAAGGAGGATGAAACTGCCGAATATTTGATAATGTGCTGTAAAGGGCTTTACCCTATAGTTCAGAATGATGGCGCAGAGTTCGTCAAAGCACTGGGGTTTAAGGACAGGGAGGGCAAAATAGACTTTAAGCGGGTAGAATTAACTGGATGGAGGTTATCTGATTAGCGGATAAAGTCAAAGCACGAGTGAAAGTTAAAGCCTTCACTGCAAAGTACCAGGCCCCAACGTCACTATTTAAAGGAAAAAAATAGATCTAGTTTTTGGTTCACTAATTATTATGGTTTGGTGGCGTTAGCCACCGCCCGATCTAAAGGGTTCAGTCATATCAATCCATCCAATATGGTTTTATCTAGTACACTATAAACAGGTTTACAAGGTAGCGTCACTCATTGTTCTCGAGCCGTTCTCCTCACTCTCTCGAATACTCCGATTTTTCTCTGTCATCTGCGTCTGTAATTGGTTAATTCCTTGCACGTGATCTTGCAAATGACTGGTTATGTAATTTCTTGATATTCAAAAGGTTTGAAATGTGTACGCATGCGCATATGGCTCCAGCCGGATTTATGCCGTGACCAAAGACGAAATCGTAGGCAGGACATAAACTGAAGAACATAGTTTCTCGCAATCATACCTAGAGGGAATTATTTTGCAAGTGAGCTGCTGGATGCAAGGGAATGACAGGATACATGAGCTTCGAACTTGACTCGGATTTTTATACATCAGAGATGTGTCGGGGTTCACGTTAGAATGATTGATTTCTTACTAAAAGGGCATGTTATAAGCTATTTATTTTCGTCATTGCACAACAACGTGTTGTATTTATCACTAAAACCTTCCACGTCGATGTATAGTTTTACGAAGCGTGAGAAGTAACCAACGGCCGCTAAACTTGTCAGGCAGACGACAAAGCGAGCGTTCTTTCCGCCACGTTTATGTGTCTGTTTCTTTGCTTCTCCGCTTGGTTGTGCCGTCAAGGTAAGTGGACTTTCATTGTAGAATATAATACGCGTGAATGAGATCCGCTTATAAACATTTGCTATAGAGAAGCTTTATTTAAGCAGTCGTATTCGCTTTCAAGCCAAAGCCTCACTCAACGCCAGCTAACACAAGCCTCGCAGACACATATACTATACAGTGTCTAGAAATATTTCCAGACACTGTACATATACCGTCATTCCCAGCACTCCAACATCACCCCTTAAGAAATTCGCATAGGCGGTGGCACCACACTTCCATCTAGGTGATTTGGAGAAACTCTATGCTGAAGTGGAGGGGCGTTTCAGTGTGCTCCAAGCCGACCAAGATAGTTTCGTGGTGCTCGTTAAATGCAACATCCGCGTTTTTCATCAATGCTGCGTTGACGTAAAACAACAGAAAATGGTGTCGCTCTCTTCAACTTACCTTGTGCTATCCGAAATGAAGCACGCCGTGAAGTATGGCTATGAAACATTTGAAGCGAACGCTTTCGTGCAACTTCGTCAACGTACGTCGATGCAGATCATCGAAGCGAGTTTATTTGTCGGTTTTTATTGAAACGCCAGGCGTGCATCTAATGCGCGTCTAGTGCACGCCAGTTGGTACAAACACTTGTGGTTATGGACGTATATGTAGCAGCTGGAGGATGTAATCAACGCACCTTCAGAAGCATTTCACGCTAGACCAGGTCACGCATGAGCCGAAACGCACTGCTTCGAGACACCTCACCAGTAGAAATATTACTTTTCAGGAAGTTCCAAGCACCACATCAGAATCACCAGGCATCACGATTGTCCAAATGGGCACATTAAAAAAACGTTGTCGCAGGGCTGCTAGTCAAGCATTCGTACCAGTCTGGCCATAGTTTTTTCTTGCGTGTCCACAAGCCGGCCGTAATCACTTGTCACAACGTCACTCCCTGTGGTCATTGACAGGATCCAGCAAGAAGCGCGTTTACTGTGTCACAGTACGAACAAAACACATTCGAAGAATTGGACGAACTACTATGAACGACGTGCGACGCCGTGGCTAGTGGTGTAAAATATAGAACTGCACAACGTTGCCCCTTGAGTAACACACATCCCGCTGGCTCTTGTGTTGCACCGTTTATGTTCATAAAGGTAATCGTTTATTCTACGACTCATTTCGTTCTATTTTGTTTCATTTACACCTATTGACCATAGCAACTGAACCCAAACATTCGCTTTTTGATGAAGAGAGAGAGAGATAAATAGAGAGGAAAGGCAGGGAGTTTAACCAAGCTTGGCTCGGTTGGCTACCCTACACTTGGGGCGGGGAAAAGAGGATGAAAGTTTTCAACCTTTTAGGGGGCACTCTAGGAACATAGGCGAGGAGGAAACGGAAAGGTGTCGCTACCTTGAAAACTTCTATCATATAGGAACCTTAAAATGGCCTCGCAACACTTTTTCAGCGTGGTAAAACGCTGCAGATTGGTAGAAGAGGCTACTGATAACACGCGAGCCAAATATTATAGCACAGCACGCTACCTGAAATTCACAATAAATTATCGAAGTCAGCTGAAAATTGCTTCCTCTTCTCTCGACAAATCACGTTATATGCCCAAAAATCACACGTCAACAACCCATCTATTATCCATTGGCTGATTTGATTGATTGATTTATTGATTGAAAATTTATTGAACTATATACAATGTGTTCTCGCTTGTTAGCTTAAGCACCATAAAAAAACTCGGGTGACCTCAAAGTGGTCAGCTTGTTTCTGCTGGGCAGAAAATGGCGATCGTGCGCAAGGCAGCACACCACAGATTCAGCTCGGCTCTGATGAGTGGGTCTTCAAGTATCCAGTTGGTAGTCCCTTCCATGTCTTGCTGTAGCTGAGGCAGGGTACGTTGGTCTTTTTTCATAAGAGCAGCTCGGCTTGATTCGTGAACGGGGCATTCCTAGAGGATATGCTCCGTCGTTGTTGTCTCGTGGCAGTAGTCACAGTTGGGGTCAGAGTACTTTGTCGGGTGTATCTTGTGAAAGACCGAGGTTGTCGTGAAACTTCTTGTTTGCAATTTTCTGAGTGTGACGTTGTAGAGGCGGGTGGATTTTGGGCGCGGGGCATCGTGTTCTGTGGCTTCTTCTAATTTGACCCTGAATTGCAGCCGGCATTGAACTTTCGCTCGGTAGTTGCCTTCATGGGTCTCATCTTGGGTCATCGTTGCGGCCTGCTTCGAGCTCACATCCCCGAGTCGTTCCTTGCTATGATGCTGCAAGGATCGTTGAT
Source organism: Rhipicephalus microplus (assembly GCF_013339725.1). Taxonomy (NCBI): domain Eukaryota; kingdom Metazoa; phylum Arthropoda; class Arachnida; order Ixodida; family Ixodidae; genus Rhipicephalus; species Rhipicephalus microplus. Next base: position 166,192,596 of record NC_051166.1, on the reverse strand, counting down.
GAACTAGCTTGTGTCCAGGTATATTTGTGTGTTCAGGAATCCAATTAACTCGTACCCGGACTGATTGTTCTTGAAGTTAGGTGGCATAGTGCAGGATGTGCCTGGCGTACGCTGGTAGCTTTCTTCTAGTTTGGAGTGTTTGGAGCACTTGCTGCGAATTCGTGAATATGTGAATGGCTTTTGACGATGATCCTGCTTGATTTTAATGGGCTAGAGCTTCCGAAATAGCGTACCTTTCAGCTGCTTTGGGCAGTAAGCAGGATTGAGTAATGAAGAATGACGATGCTTCCCTTGTTCTCATGTTGAAAAATGCCCGTGTTGGAGCCTTCTACAGTGCATGAGTCGTCCGTGTAGATTATATATTCTTCGTTAGGTATACTTTTAAGGTGTTCAATATGCTGCAGGGCGTAGTATGCCCTTCGCTGATTGTCCGAGGCTTGGCTCATATGTTTTGCAAGCGGCCGATTGTCTGTCATGCTAATATCTTCCCATGGCGGAATGGTGGGTAGAATTTGAGACAGGTCTTGGTTGCTTAGACCTAGCTCGTTTCTGATGGCTCTTCCAGGGCGGGTTAGCTTGAGGCGCTCATTTTGAGCTTGCAGTGCAGGCTCAACATAGCCACGTAATGGAAGAAGTTGACCTGTTTCGTACAGGTCATAGATTTTGGTGTATTTCGGTAGCCTTGTGGCGATGCGAATGCATGTTTTGTTGATGCATTCAAGTTTTTCAAGCTGGGTCGTCGTTACTGGCAGGAAGGGTAGTCCATATAGGAGCCTTTAGTGGACGAGTGTTTGTGCGAGCCTTTAGTTTCACCATCGGATAGGCCCCATGCGCAATTTGTCAACTTTCGTAGCACTCTTGTCTGTTTCGTAGTGCACAGCGCTTTTTCTACCCATTGAGTGGACTTGACGTTTTGTTGATATAGTACCTTAATATAGTACCCTGATATAGTACCTAGTGCCTTAATGTGCTCTTTGCACTGTATGCTTGTGTTGCGTACAGTAAGTTGGATTTTATCTCGAATAAATTGCTGCTTGTTGTGGTTTGTAGGTTTTTAAACAACTATAAATTCTGTCTTTTCCGGTGAAATCTGGAGACCTTGCCTGTCAAGGAAAGTGGTGAAAAATATCAACTGCCTTCTGGAGTACGTGCTGTTGCGTAGAGATGTCTCACGCGTTACACTAAATTGTAACGTAGTCAGCATAGATTCCCGCCGAGTTGGACTGGACTTCACTTAGATGAAAGGCAAGTTGGCGCATTGTTATGTTAAACATTGCTGGAGAGATGACGGCTCCCTGCAGAACTCCGATGTTGTTGGAGTATGATTGACGGGTGAAAGAGCCAATTTTTATAGAAAAGATCCTGTCCTGGAGAAAACTCCGGACATAATTATACAGCCTTCTACCAACAGGCAGTTCTGACAGCTCTCGTAGCATAGTATTATGGGGTACCGAATCGAAAGCCTTCTTTACGTCAATACCTACAATAGTGCTCGTATAGGCGCCGGAGTGTGTCTCGAGTAGACAGATAGGGTCTAAAGTCAGTTTGGGTCCAGTGATAGTGCTCCCTATTTTCTAACATCCATGTGCGGCACTTATTTACCATTCGCTCCATCACCTTTCCTATTACTGAAGTTAACGAAATTGGCCGAAGGTTACTTGCAGTCGTCAGAGGTTTGTTCGGTTGAGGCAATGGTATAACATTGGAATGTTTTCACTTTTTAGGGAGATTGCCATCTTCCCATACTTGATTGATGATGGAAAGAAGAGGGGTTAGTTGATTCTGGGTCAGCTGCTGTAATTGTTTGTAGGCAATCATATCAGGGCCCGAAGCTGTTTTACAATTTGACTCCTTTCGTGCTATTGTAAGTTCTTGAATTGTGAAGTGAGCATTCATTATGTCGTTGCTTTGTTTTTCCTCTAGCCACTTTGGATACTCCGGATGCCTTGCCGGTTGTGGAAAAAATGTGTTGGCGCACGTATCAGCGTTGGCTGGAGCTCATGAATGGGAAGCCAAACAGAGTTTTTCAGCGGCTGTTCGAGTTTTGCCCCGGCCTTCCAATGATTTGACAATGTTCCATAGCCTTTGATTTTTTGTACGACCATGTAGCTGGTTGCAGAAATCCTGTCACTGTTGCCTACGTAGCTTGCATGCATACTTTGATGCTTGTCTTGTAAGAAGCTTAAGCTTCAGACAATTGCGAACTGATTTTTCAGTCCTGTATGCATGTAAAGCAGCTATTCGTGCCTCCCACAAGTTAAAGAGGTGCCATATAGCCGCAGGCTTTTGAGGAATCTTTTTGAAGGTTTTGCTTGCTTTCCTTGTCGCTTTTCGTATATGTTTTGTAAATTCATCAAGGGTGACCGTTTCAGGGCATCCATCCATACAAGACCGATACTTGTCCCAGTCAATAAAGGAACACTCCTTTGACATAGAAAAATTTCGCCTCAGGCAATCAAAATTGGTAAGTGGTCGCTGCCAATATTGTGGGGCCATAAGTCCCAGTGCGTACCTTTTAATAGGTGCCTAACCCACGTGAGGTCTGGCGATGTATTATTCTGATTCGTGTCACCAATCCTTGTGTATTGGACTGCAGTGTTGAGGAGGGTACAGCCGGCGTCTTCCGAAGCTTTTTTGAGTTGCTTGCCTTTGGAAGAATTTTGTGAGTATTCCCAGAAGATGCAGGGTGCGTTTAAGTCTCCCAGAATTTTGGTTGGACCTTTAGGGTCTATTTTACTGAGGGGTAGCTTCACATTACTTGATTTGGGCGGGCTGTAGCAGTTTAATATTTCGTATGTCTTGTCCTCTATTTCAGTACGAGTCTGAATGCACGAGAATGAAACTGAAGAATGGAGGTCGTGGACTGCTGGAACGTTCTTCTTTGTATACGCAACACATCGACAAGATGAAACGCCAGCAGAGCCTGAAATGGGGCAATATTTACCCGGTTCCTGCATGCAAAGAATATCGGGAGTTTTTTCGAGAGCGTTTATGATGTAAAGGAAGTCATCAACTTCGTTGGGAAGGCATCTCACGTTACACTGAATTATCAGAGGCATGATTCTGAATCTATAATTTCTTCTTGATCTGCACTGACAATAGGCCTGACGCGTTTGTTACCTTTAACCGCCGTTTTTGGTTTGAGTGTCTCAATAATGTGTTGCATGTGCTGTAGCTGTGCAGCGAATTGCTCGAAGCGACGCCCGTATTGCTCGTGCTCGGGGAAGAGTTGCCCTTGACTCAAGGTTAGAGCGTCTATGGCAGCGTTTTGTTGTTTCAATTGGATAATAACAGTTCTACGTTCATCAATAGTTTTCTGTTGGTCACTGATAATTTGCAGATACTTATTCTGGGTGTTTCGTAGTTCCGCAAGTTCTTGCAGAACGCTTGGATGCGTCTGTGGTGCAGGCGAGACATTAGGTGGAGACTGCGCGCTATGCACCTTCGCTGCCTATGTGGGGGTGGACGCTAGCTGCGTCATAGGTTGTGTTGCCGACTGTAGGTGCGTCTGCTGTGTGAGTGTTAGTTGATCGGTTGCGAGAAACGGAAAGTTCTGTTCTTCTGAATATTGCGTCTTCTGGGTCTTTTTGCCTGATGCGCAGCGGTTTGGGGAGGAATAGGGTGCCTCTGGCTTGGGTGGTTTGTTCACTCGCTTGCCAAGAGCAGCAGTAGCTGCTGCTACTTTTGGACAGTCGGGCGAGCGCGAGTCATAGGGTCCACTGCAGTGTATGCATTTCGGAGTTGTTATGTAGGAGGTGTCGAGACATGCCACCACGTCCGTGACTGCGGCGACCTTGGGTAGCGTGGTCCCGGCTGGAGCCATCCGAGTGCCGGGAAAAGACGAGTCGAGGAGCCGGCGTAGATGAGAAGAAAACGTTTATGTACAATATTTACATGTTGAAAGTAGCGTAGAACAGCTTAGAACAGATAAGCAGATCCGAGCGTCTCTGCGCTCGCGTTTTTATACACTGCCTTCTCCGGATTCACTGCGAGGGAAGACAAGTCAGTTCAGGTCCCTTCAATAGAACTCTCCTCCTCCACTCTGACCCTCTGCAGACTAGTGCGCCAAACCAGTTTCTAGAAAAGCGCAAGGACACGCACACCCGGTGGCACAGGGAAGAGCAATACGGCACCACTGGCTCAGCTAGCTCCTTGCAAGCCCCGAACACAATGCACCAAGGCGCGGTCGCTGGTCCAGGAATGTAAAAAGTGTGCTCTTGGCACGAGTCCAGATGCGAGGCCCATTGTTTGGTGCGCCACCCAAAGGAGGAGGCGGAAGCACAGGCTGCAACGGTCCCTCCGGGTAGTCAGGTGGAAAGGGTTTTCAGGTCCGCGGGCCCAGCAGACTCACCGTACCACTATTGTAACTTTAAACCACCCTGGAATGTCGCTCCCGGCATAACAGCACCCCCGCCACCAAACGATGCATCACGATGACGAGCTGCCACAGGCGGCTCGACTGAATTGATGTGGTCGGACACCTAGCTTCTTCCTGGGTGTCGCTGCGAAGTCCTCCGGACCGTTATCGTCTCCGCAGGTATTCCCCACAATAAGGCCTCTTGCACGGACTCAAGCTTCCTGTGCATACGACGAACTCGACAAGACAACCATTGTCAGACCAAACCTAACGCTGCAAGCGCCTTCAGCACACCCCTCGCAATGCCAAACCAGACGTAATACCAAACTAGACCAAAAAAAAAACCTGATGATTCGTTGCGGCACTTAACTTCAACGAGGAGAAGTGCGTATCGCATGGCGACAAGCCCAAAGCAGACCTCAATTGCTGCAACAACAACGTGGAGAGGATACATGAATTACAATTGCACTATAGCTACTCGGGGAAGAGAAGTGAGCAATCAAGGAAGCCAACGGAAACTCTCAGGTTTCACTAATCCTCCTGACCACTCTCGCTGAGGGGTAACACACTGTGCATTATACACATCCAAACAATATCTGAAAAGCGTAAGCACATAAAAAATGCGTAGCAGTACATTGAATTTCCTGAGAATGCTGCCACAGCTCAGAAGGAACGGCTAAGACTATCGGCATTAGCGTGCAGTTTACCCTTCTTATGGCGAACTTCAAGATTGTGTTGCTGAAGTGCCATGCTCCAGCGGAGGAGACGGCCATTCTTTGAGGACATTTTGTTGAGCCAAGTTAAGGGGCAATGATTGGTTTCTACAATGAAGCGTGACTCAGCGACGTAGCATGACAATTTTGGAATGTCCCATACAAGACAAGCACATTCCTTCTCGGAATTGCTATACACTTCCTCCCTGCTACTGAGTTTACGACTCAAGTACTGGACTGGCCGTTCGTTCCCTTCAATATCTTCCTGGACAAGACAAGCACATTTCTTCTCGGAAGTGCTATACACTTCCTCTCTGCTACTGAGTTTACAACTCAAGTACTAGACTGGCCGTTCGTTCCCTTCAATATCTTCCTGGCACAGCACTGCCCCCAGGCCATGGTCACTGGCGTCGCACAGGATGATGAAGCCTTTTGAGAAATCGGGTGCCATGAGTACAGGTCCTTCAGTCAATGCCTGTTTTAACTTTTGAAACGCGAGTTGTTTCTTGGTATCCCATACGACGTTCACAGGTTCCGCTTTACGGAAGATGTCAATTAGAGCGCTAGCCAGATTAGAGTAATTTTTTATGTAATGTTCATAATACCCTGCTAAGCCTAGAAACGCCCGTAGCTCCTTCGTAGACGGACGGTGATTGTCAACTACAGCGGCTACCTTCAGCTCCGACGGCCTCCGTTGGCCGCGCCCGACAACATGTCCCAAATAGCTGACTTCAGAGCGACCAAAATGGCATTTTTCCGCCCGTACTGTGAGCCCTGCCTTCTGCAATCTTTCCAGCATGATCTGAAGATGTTTGATGTGTTCTTCCCAGGTATTGGAGAACACAGCTACATCATCGAGGTAGGGAAGCGCGAAGTCTTACAGCCCATGTAAAACTCTATCCATTAGGGCAGAAAAACAATACGGAGCGTTCTTCAAAGCCAAAGCTTAACATTACCGGACGAAATGTTCCCATGGGGAAAATGTAAGCAGCGTAGCGGCTCGTGCGCTCGGTTAAAGGGACTTGCCAATAACCTATAAAAAGGTTTAAGGTAGAAAGGTACATCGAGTTAGATGCAGTCTCCACCATTTCTTCCAAGTGCGGTGTGGGGTATGTCTGGTCTCCTGTTATTGCACTTAACCTCTGATAATCCACGCAGGGCCTTTGGTCTTTGTCCGGTGCCTCTACGAGGATTAGTGGTGAGGTGTAGTTCCTCTCGCAGGGAATAGCCACTCCCAGCTCGCACATGCGCCTGACCTCTGCATCCATAATTTCCCTTTGCCTTGGGCACACGTTGTAAGGCCTGCTTCGAATTGGTTGATCACTTGACAACTCGATGTCATGCTCAACCACTGAGGTTTTTCCTGGCCTGTTGGAGAACACTGCCCGAAAATTCTGAACCACCACTTTTAAATCCATTTTCTGGTCTTCGTCGAGACCTTGGTCCCTGCTTACTTGCTCTATTAAGCCCTCTATGGTGGGTATCTCAGAATTGTTCAAGCTTGGGATTTCAGCAGTTTCCTCTACCGGCATATTCACTGTCAGATTTACGATAGCCTGGCGTCGTACATACGGTTTCATGAGGTTACTATGGTAAACTCTGTTCTGTTTCCTCCCCAATTTGACCTCATAGTTCGTGTCGGATAACTTTGACATTACTTTTGCTGGGCCCTCCCACTGCACTTCAAGTTTGTGTTTCTTGGAGGGACGCTGCAGCATCACCTTATCACCCACACTAAACGTGCGCCGATGGGCTGACCTATCGTAGTACGTTTTAGATAAGACCTGAGCAGCTTTCATGTTTTTTTCGACTAGCTCTTTTGATTTACCGAGTCTCTCCAAGAGACCCAGCACGTACGCGACAACGTTAGGTTCTTACCTACATCCTTCACATGCCTCGCGAAGCAGGCGTAAAGGACCTCGCAAGCCGCGCCCGTAAAACAGCTCCACGGGGCTGAAGCCAGGGCTCTGGTGAGGGGTGGACCTAATCGCAAACAATGCCGCAGGTACGCATACCTCCCAGTCACGCTTGTTCTCAAAGCAAATAGCTCTCAAAATACGCTTTAATACAGAGTGCATTCGTTCAACCGAATTCGATTGAGGGTGGATCACCGAACTATGCACAATCTTTATCCCGCAATGGTCAAAGATTGTATTTGTTAAGTTGCTTGTAAAAACGCTCCCATTGTCACCTTGAATCTCGGACGGAAATCCTACACGAGAGAAAATGGACAACAAAGCGTCCACGACAGCAACTAAAGTTAGCTCCCTTAAAGGAATGGCCTCGGGAAATTTAGTGGCCACGCACGAGGCTGTTAAAACATAGCGAAAGCCAGACGGTGATTCCGGTAATGGGCCTACAATTTCAATCACAAGCCAACGAAATGGCTCTGAAATGACTGGCAGCAACGTCATAAGGTATTTACATTAGTCAGTGGATTTACCAACCCGTTGACATGTGTCGCAAGAGGGAACGAACTCCTCTACGTCCTTCCAACATCCGGGCCAGTAATACTCCTGAGCTAGCCTGGCTTTGGTTTTTTTGATCCCTAACTGGCGGGCCCATGCATTGCCATGCGCCAGATTGAGGAGTTGTCGGCGGTATTTCTGCGGTACTAGAAGCTGGTCGTACACGCGCCCTTTTGCATCTGCATATCTTCGATGCATGATATCAGAATTCATATAGAACGAAATGTTCTTTTTCGCTATCCCCTCTTTTACATATTCCTTCAGAGATTCCAGGGATGGATCTGCCCTTTGTTCAGCGATAAAGTGCGGTTTATTCACTTGAGTAAGTCGCTGCCAAGAGTTGGACAAGGGTGCTACAACTGACCCTTCCACTCGTTCCGGACACTCAGCGTGTTGGCTCACGGTCCTCCCGTTTTCTTCATGCGCGTCCCGATCCGCCTGAGTTGGAACAAGCGGTTCGCTAGTGTACTCCGTTGATTCTACCTCGGTGCTTACTGACATTGGCGGCTCAACTGGTTGCGTCATCCCTAGTTTTCCAGAAATTTCACGCACTTTAGAACGCGTGAGGGCCATGAACGCAACTTCGTTAGAAAACGACTCGCCTCATTCACTAAGAAGTTCGGCAGATTTGTTGGAGAACAAATAGGGAAAATTCTCCAGCAAATTTTCGAATACCGCTGCCTCGGTTTCTAGTCGGCCGAAAGGGCCCTCTAGAATTACTCGAGCTATTAGCAAGCATGCACTTTGCTCCTCAGCCACCTGACGGATCCAAGCACACTCTCCGGTAAAATCCGAAGGAGAAACGCAGTTTGGGTGTGCCACATCCATCGTGGCGGCTGAGTCGTGCAATACCATCTTTTTCCTGCCGTTGACAAGGATTTCCTGCGTGTACGGTTGCAAAAGTCTCACGCTCTCGTCCGACTCAAGAATGCTTGCAAATGCCATTTTCTTTTTGCAACTTCTAGCAAAGTGGCCTGGTTCATTGCAGTTGTATCATACTGCAGATTTTTGCACATCAAATGTGCTGTTCACGTCAGCAGACGCCTTTGAAGTGCCCCCTGTTTTCAACTCATTCTCGCGCTTTTCATTCGGCGGCTCCTGCACCTGTGATTCTTCCTTTCGGAAGTTGTTACGTGGAAAAACCTCTTTTCTTCAAACTGTTTAGACGCGAATCTCTATGGAGTTTTCTCAGGCTGCGCTGCTTTTCCGCACAAATTTCTACGCAGTTCATAGTCATCGGCAAGCTCAGCCGCTTTGCTCAAATTAATTTTTGTGAGCCTATCTTGGAGCCACAGCTTTGTTTCTTCTGGAATGTCACTGTAATACTACTCTAGGGCAATGCATTCTAATACTTTATCGTGGACTCCATAAACTTCCGCACTCTTCAACCATTCTACAAGGTTACCTTTAATCTGATAGGCGAAGTCCTGGTGTGACTTGGATTTACGTGCATGCCTTAAACGCTGTCGTAATGCCTCCGTGCACAAGCGATATTTGCGCGAAAACGCCCGTTCAACCTTGTCAAACACTTCCGCGTCCTCTCTACTGAGTCGGGCTACCACGTCGGTGGCCTCGCAGGGAAGGAGTGCTAGCAATTTTTGCAGCCAACCCTCGAGAGGGATTCAATTTTTCTCGCATTGTCGCTCAAAATGGACAAGATAAAGCGCGATGTCTCCGCCAACCTTGAACGGCTGCACAAGGTCTGTTATCTTGTTTGGGCTTCCCGATTCCCTCACTGCGGGAGCATGGTTCCCGGCTGATACCCTAACTTTCAGTTCTCTCAGTTTCAGCTCATGTTCTCTTCTTTCTCTTTCCTCCTGAGCTTCTCGATCTTTTTGCTTTTCAGCTCGAATATCCTCCTGAGCTTTCTCCTCTCTTTCGCTTCTATCTTGAATCTGCTCAAGAGCTTCCTGGGTTTCTTCGAGAGTCACCTTCTCTTTCTCCATAAACGCGATGATCTGCTGTTTCCGCTTAGCAGAGCCAACCGCAAGCCCTAACTCCTTGCGAATTTCGAGAAGGTCCCGCACTTTGAACTTCTTCATATTAATACTTCACTCCCCCTCATTTACGCTCTATTGAAACAATGCGGTTGAATCATTCAATTATTGGCCGACCCACAAAGTTACCACACCAAAACCTACTGACAAAGAGCGCTAGCTAGGTCTGGCCCTACGAGCATTTCACTACGCCTTATTTACCCTCGAGTGAAACAATGTGTTCGAATCATTCAATCCTTGGCCGACCCACAAAGTTACTACACCAAAACCTACCAACAAAGGGCGCTAGCTAGGTCTGGCACTACAAAAGGTAAGCTTCAACCACTCACCAACGCTGGCCGATCCAACCGAGCTGCCATCCACTGTTAGAAATGAGGTGTCGTGACATGCCGCCACGTCCGTGACTGTGGCGACCTTGGTTAGCGTGGTCCCGGCTGGAGCCATCCGAGTGCCGGGAGAAGACGAGTAGAGGAGCCGGCGTAGATGAGAAGAAAACGTTTATGTACAATATTTAGATGTTGAGAGTAGCGTAGAACAGCTTGGAACAGATGAAGCACACCCGAGCGTCTCTGCGCTTGCGTTTTTATACACTGCCTTCTCCGGATTCACTGCGAGGGAAGACAAGTCAATTCAGGTCCCTTCAATAGGACTCTCCTCCTCCACTCCGACACTCTGCAGACTAGTGCGCCAAACTAGTTTCTAGAAAAGTGCAAGGACACGCACACCCAGTGGCACAGGGAAGAGCAATACGGCACCACTGGCTCAGCTAGCTCCTTGCAAGCCCCGAACACAATGCACCAAGGCGCGGTCGCTGGCCCAGGAATGTAGAAAGTGTGCTCTTGGCACAAGTCCAGATGCAAGGCCCATTGTTTGGTGCACCACCCAAAGGAGGAGGCGGAAGCACAGGCTGCAATGGTCCCTCCGGGAAGTCAGGTGGAAAGTGTTTTTAGGTTTGCGGGCCCCGCAGACTCACCGTACCACCATTGTAATTTTAAGCCGCCCAAGAATGTCGCTCCCGGCATAACAGAGTACAAATAATATCCTCCACATGTTTTGTATGACACTTTGTGCAAACGCCGGGGTCTCTTTTCGGGGCTGTGCAAACGTCAGCTTTGTGTCCTATGCCTAAGAAGCATGACGTTATATTGGGTCTGTATTTATGCACAGGGAAACGTACTGATTCGAAAGCCACGTATTTTGGCAGGTTTGAACCGTTGAACGTGATTAGTTAGTGCTGTGTTAGATGACCCGAGGGGCCGTGCTGACACGATTTGGTGAGTTGAACTTGTCAGGCCTTGCATTAACTGTTCTTCAGTTAATCCCTTGATTCTGTGAATGACGCCTCTTATGCGCCCTTCACGGTACGCTACAAATGTATTCAACTGCACGATTTGATCATGAATGATCAGGTGCTACAGGTTAAGCAGTAGATGTGCAGCTGGCTCTGTGTAGCAATCAACTACTGCTAGGTTAGTTTTGGAGAGGAGTCTGCAGTGAATGTCCGACCCTTTATTTGAGGTAGACTTAGACGGAGTCTATACGCAAACTTGTATGGCGGAATCTGGGTGATGTTAAATGCTTTAGGCCTCAACATTATGGTCTCAAATAGGGTCTGTGGTTGTGGGGAGGTTGGTGGCTTAGGTCGCGGGAATTTTCTGTTCTGGACTATATAGAAGTGTGGCAGCTTGGGCTAGTTGGTATGGCATGACGATAGCTAGTTGGTATGGCATGACGATAGTCTGGGCTTCGTGTCCTTCTTGTCTGTGTGTCGTCGTTTTGTTCTCGTGCTATAACCATCGTCTGGACTACAGTCCAGCTTTCCTGGTCATCCATAGTTGTATGCTCGGATGCCGCATGACGCTCAGCAAAAAGATGCGGGCTTACTTGGTTTCCTGCGATGGTGGGACCGTTTGGTAGTGTGTTGCTCGGAAGCCCTGACCGGGATGATCCTTGGATGGCGGGATCCGCTGGCTGGCTGTTAGAAGCATCATCCAGTTGGCTTAGGGGTTGGAATCTGAACGGTGCGATCATCTCCTCTCTTAGGTGGGCTCCCATACAAGGGGAGCCGCCCCGGTGTTGAGTGGAACAAGATAACCGTTGACAGACGCCAGAAGCGTTCGTTGCAGCAGCACGCCGTGACAACTTTCAGCTCGTCAGTCGAGAAGCGTCTCCCCTTGGCTGATTTGAACATGGCGCGCTGGCTCGTTACAGAGAACGCCACGGGAAGTCGCTATTTGTCCCCACGTGCGCGCGCGATCACACTGAAAAGCGGCGGATTCGAGAGAGAGAAAGACTTTATTGAACACAATAGGCCGGCAATTTGTTCTCGGTGGCTTTAGGGGGCGGCTCATAGTTTCTGGACTCGAGCGGCATACTCGGCCTGCCGGACGGCCCAGAGTTGGTCGTTCAGCTCTGGGCTTTGAAGGCCGCCTCCCAAAGGCGGCAACGCCGACGAAGAAGGTCCCCCGCGGCTCCCACATTCGGTGCGGTGGCAGGAACGAGTGAGCTCGAGGCTCCCTGTGATTTGGTGTTGACGGCCGCAATACAACATAACACACGAGCTCAATGCTTGCTGCCATATTGAAAAGCGCGTGGCGCCTACTGTTGCAAGCGCGGAGAAGCAACACTCTCAACTGCCAGGCGAGCAGACGCTCTTTAAATCAAACGCGAAACTTCACATCTCGAGTCCGGCTGTAAGCATGTTTCACGCTGTTCCTGAGCTGGAGGTTTATGCTGATTTCGTGTGAAATGTCGAGGAGACCTTCCTCTACAGTCCGGAATGTCTACAGCACGTGCATCGCGGACTGCGGAAGCAGCTTCATCAGGTACTTACTATTGCAATTGAAACAAACGCGAACAGCGAAAAGCTTTGCTTTCGACTCAGTCAAACTCCGGCGTGCCTTGGCTGTGACAAGGTAGAACTTGTGCTGTAAGCCAGCGTCAACGTAGCGCTAGAATCTTTTTCCCACTTACGCTCATGCACCACATGTGTATCAATTACCAGTCCTGCCGGGCACTAGGAACACACACGCGCTGCAAAAGTGCAAGCCACAACACGATAATAAAATGCTACAGTGACGCAGGCCGAAAGCACGTGTAGATTCACCTAGTGACAGTCCAGACATGTCGCAGTTCGACCGAGTCGAAAGTCATGCTTTCCACGCCATTCACGCATTGCGATAGTTGGCCGTGACAGTTGTACTATGACATGCGTGGTGCGTGCATGCACGCGTGAGTCGTAATACGTATATCCTATTATTGATATGCGGCCGGCGAAAGAGTACGGAAATAGTTTTGTGCCTCATACTACAGGCATACTGAACGCAAATCGCTGCTGTAAAGAGAAACAACTGGAGTCGCGCTTGATTAAACGCAATAAGTATACTTACTCGTACACTTCACTGGGCTCGTAGTTTTTCCTGCTGTTTGCGATTATATCCTAAGGTGGCAGAGCTCGGCGTTTTTTGTTGTGGACGGAATTCTGTGCAATCGCAAAACACTCCACCAGCACGATTCCCGCGATGCGCTGTGAACTTCACAGGCAGTGCTCAGCAATCTCTTCCTCTTGTGCTGGTGTTTGTTGCATCAGATGACAACGCAGAGGTAACCAGATGATGTCTTATGAGCGGGCTCAGCGTCAACAGACGCTTTTTCGCAATTTTAACTCCAATTTAGCCACTGCATTCCATGCTAGAGAGCCGCGCCTTGGCATTTGCGAACAATTTATGGCGTCTCTGGGAGCGAGGGTATACCGACGAAGGCGCCTGGGTGCGAGATAGGCGTGCTGTCGTCTATAGGCGCGTCGCGATTAGTGGCGTTTTCACGACTGTCGTCGACGGCACATTCCCAGAGCATGTGGCTCAGTGTTGCTCTGTGCCCGTACGCTTTAATATTGGTGGGGTACAGGTTTGGGTAGAGGCAGCGTAGAACGACCAGGCTAGGGTAGGAATTGGTCTGGAGTAAGCGAAAACTTACGGCATCGCGCCTGCTTAATTTCTCGTGTGGTGGCGGGAACCTACGCCTTTCGAGCCTATAGTGTTAGGTGATGTCACGGAACGTTATAAGACGCCAACCCCATGAAAATTCTGAATCTTGTTGCTGCGTGCCTATCAAAGTGTCTTTATCCAGGAGATGCATCACCCCGCTCTCGGAGTCACAGGCGGCGGCCACGTAGTAAGCCGTGCCTCGGCGAGTGAGACCTCGAACCGTGGTGTGGGCCGCCTCGTTTCCCGCGAGCGGAATGCTGGAGTCTGCCGGAGTTCATAGGAGGAAAACCATTGGAATTTGGGGTTGTGAGCTCGACGCCGAGTCACCTTCTACACACATGGGAAGAATGCGCGCCGCTTCCCGCGAGACACGGCCGCGCGCGAAACTGCGGACTGCCGCTTGCGAGTCGCTTATCACAATCGCTGCATGTGGCGCTGCGGTGAGTGCTAAGGCTATCATGGCTTCTTCGGCCACCTCCATGTGCCTGTCGTCACCGTGGCACTCGCGAGGCATTTGCCCTGAAGGTCAACGACCACAGCTGCGGCGTGGGCTCTTCTCCTTTCTCCATATCTCGCGGCGTCTACGTATACCATGTCAGTATTCTTACCAAACCTCTTTTGAAGCTGTCTAGCACGCTCGTTACGCCGTCCGATGTGGCGCGTCGGGTGCATATTCCTAGAAATCGACGGAACGATAAAGCGGTCGTGGACTGAAGCAGGGAACTCCACCTTTTCTCCTTGATGAGCGTGATATCTGATGCCCAGAGACTCAAGGATGTGTCGACCTGTCTTCGATTTTGTTAAGCGTTCGTATTGCGCAACGTCATGGGCCCCAATTAACTCGTTGAGTGAGTTGTGAAGTTCTAGCTCTAGAAATCTTTCGGTGCTCTCGTTGATCGGGCGGCCGGTAGCTCTTTTAAAAGCCTTTCGTATCATGCAGTTGATTTCGTTTTTTTTTATGTGTAAACCCAGAATTCAGATTCTGTCTACGTGTGGTATGGGAGTGCCATCTGCCAACAGAACGCGTATTTTGAAGGATTGCCTTTCCTCGCCACGTGGGGTTTGGCGGCCTCTACTTGTGGGATTGTAGATTAAAAGTTCGGACTTGGTTGCTGAGAACTCGAGGCCCGTTCCTTGCAAGCAGTCCTGAACTTTGTCTACTCCCGCCTGTAGCGTTCTTTCGACGTGACCGTCACAACCTCATCCGCGAACCCAGAAGGTGATGTCGTCCGCGTATATACTATGGATACAGCATGGGTATTTTCATTATTTCCATTAAGCCCCAATGGCACTAAATTAAAAAAGTAATGGTGATATTACGGAGCATGTGCCCGTTGAGCCCAACTCAAAATCTTGTGACTCTTGGTCGGCGATAACGACATTTGCGCGCCTGATTGCAAGGAAATCACGCATGTAATTGTACATTTTTCGACCTATAGACCTAATGCCTCAACTTGTTTTAGTATCGATTAGTGTTTGATGGTATCAAAAGGCCTTTTTAATATCTAGGCCAAGAATCGCCTTGGTGGAGCTGGTAGTGTCGTCAACAATGTGGTGCTTTAGCTTAAGTAGTGCATCCTGTGCGGAGAGATTGCAGCGGAATCCCAGCATGGTGTGCGTGAACGCGTCATGGTCTTCAAAAAAGTCGGTTACTCTAGTGAGAACTGCGTGCTCCATGACTTTTTCTACACAGCACGTAAGCAAAATTGGCCTTAGATTATCGAGCGCAATTTGCTTGCCTGGTTTAGGTATCATGACATCCCGAGCTCTTTCCCACGTACTGGAAGGGAGCCGTCTCTCCAGCACTCGTTGACGTACGTAAGTTTCCAATCGGGAGATTGACTCATCGTCTAAGTTTCGGAGAGGCTTGTTGGTAACCCTGTGTGGTCCTGGTGCCGACCGGGAGTTAAGTTTCAAAAGAACTGCCCGAATTTCTGCCTCGCTAATGTCTGCGTCTAATTTATCATTAGTGACTACATTGTAATTGGGGTGTTGGGCGCTGTCTTCGGTCTTAAAGTAACGGTCTCGTATTGTGGTGAGGATATTCGCACCTTCATAATCTTTCACAAGTCTTTGAGTTTTATGGCCCTGGGCGGCTCGAGTCTCCTCCGAATCCAACAGATGCCGAAAGAGACCCCAAGCACCCACCTCCGCATCTGTTTTCCCTCTGTGCTATAAATACTTTGAACGCGTGTTCCTCAATCTGTCGGTCTAACTGTGCCATGCATTTTCGCAATGCCCGGTTGTGTCTTTGGCATTTCCACCTTTTAAGTAGGGCTTGCTTTGTTTCTCACATATGTAGCAGCCGGCTGTCAATTACTTCAAGCTTCGCCTAGGGCGGAATGTCACACGTTGTCGCATCTACGTCCCTATCGAGCATCGCAGTCCATTCGTCTATATTTGTGATCGTCTCGTCACCGCGCCCTTCTTCTTCTCGTTTCTTTCGGAACGCGTCCCACTTTACTAGTTTGAGTTTACGGTTGTTGCCTTTTGAGCATGCTCCACGATCACTCGCGCCCGTGTCAATTATAGTTTTTATTAGCGAATGGTCACTCCCCAAGTCCTCTTGCATGTTTTGTCAAGACGCTGCGGTTACATTCGATATGAAAGCAAGGTCTGGTAACTTTTCTGCACCCACACAATTGCCCCTGCGTGTTGGATCGGCGGGGTTCACGACGAGTTCAAGCCGTAGGTCTTGCAAGTCTTCCCAAAGGTGTTTGCCTTTAGGCGTTTCGCGCATGTATCTCCAGGCCCCGTGCGGCGCATTAAAATCACCCGTGACTAGCAGAGGTTCCCCGTTGGTGGCTGTGCTAGCCATCCAGAGCAGCTCCCCAAATCGGTGCTGCGGCGTGGGTTTACTGTATACGTTAAAGCCAAACAGTCCTCGCCCACGCCTGGAAATAATTCTACGAAAACATGTGGTACATTTGCACATTCAAGTTCACGCTGCGCCACTGTGACGGTACGTCTAACAAGCACGGCGACGACCGGCGCCGGAGGCGGCGAGCGCTATGGCGGCGACCGCAGGCGCACTGACGACGTGAACGGAACGCCCCACCGCCAGCGACCTGCCATGTGCCGAGCAAGATGTCACCCGCTGTTTTCTCCGCCTGCTGTCAGTCGCTGCCGCGTTTATGGCTTTGTAACCCGCAAGTTTTGCCGGATAGTTTGTATCCTGTAAAATGATAACATCAGGTTTCGTTGCACAGCCACGAATATATTGCTCGAGGTTGCCCCGCTTCCTCCTATAACCCAGATCTTATACTGATGTTGGCTAGTGTTAGTGCGATTATATGCGTGTCTAGCCATAATGATAGTCATATTCATTTAAACCCATCGCCGTCAAGACGACTTTGGTTTGGCTGAATTAGCGTCTCTGTGTCTGTCGGCGTGTTTCGCTGTTGTTGGTTCGGTTGCTGTCTAGCGTACGGCGAGTTTATCGTTGTAATCGGTCTGCCTCCAGCTAGCGGCAGTCGGGCTTCTATGCTTTCTATGCGTGCCACGTGCGTGGTGAACATTTGAGCCATTTGCCCGACAGCTTAGTCATTGCACTGTTCAACATGTCATTCGTCTGTGGCATATGGTTGGCAAAACGCTCATCAAGGCCGTTTTCTATAATATATGATGTGTATAACGTTCACATTGCCCCGGGGGGGGGGGGTTATGTCTCGCAGGATCTAGTGCAATTCTTTTCGCGGTACACGGGTGGTCGTCTCGGCCATCTGCCTCTTCTCCCGAACCACTCTCATCATTCGTGTCCATCTCCGCCGCCTCGGGTCGTGTGGAAGTCAAGGACCGAAGCGACGAAGGTAGCTGTTGAGGAAAGAACGAGCCGCCGTGCCTATAGTGAAGCCCACCCGTTCGACCTCTTCTTTATTTCGAATGCACTGCTCTAATCCCCGATGATGATAATGACTATCTTAGTACACACAATATTTAACATCCTCCGCGGCCCCGCAATTGTTGATGAACAACACTAACACACACCAAGTTCGAAGCACATGCTGTTCAAGAGTACTTGTATTAGTTCAGGTCAGTCCACGTGGGAAAGTCCGTGATATCAAACCACGTCTACTTTTCCAGCGGTGCTTTCGGCGCTTGTTCCACACTCGTGCTTCTGAACGCGTTGACCTTGATGAACCTCTATTGTAGAAGAGCAAGTTTCTTTAGCATGAAAATTCGCAGATAAGAATGTTCCAGAATGATCTCGTGTAGCTACACTTGAGTAACTTTTTCCTTTTCTTTCTGTTCGTGGCTGCATTTACCTTGTAACCTTTCTGTTTTTGCCTTCGTCTGATCTCTCTCCTTCGCCGCTGTTGCGCTGAGTCGGCATTTATCAACTTTGCGGAAATAAGATGTGCCTTGCACACTCTCTTCAATATGAACTTCTGTAACTTTCTCGAAGAACCTAAGCTTTCAGTAGCGCAAGGGGCTGGCTTTTGTGTCGTCATTGCCTTTTGTTTTTTCTTCTGTTTCTTGTCGCTTTGAGAATTGGCCTTGATTTTCCTCCATCGGGCACTCGTACGCAGGGCGATGAGGACTTTGCAACATTTAAATCTGCCAGCCTTGGCTTGGACGTATCCTCAACATCAAGTGGGTGGCACTTTGGTTCTACAATGTCTTCCCCCTTTTCAATCATGGGAATGCCTTCCACATGAACACCGGAGTTGTTGTAGATGTCTTGACAACAGGTTCATGGGTATGGCACGCTGACGACAGCTCTGCAGGCGTGGGCCGGGTCCTTGTAAGTAGCGGTCGTTCCGTGCAGGCTCCTTCAATGGTCGTTACTTCACTGAAGGTCCTGATCGATTGGCTTCCACCACGCTCAAGAATATGTCCTGAGGCTGACTCGACTGGCATCTGTGCTACAAGATTGCTGTCTAATAGGCCTTGGCTGGATGGTGGTGATGCAGACGCAGAGAGTGCCTTTTTCCTGCTTCCATTTTAATCTGTAGTCTTGCTGTCTCCAAACGATCCTTCCGTACCTTTAATGCATCGGCGATTTTATATTCGCTTCTGAATTTCGCTAGAATGATCTGACGCTCATAAACTTCCGCTTCCTCCATCTCGGCTTCCAAATCATTGATGTTAACTGCATCCTCTATTTCTTGGTCGATTCTATTGAGTTCCTCACATTTATTAATCGAAACTCGGTGAATACGTCGTAACTCACAGATTGGTAGGCAATCCGACTGCCGAAGACGTTCGACGTCTGCGATGACCTGCGTGACGGCCTTGCGTGTTTGACTCTGCCTTTCGTAGAGGGCCTCCATGATCCGGTCCAGTGTTGGAAGTGTAAGAAGTCACTGGCTGGCCGTGTCACGAGGCGAAGTCAGAGTCGTCACGGCGTCCATCGCAGAAGGTTCGCACAACGAATATCTGTCACTTATCGCGCTGTCATTCTTCGTGATCTTGTGCATATCGGGCCATCGTCGTGAAGGGCGAGTCAGTACTGAGCCGGAGAAGACGTAAGGGCTCCCTTCTCGCGAGCCTCCAGATGGTGCCTGCACTCACGGGGCTGCACTGCCAAAATGTACTTTGTTGACCTATGAACTGCCTTGCCTTGGAAATACTGGGCCGTCGTCGTGAAGGGCGAGTCCAGACGGAGCCAAAGTAGTCGTGAGGGCTCCCGCCTTGCGAACCTCCAGACGATGCCTGTACTCACGTCCGTCCATTGGTGCTCCTAGTGGTCTCAGCTGCAACCGGAGTCACGCTCCCAGGTCTCGGCGGTGGTTAGGCCTCGCACATCAGCTTTGCCCACGGCTGCTTCACAAAAGTCCTCGAGGCTACGACGGCGGTCGAAATTCGTAAAGTCCGCTCGGTCTCACCTCGGAAGGCCCTTCCTCCCGGGTTTCACGGCACCAAAATGTAGAGGAAAGGAACTAGCCGCCGTGCCTATCGGCGAAGCTCACCCGTTGACCTCATCTTTATTTCGAATGCACTGCTCTAATCACGGATGATGATAATGACTATCTTAGTAGTTCACACAATAGTTAACAGTGGCAGCGGCGTCACCTGTTGCTGCGAAGGTTGTGATTGTGGAGCCTCGCCTTTTAACTTGAAAATTTCCGCTCTGCAGATAGTGTTTTCGCGTCTAAGCTCAGAAATGATCGATTGTAACGGTCCTAGGCGTTGTTCTAGCGCTTGCTTTATTGCTTGCTCGAGCTCACTCCCGCCACTGATGGCGGGACGAAGAGAACGATCGGTGAAAGCGACACCACCGGCGGGAAAAGCGGCGACAGCCACCCATCTCACCTGTTGCCCAGTGTTCATGTGCCCTTGTTGCGGCTGCCGCCGCGTCTGATGCTGCTCACTTTGTGTGCTTTGGCTAAAAGCTGCGGTGCCTGGATCAGCACCACCACGCGTCTTCGACGTGCTTCTCGGCGTTAGTATGCGGCTGCGAGCGCGGGACCAGCGTTTCCCCCTGCCACCTCTCGCATCTCGGCTAGTCGAACGTCTTGCTGGGCCGGCGTCTTGCTGGGCAGGCGGGGAGAAGAAGAGGAAGCGGCCGTACACCTCGGCCGCTTCCTCTTCTTCTCGTGGTCTTCGCTCTAGTTAGCGACGCTTGACTATGTACGGAGTCTTTTATCTCGCTTTGCAGCTGTGGTCTACTGTGAGGTGACCTTTGCCACACAGTTGACACGGCGGCCCACATCGATGGTCAGACGGTGGGTTGTTGCTTGCACAGCCCCAGCATAATTTGTCCTTAGTGTTGGGGCACACGTCAGAGCGATGTCCCAGCCTGCCAACCTCATAGCACACGTCGATGTGCTCCCTTTACAGGGAGCATCTGACAAGCATAGGTCCGTAGTACACGTGTCTGGGTACGTGAAAGCCGTCAAACAATATGATTTTAGAGGTTTTTAGTTCGGCGTTTTTACGCTCGGCTTGGCAGCTAAGCAGAGCGGGAACGCGAGTGCGCAAGCGCCCTCCGCTAAGGCCTTAAGCGGGTTACCGGAGCGGGGAATACGGTCCGCTTACGAGCAGCCTAAGCGGAGCGCGGTGCGTCGCTGCTGTTTTTGCAAGCGGAGGGGGGACAACGCGCGCGCCCTCTCTCGTGCGTGCAGCAGCTTTGCTCATTTCAAGATGGCTTCCTCCGGAAATGGCACGCTCTCCGCGAGTGCTGGAGCTTCGCCGTCACCTGCCCAGCGCAAGCCGTGAAAACACAGTTTCAACGGTGAAAAATAAGAACGCTGCCACCACACGCGCGTCAAAAGCGCAAACAACACACAGTGAATGCTTGCAATGAATCTGGAATGAAACCTTGCTGGCTTTTGAGCGGCTACTATCAAGTCAGAGCTTGCTTCTTTGTCAAAAGAATAGACGGTTAATACATTTAAAGTGGATTTCTAAATACTTCATGAAAACATAATTTATACGTTATTGTTTTGCTTAGTATACGTGAAAAAACGTTTTTATTTTATTTAGCGACGATGAAAACGACCAGAGGGCACTGCAACTGCGAAAGGTCCGCTTCGCTGCCGGCAAAACATAACTAAAAGAGAAAAATCAGCTGCCGCTCCGCTGCGGCTTCGCGGGTGCTCCCGGAGCGGGCCGGACCACAAAAACATCAAACTAAAAACCTCTTATGTTGTCCGTGGTGCCCATGTGCTTAGCGTGCTGCACTCCGGGGTTGCGCTGCGTCACTAAGTTATTCACAATGTCCGCCGGGCTCTAATTCTTGGAAACGTTCCTAATCAAGCTTTTTGTAGCGTTTTCGGGGCGGAATCGATAAGCATTAGCAGTGAACTCTTTGCCACCGATGCAAAGATTGCTGATGGCTCTATAGCGTGTGGCTCTGTCTGCTGATGGTGTGCTGAGTACAACGACGTTTTGCATCACATTGAGGCAGATGCTATCTTCTCTAGCTGTTTCTCTGCCAATACCCGCGGTGTTACGTAGGCAGCAAGAAAGGCGCTACATTTCATATTCGGCCCCGTTGAAGCCATCTCTAGGGCGTACGATGATCTCGAAATCATCGGGTGGTACTTCTGGCATTCGACTCGCCTTAGCGAGGTGCTGCAATCGACGGGCACACTTTTTCTTGTAATATGCAGCCGTGGCTGTGGCTAGGGCTATCTCCGTAGTCGATGTGACAGCTGTCGCTTGCTGCGTCTTCGCCTGCTGATTTTGCGCCTAGTTGGACGCGCCATCGGCCTGTTTTGTTTCCCGGACGCTGCATCATCCTGCTCCCTCGCCAAAATCTTCCGACCGAATCTCTTCTCCATCTATCACTACGACATCCATTTATCTCTTGGAAAGGCCTGGTGCGTTTTCTTTGGAAATTGGGAGCTCTGAGGAGGTCTGCCGACACGTCAGACTGGCCGGCCCTACCGCCGCAGCGGCCAGGCTATGGAACAGTACGTAAAGACGCTGGACTTGGCGGTCGCGCCAGCGTGGCGGAGGAAAAAACTGCCGATAAATGGCCAAAAAGTGGGCCCACCTGGCTAAGCTTGCTGACAGAGAAGTCCTTGAAACTTCCACTGATTGATGGAGAGAATGGTTTCCACGATGAGTTTGACAAACCACCAAAAACATAGGAAAGTTACGGAGCCGACGCGAAGCACTTCTGCATTCCGTGGCCCCCTAGCGTTCTCTCTCGCCGCACGTTCGAAGAAAAAAAAAGTTCTCTAGGTCGCGAAGCACGCGTGCCGTTTTTCTGTGGCCCTGCTATTCCTCCCTGCTTAGATTGCAGCGCCTTTGTGGGTACGAGAGAAATGAGAATGCAATTGCAGCATGCGACAAACCTATGTAACTCCACTCGCACTGAACGGATTCGTAAAATTTTTGTGGCGTTGAATTCATGGGCAAATAAGCTCTCCCAGTGAATTAATTCCATGGTTTCTTGAAAAAGTGTTTCAGGGCCCCTTTAAGGCATTCCTGTTCCAAGAGACGTCCCCACTCGAGGGGACGCTGCCGCACCAGACACGGATCAAAATCGTCGTGCACTGGGTGGTCCCGTTCCAGAGGGAGCTCCCTCAACACAACCGCATCTATGTCCCGATCCAAGGGACGCTGCAGCTCCCGCTATTGAGAAGGACAGGTGTCGTTCCAGACGAGAAGATCTCGGTCCCGGGATCAGCAACACCGGGGCCTGCCATCATGGGCCGACCGTGTCCATCAAAGTGCAGCGGAAAAGGTAACGCGGGGGCCGCCGCCAGAGTATCAAAGGGATAACGAGAGGCTGGTACAACTAGAACATGAAAATAAGGAATTGAGGGACACCATAGCTAGACTTATGGCTGAGGTATCTGAGATTAGGAGTGGGGAGGAGGCCATAAGCCCGTGGAGGCTGTCACGCTATCAACTCACCCAACGGAAATGGCCGTAGTTGAGGCAGATGAGACGGAGAGGCCTGTCAAAAAGAGGGCCATAGTTGGTGAACAGGATGAGGCTTCGTGTAGAGCTTGATCGGAGATCTGCGAAATGCTGTCTTCATTCAGCGGTGGCATAAAACATTTAGGCGAGACGGTCTCACACATGGAGGGCATCATGCTAGCCACAGTGAAAACTCACAATCAGCGGTTTTCCAAGATAGACTCGATTTTGGAAAACCCCGTTGCACCTATCGTAGATCTCAGAGAAATGCCACTTTTGACAAAGGATAATCCAACGGTCCAGTCACCACTCAACAAGATGGCTGCACGAACTAGTGAATTCATAATGTGGCAGTTGAACTGCAGGGGGTTTCTTCAAAAGAGGAACCCTCTGCAGCAATTTATTCACTCACATTTGGATAAACCATGTGTCATAATCTTGCAAGAAACTCAAACCATTAACGTGACGCTACCCTGTTACCACTCTGTCACAAAGACAGAACGAAGAGGCGCTGCGGCTCTTATAAGCAACAAGCAGACCCACGTCATCCACGCTCTTAATATGGGTTCGTGCAAAGTCGAGTGCATTATTATAAAAATCATCCCTGTAACTATTTATAAAGAAAGCATTTTCATTCTCATTGTATACAGCAGCCCTAAGGAATTAAGACAGCGCTTCAAGGCTCTTCTATTCAAGGCCGTACAGTTGTCCACAGGCTCCTCCCTGATTCTAGCGGGTGACTTCAATGCACCCTATCATGCTTGAGGCTATCCCTATGACACTCGTAAGGGGGAGGACCTGTGGAAGGAGGCGTTGAACCAGGACCCAGTATTCGTAACAGACGCTGCGTTCTCTAGAAGATGTGGTATTTCGTCCACTAGGGACACGACACCGGACCTCATCTTTCTCTGAAACGTGGTGGAGGTCAAATGGTCTAACCTCAACGTGGGCCTTGGTAGCGACCATTACCTCCTCACTACTGTTCTGCAAATTGGACAGACAAGACCATGCTAGTTCAGAGTGACTGACTGGGACTTGTTCCGCAAAGTAAGAGAGAAAAGGCTTCAGGATGAGGAGAAGTTTGACCTGGAACACTGGACGGCACAGATAAGAGACGACATTCTGACTACCCTAAGGAAGTCAGCATGGACCTGTCTGTAGAAAAGATGGACAGCAGACTGGCTCGTCTTCCACGCAGGGGCGTCTGCGCAAGCAGGTGTTTGGTCCAAGCTAACGGGGGCTTTCGACCTCTCCCACACCTAGCAGTGTGTGGCTGAGCTGTGCCCGGGGAAGAGGGAATCCTGGGGGTTGAGCCAACGTCAGGCGATTAGACCTTTAAAGCCCCTGGCAGTGGCAACACACCCCTTTGGCCCCAGCTTCACGTAGATGGAAACCCTGGGCTCAACCACCCATGGGAAATGGGCCGTCGTCTTTTCCTATCTCTCTCTCCCCTCGTCTTCGTCTGTATCTCTCACTTTTATTCTTTCCTGTCCTCTCCATTCCATTTACTTCACTCTTTTCCTGGCGGCAAGGGTTAACCTGGTGTATATATCCAACCTTGGGTAGATATATTAGGTTATAGCGGTCATGTACAGCTGGCGCCTACGTTTCTACTGTGACTTGTAGCGTCCCCTCATAGGGCTCCGTGGTGGGCGGCTGGCATGACTGCCGAATCAATGACTTATTTCATGGTATCCTCTAATCCTTTCCAAACTGATCGCCCCTCGACGAGGTGGCGGACCGATGCAGTCTTTGACCTGCTGCCCAAGAAGAAAGACATCTTGCCGAAATACATATTATTCAACGCCAGAGTACAGAAAAAAGGCGAGGAATATATCACCCTTTCTTGTATCAAAGTGTCTCATGGAAACGCTGGGCACGGGCTTCAAAGCCAACAAGACCACCAATGATGACCTGCTCCTTAAATTGAAAGATCATGTACAATATGAAAGGCTGCGCAACTTGACTGCAATCGGAGACCATCCAATTACCATTATCCCATACCAAATAATGAGCACTGGAAAGGGTGTCGTATCTCATAGCGACCTAATCGAACTATCTGATGACAAAGTGCTAGAAGGTTGGAAAGATAAGAATTTCGTCCATGTACAGCACTATAAAATACAAAAAACCAAGAAACTCCCACCAAACATATTATACTTACTTTATGTTCCCCAACACTTGTTACTGAAATGACAACAGGCTACCTCAAACTGCAAGTGAGACCCTACATCTCAAACCATTAACGCTGCTTTAAGTGCCAGAACTTTTGCCATGACACTCAGAGCTACCAAGGGCAGCTTACATGCGCTAAATGTGGCAGCAGAGGAAATTTTGCTGACAATGACTGTCAATCCCAATTGTACTGTGCCAACTGTGATGTTGACCATCAGGCATATTCTAGGTCCTGCGTGGCCTGGAAGAAAGAAGAGAAAATCATCACCACTACATTTAAACTAAACATCAGCTTCCGCGATGCGAGACAGCGTGTTTTCCCTCATTATGCAGGGAACACATCATATGCCGAAGTGGTGCGAGGGGGGATGCCAGCACTACGGTTTTCGGCGATGCCTCGGACCACGCCTGGTATGCTGATGCAAACGCCACAATTCTCCACGGCGGGAGCAGCCTCGGCTGCCACGCCCTCTCTGAACCCGGCCTCATCGAAGGCCCCTGTAAACCCTGGCAGCAGCCAGGGTACCACAAAAACTAAAGAGGTTGTCTCGACCTCCGGCCCGGTGGGGACGAAGGCTTCATCCATCACGACGAAGCCTACCCAGTAAACAGGGCTGTCTGGCGCCTCTTCTGAGGCAATGGACACCTCCGGTGCGCCGGCGCAGACTGCGCCAAAGGAGTGATGAGGTCTCCTTGACCACTTCGAAAAAGACAAAACAATAATTACAGGGCCTCCCAAAGGCCCTCTAAAGTAACTCACTTCTCCTTTTTAGACACCAGCCACACTCATTTTGTACACACAGCAATTCTTTACTCCCAATATTGAGACACAAATTATACAATGGAACGTCAGAGGACTACTTCGAAACCTCGACGATATTCAAGAACTTCTACACAACCACTCTCCAAAAGTGCTCTGTGTTCAGGAAATACAACTAAAATCCAAGAATACAAATTTTTGCATCAATATTTTATCTTCCGAAAGGACAGAGATGATGCTGCAGCGTCATCTGGTGGTTTAGTCATAATTGTTAATTGAGGAGTGGCATGTATTCATGTACCGCTACAAACAACCCTAGAGGCAGTGGCTGTTCGAGCAGTTCTATTAAATAAGCTCGTCACAATCTGCTCTTTATACTTACTCCCACAACATCGTTCTGAAGAAAATGAATTCCACTTTATAATAGATGAACTACCAAAACATTATTTGGTAGCCTCATCGCCTTATCGATCACTTGCTCTTTTCATTGGGTGCCTGTCTGTTGAATAGAAAAGAGCCAACATATTGCAACCTTGCTAACAATTACTCATCGATAGACCTTAGCATTCCATCTCCATCACTTTTATTCATACTCCAATGGAAAATAATCAAACCTTTCGGAAGTGACCACTTTCCTGTTGCATTGAGCACACCAATATTAAAAGGATATCCTTCACAGGTTCCCAAATAGTTCATAGAAATAGTCGATTGGGACCAATTTTATAAAAGTACTTGTTTAAGTAGGACGGATATATCATGCCTAAGCGTAAATGAGGCAGTAGAGTACTTAACAGCCTTTTTGACTGACGGTGCAATTCAATGCATCTCTCAAACATCTGGACTGCCCAGCAAACCACGTGTCCTATGGCGAAACAACGAGGGCAGAAATGCTCGCAAGAAACAAAATAAAGCATGTGAGTTGCTACGTGACTCTCGGACAGCAGAGCGTCTTACAAATTTTAAAAACATAAAGTCTCAAGAAAGGAAGACATGCAGACAGGCAAGAAGTGAATGTTGTCACAGATTTCTATCAGGCATTGCCTCATATACACAAGATGGTGAAGCCTGGAACAGAGTTAGAAAGGTGATTGGACGACAAGTGCATCCGCTCCCTCTTGTAAACACTCAAAGAAACCGCTTGGAACACCAGGTGAACTCTCTAGGGGCTTACTTTGAGTGCATCTTCAGCTTATCGCACTACTCCCAAGCTTTCCAGCAGTACAAAATAAGAATATAAAAGCAGAAACTAGAACACAAATGCTCAAAGAATGAGCCATAAAACTTAACCTTTTAGCTTGGCTGAATTACAGACGTCGCTAAATAGCTGTACTATATCCGCCCGAGGCTCAGACCGCGTGGTCTATTCAATGTTAAAAACGTATCTCTCGAAACGCTAAAAACCTTACATTCTCTGTACAATACCATATGGTTCTCCGGTGAGATCCCAACTTCTTGGAAAGAGGCTATAGGCCCTTTTCGAAAAAGGGCGCCTCTAGCACCGCGGACGTGAACTACAGTCTGCCGCCATTGAGAGGGTGCCGCAGCAGACGACGCAAGCTGTGTGTCCCAGCGACCCTGGTGCGCGTTTCTTGCAGCGCACAGAGACACCTTTTGCATTCCTGCAGGACGTGGACCACGTCGGCAGGGCACGCCGATGAGAGTCTCTTGCAGGCCGGATCTATGCATTGCCAGTCATAACAAGCCAAACTGCTCGTCAAACCCGTTGAAGGGTACAAAATAATGCTCATTGTGCAGCGGAAGGAGCTCAAAAAGCTTTTATGTTGCTAGGAAGCGCAGCCACTATTGCAAAGAACACACAACACAAGCGCTTAACTTCAAATAAACGTTTATTGCAAACGTCAGAGCTTATAAAGGGGTGAAAAGAGAAAAAAAATAAAAAATGGTAAACAACAAAAGCACACGTGCCAGTCCCGTACATAACGTTCCGTTATTGTCTATCACCCCATCCAAAAAACATAGTTTTTTCCGCGTGAGCGAGATAGAGGGTGCACTAACACAATCAAGATCATCGCGTGTCATTTCAGCCGCTTCTACTATCAAACGGGCTAACAAATCTCTGTCCCGATACAGCACGCACCTGTTATCGAAATAAGGCACACAACCGCACTCCTTGTAGTGGATCGCCAAGTGACCATCGGTACCCTTCTGCACTTTATTGTGGTGCTCTTTTAGCCTTTCATTAATGCATCTTTCAGTTGTTCCCACATAAACAAGACAACATGACAAGGGTAATGCACGGGACGGATAGTAATGTACGGGACTGGCACGTGTGCTTTTTGTTGTCTACCATTTTTATTCTTTTTCTTTTTACACCCCCTTTATAAACTCTGACCTTTGCAATAAACGCCGATACAATTGTTTATCAAAAAGCTTATCGGAGAGTACTAGGCGCTTGTTCAAGCTAGAAAGCGTTGTGATCGCAGCGGATGATACGGAAAACTAGCCGCCATCACAAACACTACAGCACTCACGCATTTAACGGCTCACTTTTCATGCTCTCATGATGAGGCTAGCTATCCCACGCTTCTTTGCGAAGAGAAACTGACGAAAAGCTCATTGTCAGATGGCGTATGTACGAAAAGTTTCTATTGTCTTTTCAATATTCAAACATGGTAAGGATCCGTCCTCTGTAGGCATTAACATTAATAAGTTGCCTCTGTAAGCTTCTCGAAAAGATGATTAACCATAGATTGATATACTTCCTGGAAACAAACAACCTAATGGACTCATACCAGTGTGGATTTTGCGATGGTAGATCGACCCCTGACGACCTATTACGCATTGAGGCGCAAATACGCGACGCTTTTGTTCATAAACAATTCTTGATTGATTTATTCATATGTGGGGTTTAACGTCTCAAAACCACCATATGATTATGAGAGACGCCGTAGTGGAGGGCTCCGGAAATTTCGACCACCTGGGGTTCTTTAACGTGCACCCAAATCTGAGCACACGGGCCTACAACATTTCTGCCTCCATCGAAAATGCTGCCGCCGCAGCCGGGATTCGAACCCGCGACCTGCGGGTCAGTAGCCGAGTACCTTAGCCACTAGACCACCGCGGAGGGGCAATTCTTCCTTCTAGTATTTGTGAATATAGAAAAGGCGTATGACACCAAATGGCGCTTTGGCATACTATGAGACCTCTCACAACTAGGTGTCTGAGGTAACAAGTTAACCATAATCGAAAGTTATTTGTCAAATCGTACTTTTTGCGTCCGAGTAGGGAATGTCTTGTCTAAAACATTTGACTGGAGTGCCGCAAGGTGGTGTACTTAGTTGCACACTTTTTATTATAAAAATGAATAGCCTACACTCTTACATTCCATGCAATATGCTTTATTGCACATATGTCGATGATGTGCAGATAGGTTTTAAATCATGCAACCTCGCAATATGTGAGTGGCAAGTCTAACTTGGCTTGAATGAGGTACCAAAGTGGGCTGATGAGAACGGGTTCACCCTTAACCTAGAAAAAGTACATGCGTTCTACTCTCAAGAAAAAGAGGTCTCCATCCAGATCCGGTCATTGACTTGTGCGGTCAGCGGCTACCAGTGAAATCTGAGCAGAAATTTTTAGGTGTAATTTTAGACACAAAATTAATATTTGCACACCACATCAAAAATCTCAAAAACAAGTGTTTAAAAACGATGAACATCCTGAAAGTGTTGCCACGCACAATATGGGGAAGCGACAGAAAAAGTCTGTTGAAACTTTACAAAAGCCTTATACGAACATGTCTAAACTATGGTGCTATCGTCTATCAGTCTGCAACACGACAAACTTTGCAAATGCTTGATGCTATTCACCAATTGGTCATTCGACTCTCTACGGGTGCTTTTCGACTAGCCCCGTGGAGAGCCTCTACCTTGAATCGAATGAGTGGTCACTTTATTTGCAGAGATGCAACATGCCTTTTATATATTACCTCGAAAATATCACAGACAAGGAACCCCCTTCGTGCTCCACAAACCCTGATCTCTCCAGCTCTACTCTATTCGAAAACCGTCCTTCGTTGAGAAAGTCCTTCTCGCTTTATGTGGCTGACATAGCAGAGGAAACGGGTGTTCCACTACTCGAACAACATCTAATGGATCGTGCTGCACATCTTCCGCCGTGGCAGTGGCGGCTCATAGAATGTGATATGTACTTTGTGGAAGTCACGAAACATGCACCAATTGCACATATCCACACATATTTTCTAGAACTTGAACACGAATATAATTGTCGGGAATTCTTTACAGATGCCTCGAAGTCTCACTCTACTGTGTCATACGCAGCGGTCGGGCCATCTTTTTCAAATGCCGGCATTCTGCATCCAATTACGAGTATATACGAGAAGCGTATGCGATACTTGTGGCAGTTAAGCACATCAGACAATCAAAAAGACAAAAGGCAGTACTCTCAAAAAGCACAAAAACCTATCGTTTCACTTTACTCTCTGTTATGCGCAGTGTACACCCTCAAACAACACATCGTAGTTTCCTGGGTGCCAGGACACCACGGAATCTAAGGTAACGTGATGGTGGACCAGCTAGCCGCATCTGTCCACGACAGTGCTGTTAATACATCCGTAGCTGCCCCTGCTCCTGATCTAAAGTCATATCTTTAAAGAAAGCTCAGAGCTTATTGGCAGATCACATGGGATAGCCACACAGAAAATAAATTACACGCCATCAAGCCGTTGCTTGGTCATTGGCCACTGGTATCAAAATTACGCCACACAGAAGTTACACTTACAAGGCTACGAACATGACATACAACACACACATATATCTTTTGTGCGTTGGTGATCCACCTTTGTGTGATAGATGAGGTGAGTCACTCACCATCAACCACATCCTCATCTAATGCAGTGAGTTAGACTCTATTAGAAAAAAGCATTTTCTACTAGCTTACTATGAACACATTCCACTACATCCTCGAATGTCTATTGGCAAAAAACCACTTTTTAAATATCAGTCATTATTTGCGTTTTTAGATCAAATTCAATCCTTCAGCATCATATACAAGGACATCCGTAGCATAACCTCTCCGCAGAGATTGTTGCTGAAGTAGTTACTCTGAGAAGCACCTGCTTCGCACCTTTTGGCTTCAAAGGGGTTGGGGAGGCATTCGCGCTATTTTACAATCGCTCACTTGTAGATACCGTAGTCATTTGCAATTCATTCCACACCCAAGCATAAAATCGCATACCAGCGTCATAGCTTTATACTTTATGCACACATTTTACGCTTCTATACAGCACGTGATTTTAGGCCTTTATACAGCCGCATTACTCCCTACCATCGCAACCATTGGTCATTGCTTACATCGCATCAAAGACATGACACTCTTTGGCCACCCAAGGCCCTTGCGCAACAACGCTCCACTAATCATTATCAGACTGGCTCATCTTCTCGAAGCCAAACAGTTTCTCCTGGCTAGGTGGAAAGGGCAGCGCCTCAATTTCGCAAGAAGATTGCCGTGGTGAACAAAAGCATTGAAGAACACTGTAAGATTCTCTCTAAACAACAATGGAGCGATATTCGTAATGCTGTAGACAAGAAGATGCACAGGGCAGGCCCTTGGAACCTCCTAAGGCACCTGTTAGAGGACACTAACACCAAATCGAACCAGATGTGCACGTTGACTCGCACGCTTCATGCAGCTAGGCAAGAATCTTCGGACAACCAGGTACTGGTAGAACTGATTGGGAAGTACTTGCCGAACGATCCAGCCACCACCTCCGGCTCCCATTTACCGAGGGGGTGCTAACCCAGAAATGGACGCAGAATTTGGAAGTGAAGAGATCAGGCAGGCATTGCCTGACTTAAATGGCAGGTCAGCCACAGGTCCTCATAAGATCACCAACAAGGCTTTGAGAAACCTGGATGACAGGTCGGTGGAGTACCTGACAGATATCGTCAACCAGGTGTGGAAGAGTGGCAGTGTCCCAGAGATGTGGAAGACTGCCACCACCATCCTCATCTCCAAACCTTCCAGCCTCGACAACCTCTGGCCAATCTCCCGGACATCATGCGTAGGTAAGGTGGCTGAGTGAACATGCTATCCTGAAAAGGGTTAACCGATACCTGGAGGAACGCGACATTAATCCCCACAGCATGATAGGCTTTAGGGCGGGCCTCTCGACGCAAGATGCCACGCAGCTAATCAAATATCAAGTTATTGATATGAACACACGAGATGTAAGAGCCATATCGGGACTGGACTTGGAGAGGGCATTTGACAACGTTCTGCACCAGTTCGTGCTGAGTCAGATCTCAGGCCTTGCGCTTGGCAAGCACTTCCACGGCTACATAAAATCATTCCTGACTGACAGGCTATCCTCACGATGGGTGATCTTGTTTCGTATCCGGTAAAGCTTGGCTTCAGAGGGACCCCACAAAGCTCAGTACTATCCCTGACCCTCTTTAACATCGTCATGATTATTCTGTCTCACTCTAAGGCAAAATTACCCCAAAAAGGAGTAACGGAGCCCAATAGGCGCGCGTGATCAATGAATAGACTGTTTAGGAGCAACCACAGAGGGAAGCATGCGGCGTGAAACCACTTAGTTTCCACTTGGATGAGCCGCCCAGGCATTGCAGGCAGCGCGAAAAGCGTTGCCAAAGTGACCAGGCCTCCTTCTCCACAGAAAGCTTGTCCTTCTCCTCCTCTGCTTTCTCAGTCTTTCCCCGTATTTTGCCGGCAGAGGTCGTGTACCATAGCACTCGGAGTTCGCGACCATGGCCACCTGGATTCGATGATCTAAGAATTACGAAGTGGTGCTTGTGTGTATGCCTGGATGAGCATGGGCTGCTGCTTTAGCGTTTCGCTGCACCTACGAAGTCTGGAGCAAGCCTCGACAGGTCACCACGCCGTGCTGTATATCTCTGGCTTCAAAATAGTCACGACCAACACACGACAGCAACAGTCGGGAAGGCCAATATGGCGGCCGAGAAAAACACGCCTATAGGATATATACTTCAGGCCAACTCAGGGCAGAAAACAGCGCTGGATTCTAAGGCAAGTAGGTTATCATTCTTTTTTCTACTCTACTTTTCGCGTGTGCGATACGGATAGCGCTGGCGGGCAACGGGCTCGGTCGTGTTGTATATCGCACACACGAAATGCATCGCGAAGGTCAGCTTCGGCGTCTTCAGTTTGAGGGGGTGCTGACACCCCCTGTAAAGTTGTTTGCGCCGTGTGGCGCACGTGTCTCGTCCCAAGGCCAAATTTCGGGTGACGACCGCCGGGCAATAGATGACGTTGTGTTCGCGTTGAGTACCACTGTTCGTAGAGTGGTAGCACCGGTGGGGACCCCTGGCGGAAGGCAGGCCTTGGTGGCGGGCGAGAGTTGAGCGAGCCCCTTCAGCGCGTGGCGGCTGCCGCGAACGGTTGTCTGTAGCGTGGGTCCCCGGTGCTCGGCACCGCGGGCTTCGCGCCGGGGTCCCACGTGGTAAGTCAAGCGCTGGCGACGCCACCTTGGGTAGGTTATTGTGTGTTTGTTGTGTTATTTTGTAACAATGTCCTAGCGTATTACTTACGAGTGATGTACTGATTCGGCGGACGATATCGTCATCTAAATTAGTTAAATAAATCTATGTATGTTGTTTGGTTTGTACCGACCGTGTCCACTGTGTCCGTTGCATCCAAGAGCGTGGCATGGTGCTCGCTCGTCAATTCAAGACTCCGACACAGGTGCCCAACGTAGGGCTCTTGGAGTATCGAACAACAGTTTTTGCAGTTCGGTAGAAGCTTTTGTTAGAGTGGGCGTAGAGTAGGCCTAGGGTGGACTTCTTATTGCTAGCGTAGGCGTTGTGCTTCGTTGAGAGCGAGGAGATTGGTTTTGTAACGTGTTTGAATTTGTTGGCAGGTTGACTTTTTATTTTTTTATTGCTCGCAAGAGTTTTTAATTGGTGTTTTCCAAACCGTTGTTGAATTAGGACGAGAGCCACGCGGTCCGCATCCTTGGGTGAGCAAGGCCTAGATTACGTGGTTTGTAGGCCAGGCCCGATGCGAGTGAGTACGGAAGCCTCGTGGGTGTCCGATTTCCTGTAAATAGCTTGTTCTATCTCTTTGGGCTCAGGGAGCAGGGCGTCGTTGCTGACTTGTATTGCGGCTCGGCACCGGGGCGTCGTGACACCGCCCAGGGCTGTGGACGCCGATCACTCGGTAAGCTTCTGTGTGTGGCGAGCGATAGGGCCATCTCACAGAGTGGACGTCTCATTGCGGCTGCCTCTTCTACACCTTGGCTGGGTGCTGGGTGGATGCCGGTTGTTGCCGAGCGACTCATTAGGCCTAAGGTTCTGTGCAGCCATCTGTCGCACGTGGCACAACTAGGTGGATCGTGGCGTGAAGGTGTTGCACTCTGCTTTCCTCACTTTTTTTATCTTGCGATGCGCGATGTTAGCAAACAGTGCTTTTTGTTTTATTTCGATGGGCGTCTCGGCCACCGCCGATGTATTAGCTAGCAGTACTGACCATCGTACCACGTGGCTCCCTTCCTCAGGCCCTGCTTCATTGTTTGTTTCGAGTTTTTGATGTATTCAGCGGCAGGGACGTCATCCATGGCCGGCTGTCTTCTGCACATCATCAGCGTCGCTGGCCAGGAATGCGGCCGTGAGGTCGGGCGATGGAGATGCCCGGGACCTGTGCAACTGCCTGCAGTCCGGCGCCCTCGTGAGAGCTGGTCGCAACTGGAAGACGTGTCGGCGCTAGCGATGGTTCGTCGCGCCGACGGCAACGTTGCTGTTGTGGGGTCAGTACTGAGGTGAAGTCGAGCCGGACAATGCAGCAGTGTCGACCAGCGGTGGTGCCATAGAGCAAGGACATTATGGACATGCGATGTTTTTTTGTTGTTGTTAAAGCTTCTGTAGCTGATCTTTGTTTTCGGGATATGGTATGATTTAAGGTTGGGGAAATGTGCGGGTGCTGACACCCCCTGTAAAGTTGTGTGCGTCGCGTGGCGCAAGAGTCTCGCACAGAAGCCGTATTTCGGGGGTGACAACCGCCAGACGATAGATAGTGTTGTGTTCGCATTGAGTACCTCTGTTGGTAGAGTGGTAGCGCGGCGGTGACCCCTGGCGGAAGGCAGGCCTTGGTGGCGGGCAAGAGTTGAGCGACGAGAGTGGTGGCGGGCAAGAGATGAGCGGCTGCCGCGAACGGTTGTCTCTCGCGGTGGGTCTGCCGTGGACGGCACCGCGGGCCGCCTGTGGTAGGCCCACGTGGTGAGTCAAGCGTTGGTGACGGTGCCTTCGGTGTGTTATTGTGTTTGTCATGTTATCTGTTTGTCGTGTTATTGTGTAAGGATGTCCTAGTGTGTTAATTACGATTGATGTATCATTCGGCGGATGATATCGTTGTTGTAAATTAGTTAAATAAATGTATGTTGTTTGCTTTGTACCGACCGAGTCTTCTGTGTCCGTTCACTGCAAGAGCGTGGCGCTCGCTCGCCTCGTCGAGACCCCACAAGTTCGCCTGTGCTTTGCGACGGCCTGGAAATTAGCTGCCATTGCCGTCGGCCTCCCATACGCTCGCTCATCGAGTTCTCGCCTGTCTTCGCCACCGCGATGAGCTCCGTGCTGACTATATTTGGCTGAGACCTCATCGCTGTGTGGGGAGTCGTCGAAAACACGTAGCGGGTTCTCGTAAAGAGCTTAGTTGTAGTGTGTCGCGTGCTGTAAGTGCACTAGCACGGGCTGGCGGGGCTTTCGCTAGCGTCGGAACTCACTGAAAACTAGTCGCCGTTACAGTTGGCTTTCCCGCCAGTCGCTTGCAAGCAGCTCGGAGCCGTCCGCTGGCCGTGGCGGCAGACTCGCGTTTGCGCGCTTCACTCGCTCGAGTTTGTGGAAAAGGGCCACATTACCGTCCATTTCTTCGGCGCTAGCTCCAAACCAGCTCGGCGCTGTTTGAGGCGGTGGCCATGCGTACGCTCGCTCTCTCCTGTTCGAAGTTCGCTGGCGGCAGACACTCCGCGTTCAGTGCCTTGTTTGGTCTCGCGTTCGCCTGCTCGAGCTGAACGACGTCGCTAACTTAGGACTCACCGACTTGTTAGCGGCATGGTGGTGACTGCGGCCGCAGTTGTGACTGCAGCCGCCACTCCTAAGCTGTTGCGCTACGGGGATCGAAATGAGTCCGTGACATCACGGTGAAATTATTAGCATGCCACATCTCACATATATTTTCAATT
Source organism: Rhipicephalus microplus (assembly GCF_013339725.1). Taxonomy (NCBI): domain Eukaryota; kingdom Metazoa; phylum Arthropoda; class Arachnida; order Ixodida; family Ixodidae; genus Rhipicephalus; species Rhipicephalus microplus. The sequence goes on along the minus strand of NC_051166.1, from coordinate 166,156,627 downwards.
CACCTTGCACGTATTTCTCATATGAATTTGTATTCATCCTCTGTCACGTGTGACTCACTATTTTACATGGTTATTTTGCAGCCATGGGCACACACCGTGCTGAAGACTGTGCGCTGGCGTCTGCGATGCCCGTCATCCATCTCTTTCGTCAGAGCAGCTTCAAAGGAACTGTGCGAGATGTGAAGTTAAAGTTATTTGTGTGTCATATTTTAACGCTTGTTTTTATATGACGTGCACGCACTTGTCATATGCGCGCATCTTCATCTTCTGTGACGTGTGCCTAACTAATTTTTACTATAATAATGTACGTGCAGCCGTGGGAACACAACAGGCAGGAGGCTGCGTGCGCTGGCGTCTGCAATGCCTGTCATCTATCGCTTCCGTCGGAGGAGCTCCCCAAGGAGTGAACAAGATTTGACAACGAGACTGGACTTGTACACCTCACCATGAATTCACTTAAAAGAATGGGGAAACTTCGATGTCTCACTTTTGTCTTTCGTTGTTACCGTGACTGTGAATGAAAGCAGTTACACATAGGTGGCTAACTACTTTTTCGCGTGCTCTTTTCTGAGGAATTTGTTGCTCACTGCGCAGAAATACAGGCGAAAAAGTATTAGGCCTGGCGGAAATAAACAAAAAACATTGTTTGAACTGGGGACAAAAAGTTCATTCGATTAGAGTATTTGAGTGAATCAACTGCTTGTCCGGCAAGGTGCAACTGTGAGGACTAACGGTTGCCTGGTGAGGTGTAAATGTGGGGATTAACAGTTGCTCTATGAGGTACAAATGAGAGGACTAATTGTTAGTCCTTTGGGGTGAACTGTGGGACTAATGGTTACTCACTAGGGTGTAAATGTGTGGACTAAATATTAGTCTCCTGAGGGGACTAACTGTTAGACCCGGTGCCGTTAGTCTTTAAAGGGATTAATGGTTGTGGCAGCCCCATTAGTCCCCAAAAGGACGAACCACACACCCTTTTAACATCCTTTTGCCTTAGAGTGCTCAAAGACTCTCTGAAGTTGATGATATTTATTATACCACCTATGCTGACGACATCACCATAATGTGTACCGGTGGCAGCAATGAACGAATAGAGGCTGTGCTACAAGAAGCTATGGAGGTCACGGAAAACTACCTTAAACCGACTGGTCTTCGGTGCTCGCCGCAGAAATCGGAACTGCTTCTGTACAGGCCCAAACGCTGGGGCCCGAAACCAAGAGGGTGGAGGTCAGTAGAGGATACTGACATCACTCTTAGGACAGGTGAGGGCAGCTTTATTCCCAGGGTGGACTCCCTCTGGGTTCTAGATATGACCATCCAGTCGAACGGCTCCAATAACCCGACGCTCACGAGTCTCACCAGAAAAAACTGACAATGCTATCAGACTAATAAGCGTTGCCAACAGGCAACAGGGACTTGGATAAGATAACGTCGTAAGGTTGGTGCACGCGTTTGTGATGTGCCATTTCACCTACTTTCAGCCATGCACAACTGGCAGAGGTCGGAGCATGATAAGCTCGACACGTTAATCAGAAAAGGCCATCAAGAGATCTGTCGGGCTTCCATGTACACAAGCACGGATAGACTGTTCAGTTTCGGAATGCACAAGCTGTTGGAAGAAATTGCAGAGACCCGGGATAGGGCGCCATTCGCCAGACCATCCGGTAGAAACATCTTGTGGGAGCTGGAGATTCCACCGATGGAAATCAAGTCTCACTTCTGCGGCATTACTCGTCAACAACGAGAACAAATCACCGTTGTCCCCATCCCGCGAAATGTCCACCCCGAGCATAACGAAAGTAGAAGACGGGCCAGGACAAAAGCTTTACTACAAAGGGTTCAAGAACATGCCGGGTACGGCTCCTTCGTCGATGCGGCCCGATATCCCGAGGGGAAGGCGTATGCGGCAGTGAGCATAAACCACGAAGGTGGTATCATTAACTCCAACTCGACAACAGTTGGGACGATGGTGGCTGAAATAGCAGAGCAAGTGGAGATTGTGTTGGCCTTGGTGTATAACTAGAGGCCCACAATATACAGTGACTCGAGATCAACGGTCCGAACATTTGCCAAGCCAACAATATCAGAACTAGCTTTGCAAATTCTTCGGGACAAATACATCAAGCCACACACACTCGTCTGGTTTCCAGCTCATATGGGACGCACGGAGGGAGCCCCGCCCAATTTCAACGAGTCAGCCCACATAGCTGCGCGAGAACTAGTGAACCGCGTAGCTATCGATGGGCGCGGCGCTGATGTCTTGGAGAACCCTGACCCTCCCATCTCGTATAATGAATTGACAAAATACTTTTACATAGCGTGGAGACAATACCCTTCACCACACAGAAAACTGAGCAGACCTCCGGCTCTGACACTCAGGCTTCTTCAGGTCAGAGCGAGCCCTTATCCCATGCTGTTGAACAAAAATTGAATTATCCCGCGCTATTGAAGAGCCAACTAATACATGTTCCTACTGCCAGGATATATTTTGGAACATATAATTTGGCGGTGCTCCGCGTTACGCTGTGGGGAAGTCATCACGCCGTCCAAATGGGAGGGTGCTATTGCAAGCTCCGGACTTGAACGGCAGCTATGGGCAGTTCACCGGGCCCGCGATGCAGCAGAGAAACTTCGTCTTTCTGTTACGACGTGGGAGAAGCCTGCAATGTGCTAAAGCACGTTCCGAAGTACCAAACAAAGTATATCCATCCATCCATCCATCCATCCATCCATCCATCCATCCATCCATCCATCCATCCATCCATCCATCCATCCATCCATCCATCCATCCATCCATCCATCCATCCATCCATCCATCCATCCATCCATCCATCCATCCATCCATCCATCCATCCATCCATTCATCCGTTAGTCCACCCGTCCATCCGTCCGTCCGTCAACTCTTGACAGGGGTATGAGCAGTGTGGATGCTCCGTCGTGGGCACGACAGGTTGTGTGGTCAGCGAGGTGGTTACCACCAATACCACAGTGACCAGGCAAATTGCGCGATGACCCATTTCATTGATTTAAGATACGATCTCATGGTAGTTACCATGTCATAGACTTCACATACATTGAAGGGCCACCTTGGAGTCGCAGAATATATAGTCCATTTAATATGGGATTCTCGCATAACAAATCTAATTATTGCTAGAAGGGCGGTGAGCTCGGAGCACGTAGATGTTGTGACGTGTGAAATCTTAAACTTGATGGTGATTTACCGAGATGGAATCACAAAAGCGCCCATCAAACTTCCCGAGACTGAACCGTCCGTATAGATATGAGTTCGGTTTTCATATGATATATGCAAAAGGTCCAATGGAGATCTGCTTGAGGGCTGCATATGACAGACTATAGCCTTTTTGGTTATCCCCGGGAATTCAAGGTGTACAGGGGGTCTTCACAGGCACCACTCAGGGCAAAGCGTTATGGTTAGAGGTGAGAATCTCCAGGAGATGGAATGCTGGTTAGCCGCCACCAGTCTGGAGAACTCTGCCTTCTGTCTTTCCAGTGGCAGGCTAGCAAGGTGGTTAGGCAGCCTGGATATATGACAAATGTGCGCCCGGAGTGTGTCGAATGTTGTAGAGGTCGTAGTTGGGTAGTCTTTGGCAATGGCAATAGTTGCGACCGTGTTAGCACACCTACGCAATCCCAAGCATGTGCGAAGAACTTGGCCTTGAATGCTTTGCAGGAGCCGGCTGTTTTCTTTTCGGCATTAGAAAGCATGGGTGTGCTGTACCGAAAATACCCCAAGAAGAGCGCTCTGTACAGTTCAAGGATGGCTGATACGGAAATTCCCCTAATTTTACCAGTGAGAAATTTTATGAGATGGGCGATAAATCTGAGCCCTCTTCTTCAAGTGCGCGATGTGATAACTTCACGAAAGATTTCTGTCAGCGATGATGCCCAGGAATCATTGACGTATCGTATGCGAAGTTTTGATATTCTCGATATAAAAGGAACACCAGAACATCGCTTTGGAACTGAAAGGAACTAAGGCGGATTTCTCCGGCGAAATTCTTAGCCCTTGAGCACGGAGAAACGTCTACGTTATTGTCGCTGCTTCTTGGAGCCTTTGCCGTACCTGGGGTCGCGTCACTGCCAAAGTCCAGATGCAGATGCCATCGGCGTACAAAGAAAAGTTGACTGATCGAGGCAGAGCTCGGGCAAGTCCCATAATCGTGAGGCTAAACAAAGTAGGGCTGAGAAAAAGTCCACCCTGTGGGATGCCACGAGAGGTGTAATAGTCGGTGTTGCGGCCTTCTGCAGTGTGCATGAAAAAGGATCTCTTTAATAAGTAGCTTCAAATCTATTTAAACATTTCTCCACCAATTCCAATATTTTCCAAGGCATCGAAAATGGCGTCGCGTATTACGTTGTCGTAGGCCCCTTTCACGTACAAAAACGCCTGAGGAATTTCCGTTGTTGCACAAAGGTTACAAAGTCGATGACATTGTTTATAGAAGAACAGCCTCATAGAAAACCAGCCACAGCCTCCAGATATATATTGTCGCGCTCTAAGTACCATTGGCGTGTAGGACCATTCTTTCCATTACTTTTCCCACGCAGCTAGACAGCGCAACAGGTCTGTATGATGCGAGGTCAAGCGGCAACTTTCCAGGCTTGAGGATCGGTACCGAGCGTATTGATTTCCACCTATCAGGAATGACACATCAGTCCATGACTGGTTGTAGCATTCCAGTAGCTTGTCCCGGCCCCGTCCTCCAAGATAGGATAACGCAGCATGCGTGATTACATCCAGCCCAGGTGAGAATGAACGCCTTCAAATAGCTAGGACCGCGTTCAGTTCCTCGATGTGAAAAAAGCACATTGAGTTCAGGGACACGCGCCACAGGGGCATCGCCGAGAACCGGATGATTCATGCTGACCACATCATCCGCAATTCACATGCAGAAATCTTCGGCAATGTCAACTTGCAGGTAGCCTTGATGGAGAGCCAGTGGGCTGAATGGATGGCGTTGTTGTGGATTAGACCCAAAACCATGCACCGTTCGCCATATCAGGAACATCGGTTTACGAGGATCGAGTGATTCGCAAAATTTTCTCCATCATTGGCCCTCCAGCTTGTCCATTCGATGTTGGATTTTCCTTTGTAAACGCCGAGCATCTCGGAGGTCATGAATTGAATTATTGCGCCTGTACCTCCTCTCAGCCCGCCTCTGAATCGTGCGTAATCACTCAAGTTCCACATGAAACTTTGTGCGCTTTGACGTGCGCCTAATAGTGCTCTGAACCGCTTGTATTACATTTCCGATTACCTCCTCCAGGCTGCACGTGACACCTTTGCATGCCTCATCCATCTTCGTCATATACCTTGAGCAATTGACTTTTCTGTAACCTGAAGAAGAGAAATTTGTGAAACCTGTGACCTTTAAATACGTTGGAATATGGTCACTGCCGTGTCTCAATATCGGTGAACCATCACACTTTTTGACTGAGTTGCCGGGACATCAGCGCCAAATCTAGAGAACTGCTGTAACTAAAACCACGTAAATACGTTAGACTGCCGTCATTATTAATGTGAAGTTGGACTTTTGACGAAATTTCAACCAAGAACGACGCGTGTTTTTGCGCTCCCGTCCTTACCCCGATCTTCGCTCCGCGCTCTTCGCACGCAGCCCTTTTAAGGGCTACATATGGCGCCTCAGCGAGGCACCCGAAAAAAAAACGCAGCAGGATGCCGTCGTGGCAGCCTCGGCATCATCTTCAGTACCAACACAGCAGCATCAGGGCCAATCCAAGCCAGCATGCTCTAAAAAACCCACTCATAGAAAGTCAGCAGCCATCATACTGCTGTCGTCTCCCCGGCTTCGAGCAAAGCGAAGGCGCACACCGGAGCTTGCTCGTCTCCTGCGACGGCCATGGCTATCTGCGAGGGATACCCCCCTGGCAGCAACACCTACTCCTCATCTCCTCCAACTACTGCGGCCGCCGAGCAAACGGCGTCCGCCTCCAGTGAGCGTGGCATGCCCCGAAGCACGCCTCCGTGCTCTGACAGTCCCCAGGCTGTTGGCGACCTTCCTCCGATTGAATGTGTGGCCACCATCATCTTTCGGCCTGTCGGGAAGAAGGCTAACTTCCTGGCTGCTTCGAGGGATGCGATCGCCGCCTTCCTTTCGGGGTTCCCAGCCACCCAGCGAGTGTGGGTGAATTTCCGGCGCAACCTTGTTGCTGTGGACAGCTACCCCACCACCGATCTGACTGCCCTACTGCAGGTTGGAACGATCTGTGCGACCAAGGTTCCATCCAAACAACTCGACCTGAACACCTGTGTTGGCATGGTTTTTGGAGTGGACCCAACGATCCCCTTCAAGGATCTCGCCGACAACATTGCTTCACCTGTGCCTCTCGTGTCCGGTGTACGCAGAGGCAACTGCCTCACCCTCACCTTCGCTGGGACTACGATATCACCGGATATACTGCTCTATAAGCAAAGGCGCCCAGTTCGACCCCGTCAGCCCCGGCCCCTGCAGTGCTCCCGTTGCGGGCGCTTCGGGCACGCAACCGCCACCTGCTATCGGGACGAACGGTGCCTGCGCTGCGGCATCAAGCACGCCCCAGGATCGTGTACAGCACACCCTCGTTGCATAAACTGCAGCGGGAAAACCCTGCAACCGAGCCCCGCTGTCCAGGCTGGCAACTCCATCGCAGGGCCGCGGTCACCATGGCCTCAACTGACGGCACCGTGACTCGCCGCCAAACCCTGCAGCACGCTAGGACCCCTGGAAGCAACGCCTCCGTCATCAAGGGTCGCTTCTTCCGCGATGCGCTCGCCGGTACCGGCGACACGACCTCGGAGGCCGCCCCTTGTCCTGCGACGAGTGCGCCCGTCGTCCCCACCACAACGACGACTGCCCCGCTCTCGTCCACAACTCAGCAGGCCCCTACTGTCGTTGAAAAGCGCTCGATGGTGACGCAGACACCGCGCGCTTTTTCGCAACCACCGGTTCCTGTCACCGACACCAGAAGCACGACGACGGAGCCCGCTACTGGAACCTCGCAGCAACCTGAAATCCAAAAAAGGAACGAGCTCCTGACCACTCCTGCTATAGGACTTCGAGTGGCGCTCGGGGCCCTACCAGCCGGCTGCCATGACCGCAATCTGGCTTCTGTGGCTCTCCTCACCTTCGAGGCTCGTGCCCAACAGCTTGGAATCAACCTGAATACTCACCTAGTTATCGTGAAGTCTGTTCTCGCCCGTTATAAATCGTGCACATCACTGTGTCGCTGGCCTTCTTGGTGGTAGTCCCGGTCCACTGCGAGTGGCATACCTTCGCGCGTACGCTTATTCCGCTTTTTCTTTTTTTCTTCCCCTTAAGTGCTAACCACTGGCACGCGTATGCACGCACCTACGCGTCAAAAGCGTCTAGTCGCGCCTGTGGAGGAAAAGGGCGCGCAACCACTGGCGCGCGTCAACTGCGTTGACGCCCACGCGTCCAAGGCCGTTGCACAATGTTGCTTGACCTTTTGGCTTAGAACTGTCCACGTTCAGCACAGAATGGCACGTTCCGAACTGAGCGGGTTTATATGTTTTAGAGGATATGAGAACACGTTCTAAAATGATCGTGCTTCACCCACCATAGTTTAGACTATTTCAGAAGAAATTGACATTTCAGTGCCCAAAGTAATTGCAGCGGTATGCACCAGAAATCAACATCGGTGCGTGCGCCGCTTCCGCGAATGCACATTCGCGTCTAGGATACTGTACGTCTATCATAGACGTGTGCAGGATTCTCCTTAAGGAGTAGGGGGGGGGGCAAAGGTTTGTTGCAGTGCCCCCCTCCATGTAGGGGCTGACTAAGCGCCCCTCCTTATTATGTTAATATATAGAGTTGACATTGAGCTCTCCCCCTCCTCTCTTTAGCGAGTGAGGCGGTGGCTGCCCTCCTGATCAGGTGTACAAACCACCGGGCTTCTATACCTGCACTACCAAATTTATTAACAATATCTTGAATATGCTGGTACCTTCAGTATACTTGCACATTATATTTTATAGCACTCAACTTAATAATCACGCCTGAAACTTCATGATCTGACAGATTTAAGTCAGTCATAAGACTACATTTGAGGCCAGAGTAGCAGGCTTTCAGCTGATGTGTGTGTACAAAATATCCTCTAATGCAACAAAGCACAGCTGGTTCTTATTGATATAACAGATATTGCTCATAAGATAGGAACCAAATACTGCGTAGAATGCCTTTGGGCATTTTACATAGTCGAAATGGGCTCTAATGCAACTGTGTCTGACACTTGATGATGCGACAGATATCGGTCATAATATTGCAACTGAACCCTTTACGGAAGACTTCTGGACGTTGCCTTTTGTCAAAGAATTCTCTAAAGCGACAAAACACACCAAACTGTTCATGAAGTCACATATATAGGTCATAATATTGAAACTGAACCCAGTATGGTAGCCTTATGGACGTTGTATTTAGGCAAAGTTTTCTCTAAAACAACAAACGACACCCAAATGTTCGTGAAGTCACTGTTATTGGTCATATTTTCGGAACTGAACCCTGTATAGAAGACTCTAAAACGACAAACGACCCCCAACAGCTCATGAAGTCACAGATATCGGTCATAATATTGGAACTGAACCCTGTGTGGAAGACATCTGGACGTTGTCTTTAGTCAAAGTATTCTTTAAAATGACAAACGACACCCAACTGTTCATAAAGTCACTGATATTGGTCATACTATTAGAAATGAACCCTGTATAGAACACTTCTGGACGTTGTCATTAGTCAAAGTATTCTCTAAAATGACAAACAACACCCAACTGCTCACGAAGTCACAGATATCGGTCATAATATTGCAACTTAACCCAGTATGGAAGACTTCTGGACGTTGTCTTTAGCCAAAGTATTCTCTAAAACGACAAACAACACCCAACTGTTTATGAAGTCCCTGATATCGGTCATATTATTGGAACTGAACCCTGTATAGAAGGCTCTAAAACGACAAACGACACCCAACAGCTCATGAAGTCACAGATATCGGTCATAATATTGGATCTGAACCCTGTATGGAAGGCTTCTGGACGTTGTATTTAGTCAAAGTATTCTTTAAAACGACAAACGACACCCAACTGCTCGTGAAGTCAGTGTTATCGGTCATAATATTGGAACTGAACCCTGTATGAAAGACTGTATGAAAGATGTTGTCTTTAGTCAAAGTATTCTCTAAAGCGACAAGCTGCACCCAACGGCTCATGAAGTCACAGATATCGGTCATATTATTAGAACCGAACCCTGTATAGAAGGCTTTCGAACGTTGTCTGCAGCCGAAATGTTCTCCAAGGCAACAACCCATACCCTACTCTTCATGATGTGAGGGATTTAGGTCATGAGGCTGTAATTGTACACTGTGTGGAAGGCTTTCGAATGATAAGCGTATCGGAAATATCCTCTAATGAAATAAACCGCACCTGGCTCTTAACGATGGAGCTACTAGGCATAGGAATGGAACCAAGCATTACATAGAATGCCTTTGGGCATTTTTTTGTGGTAAAAATATGCTCTAACGCAACTAACTGTACCTGAAACCTCATGATAAGACAGATATTGGTCATAGGACTGCAACTGAACCCTGTATGGAATACTTCTGGACGTTGTCTGTAGTTAAAGTATTCTCTAAAACGACAAACTGCACCGAACTCTTCATAATGTCAGAGATATCGGTCATAATACTGGAACTGAACCCTGTACGGAAGGCAGTCAAAATGTTCTCCAATGCAATAAAACACAGCCGACACTTCATGATGCAACAGATATTAGTGATCAGATTGGAACCAAGCACAGTGTGGAACACTTTCGGATGGTATATTTATTTATTTTGAAATACAGCAGCCCAATGTGAGGCTACTGCAGGAGTGGTGTACATATATACAAAATGAAAGCATTTAAACAGTAATATCACATTAAGTGTGCCAACGTAAACAAATATCAATACCCCCTGAGTGCACTCCAATAAGAAATGAGAGAAACAGAATTTATTATGATACAAGTGCCTCCAAAAAGTCAGACACGCTGGCATCTCGAACCAAGCCAAGTAGATCATTCCAGTGTTCAATAACGTAATTTGAACGTGTTGGAGAGCACTACAAATGACTTCTAAGCTGGATTGTCATTGCAGATCAGGGCTGTGTTGTGGGTTTCTGCACTTTGTTGCTAGTTTAAATATCTTTTAACATCTACAAAGTGGATCTGACACTTCTTGATGAGAGAGACATTGGTTTTGAGACTGCAGCCAAGCACTGTGTAAAAGGCTGTCACATGTCATCAATAGTCAAAATAACCTATAGTGCAATAAAGCATGCCCAAAATTTTTGATCGGGCAGATACCGGTCATAGGATTGCACCAGAGTATTGTACAGAAGTTTTTGCAAGTTCTCTAACATAGCTAAACTGAATATGCTTAAGTGCGCGCATATATAGTCCACGTTAATGTGTATACTAAAAAACTGAACAGAAATGAAACAGCCCTTGGAAACACATACAAAGATACAATGTTCGAAACCATCTAATAATATATTCAGCTCATTACAGTCTAGAGGAACAGATAAATACATGCACAGTTCTTAAAAATCTAATTCACATGAGGTACTTTTTGCATTTCTTCTATACAAAGTGCAGTACAGTACTAGTGCACCTTCATTCATTCAGTGCATACATGTGGTGACCTTCTCTTCCTACAATCGTGTCATCGTGCAGGTGATTTCAAATCAGGTGCTCCTCACAAGATTTTCAGTTATCTGTCTAGCTGTAAACAAAACGCGTGTTATATTATAGTGAACTGTAAAACAACGGAGAAGCGCCATTGTATGCCTGCAGCTATGAGTATCAGAATGAACTATAAATTAAGAATGTGTGTGTTAGAATGCCTCAAACAACGTATGTGCTACTGAGCGTGGCCGAGAAGCAGAACAAGCGAGAAGTGAAATATCAGGCAATACCAGCAGCACTTAATCATTGCAACTTTCTTTTTCGATCACCATGGCAACGCATTCTCGAGTTTCTATCTTAGACATGAATGGACATGAGACCGCTGACAGCTGAATGTGTCAGCGTCGCTGGTACCCGCCACGAAATCACATCACACTCATACCAACCAGAGCACGCTTGTTAATAGCTTGGCAACACACGAAAACGATTTGCCCTGAAGCCAACGAATGTTTCAGCGTCATACAATTCGCGAATACACTTATATAAGTACGTACGATTTCACATCACCGAAATGTGCTGGTTAGTGCGAGGTTCACTTTCAGCGATGATGAATACCGATGTTTAAAACAAACACAGTGTAGATAAAAACTCCTCCGTATGCACTACGCAATGTTTCGGGCGTCGTATATGGTGTCTATGTTGCGAAGGAAACTACCGTAGATCTTTTTCAGGGATGTTCCTCGCATGTGCTGGTTCATACGAACTAGACGGTAGAGGCCTACGCTGGATGCAGATGACACCGCTCTGAAATGCCTCCGCGGTAGGCGAGGGCTCACGCTCAAAGCTTCGAACCTCCGAAGTTTGTTTACACTTATTTTTAGCACAAAAAATGACAGATGAAATCACAAGAACACCGACATGCTCCAGGAGTCTGTGCGTTGTTTTCGCTCGGCCGACGATCGCACTCAGGACCGGCGCAAGCCAGCTGGCCGGAATTCGCTGGATTTGTCGGCGTCGCTCGAACTCGGCACGAAACCGCGTCACGCTGGTAGCACTCGCAGTCGTTCGTCGTGTCATTGTTGTTCTACATTACGAAGCGGTCATTCAGGCACGTTTGGAGTAGTTTCCATGCTTGCTTCCAGCACTCGGCCGTGCCTTCGAAGCGGTGGCTATTAGGCACAGCATTCGGAGTCATCGCGGCTTCTGGTTGGTTGGCGCGCGGCCCCTGGTTGGTTGGCGCCACTGTACGCGTGGTGACGTAGCGTACGCGTGGCAAAAATATCAAGGCCGGCTTAATCCCTCACGCCTCCTCGCGTATGCCCCTCTAACGCCGATGCCGAGAGGCGCATTTGACGCTTTTGACGCGTAGACGCGAGCATACGCGTGCCAGTGGTTGGCACTTAACTGCTACATCGCGCTGTGCACCACGCCTTCTTCCTGCTCGGGGTTCCACGTGTCCTTGTTTACGTGGGCTGCTCGGAGCTGCCTGATGGCTTTTTCTCTTTTTCATTCTTTATTCTTTATTCAATGATTACCCCGCTTAGCCTGAAGGCGCTGCATCAGGGGGGTTACAATGTCGAGAAAAACACATCTTCAATATTACAGCACACTTGTTCATTTGATAAGCGATTTCATTCTCTAATGGAACGAACAAAAAACGAATTAGCATACAAATTAGATCTGGTACGGTACTCTAAGATCTTGAAACAATGATCATTTCGCGAAGAGATATGATGAGGACTGTGAAGGTACTTTTCTTTTCGAATGCCGGTTTTACCATGAAATATTTGGTATAAGAGCTTTAGCCGCAGTTTCTTTCGACGCGAAGAGATTAATTCCCACCCTAGTTCATTTTTCATATTGGTGCAACTGTCATTTCTTGAGTACCGGCTTAGGACAAACCTTGCAGCTCTATTTTGTATTTTTTCAAGTTTGTAGCTTAAAGTACTTTGCCAGGGGTCCCACACGGCACAGGCGTATTCAAGCCTTTCTTTCTATTCTTTTTTTCCTTATCCCTTTTTCCTTCCTATTCTACGTGGGCACGTTTAGCCTTTGCAGCAGTCACTCTCTCCCCTTCACTATCAGTTCGGGAGTGCCCTAACTTCTCTCCACTTGTCCAGTGGTTTTTTTCCTCCTTTTTCTTTCTTTCTCCTCCTTGACGGGCGCATTTCTTCACCCCCGGCTTCTCGGCGGGTCTTTCTCTATATCGCGCCTGTGGCGTTTGTTTCTTGTGCGCGTGCGCGATACGAGTGATCGAATGCTTTTCACCACCCTACTCTTACCCCTTCTCTTCTGTCTCTTTAATTCCCATTCTCCCTTTCCCTGCGCAAAACTGTTGAGGTGCCCTCGATTGAGAGAGGCAGTAACGGGACTGCGCTTTTTTTCCCTTTTTCCTGTTTTCAAAGTCGCTTGTCGTGTCATAATGTGAAGTTCGTGGCGTGAGGCGAAGTGAGCAAGTTTCCGGCCCCTGGAATCAATTTTGCTGCCACCCTAAAGGAAGTGATGGGCATTAAAATCCCCAGTGGTAATCCAGGGACCAGGTGGTGCCGTCAAGATGTCATGCAGTCTTTCACTGTAGAACTGAACAGATGGAGAAATGTAAGCTCCGATGAGCGTGAAGGCTATAGCTACCTTCTGTTTTGTAACACGGAAGCACACGTACTGATTTCCGTTGTGGGCTTGCACCAACTGCGGAATGTATGTTTGATCTGAGTGAATATATACAATTTCTTTGCTGGGTTAACCACAAGGCGATGAAGTGAAGGATTCGTAGCCAAAAAGCTTGATCGGTTCTGATAGGTTTGGTTCGCACATTACTAATATAGGAAATCCATTGCAGAAAACATACTGGCGAAAACAGGAAATGCGTGATTTCAGTCCTCTGGCATTCCACTGAAAAACCGTGACACTACGCACTTCATGGAATGAAGGCGGTGGACAAGCCATTGTGTCTACGCAAGGTTGGCAAGCACTTGACTCAGGGCATCCAATACTTGCACTGCACATCGGGCTGTTGGGCTGTTCATATCACCTACAATGGTGCGTATTGCATCGTTGATAGAATTGATCGTGGTAAAAATTTCACGGTCATGCTCTCCTGGCTCATCTGGGCGAGATGCGGAGCGTGGCGCTACCGGTGCGCTATGCACTTTATCCACAGTAGTTGTTCGTGGAAGTGATGGCCATGCTTCTTCCACAGTCTCCTTTTCGGGTGTAGTATTCGCAGTGCACGTGTAATTTGTCTTCGTAGTTGCTAACGATGTAGATTCCACCGAGAAGAGTTTTGCTGCAAGCGTGCTTGGGTAGGTAGACTTTCTTGATGAGCGTCTGTGACAAGAACGATGTCGCCTGACGACAGCAGCTGCTTCCCGGGGAGTCTAATGGTCCTTGATCATTTTCTCGAAAACCAAAATTTTCTGCCTTATTTTCGCACACTCCTTCGATGAGGCGACATGGGGCCCTTGGCAATTTGGGCAGTTGTAAGATGCAGCCTTACACTGTTATGCCAAATGTGTTGCGCCGCAACGGGAACCTGTTGTAGGATTTCCTCAGACGGCGCTCACATGACCGAATTTCTGACATTTTCGGCGCTGAAGCGGCTTAGGAATAAAGGGCTGCACGGCATGTCGGAAATGACCAACCTTTACATGTTACGGCAAGCAATCACTCTTAAAGTCAATCTTCACGCATCGGGACTTTCCTAGGTGGCATACCTGAAGGATTTCGGGTTCATCATTGGCCTAACCCTAACGAGAATTGGCAGATCTTCATACGGGATGGTCACAATGATGTCATATATGACACCAGTAGCTCCCCATCTCCCTAGCAGAACGATCGTCCGAACGTTCATGCCACTGAGAAAGGTGACCTTGCTCAGAGAATATCACGCAAACGCTTGAGTGACACTCACCGCGACAAAATTTTTCCAGGGATTCACCTTGATGTCTCCAATACTGTTCGGTGTCAGTGCTTCGAGCTCTGAAGATACCACTTGCCTGTGCAGCAGTCTCATGTTGAGGAAGGCTGCGTGGGCAAGAAGAGGACGGTGTACTTCGGTGAGCTTTTCGTGGTCTTCGCAGCTGCATCCATGGAGGCCTTGAGCATCCTCCGCTTCGCTTTCTGACTCATTACAGTCTCGTATATTCGGCATAGGAACTGTCGGTGCTTTGGGTGGTGCCGACGATGGTTGCCTCACTGTCACTGGAAACACTTTTCCGCTTCCTCGAGGCTGCCGACACTGACGCCGGCAGACCGGGTGGGCGTGCAGGAGGGCCCACTTCCATCATCGACAATCTGGAAACTGTATGTTCTCCGTAGAAATGTGGAAACAACAAAAAAGTCTGGTGATAAGGGCAACCACTCAGCTACAGAGACACTTCGTAGTCGTCCTATATATATATATATATATATATATTATAATTTAGGACACACCCCTAATTTTATGTTCACTAACGCTCACTTTCATGATAGCTATACAAAGTAATTATGGCAGGTAGTTGCCATTACAAGCAAATGATGTGTAAATGCTAGGTGACCGCAAAGAAAAAAAAGTTGTTGGTATAAACAGAGAACAAACTGGGCTTACCTGGGAACTGAACTAGTGCAGTATAGAAATATGCTTCAAAGCGAGGAGTAGTAGCCATTGATCGAGGGTTACCAGGTGAGTGCAGTTTTATAAGAAGCATCTAATGCACTTCAAGATGCTAATGCCAATGCCAGATGACTTTCGATGTAAATGCTTATGACAAATCTTATCGAAACTGTTCCCCTATTTTAGAACAATCCAGTCTATGAATGATTATTGAATCAAGAGTCTGATGTTTTAATGAGGAATCAAGATTTTAAAATTAAGCTGAGTTTCATTTAGAAGTGTATTTTCTAAATCATACTGTTGAGTGTAGCTTGTAGTGTACGGCAGTGAAGATGTATTCATTTACTGCTTGAAAGGTTTGTTAGAATTTCAGAACGGCACTGGTCTTCACAATTTCGAGAACCAGAATATGAATGTTGTGGGTCAGCAAATAAATTACTTTTGCAACACCATCGACGGGAACAAACACTGGAGTGTAATGACTGCACAATCATTGTAGCAAGTAAGACATCGGCAATCATTGCAGAAGACGGAAAACTCTTTAACCATATGTCATATAAGGGGTGCTGCGCATTCTTAATTAGTTACATAGATATATGGGTATTGCGGAAATATATGAAAAGCTTATTGCCACAGAAGACTAAAAAAACCTTGATAAGTTTCGTACACAGGTCAATAAAACAAAACTGAACACATTTTTTTAAGAACTTGAAAAACTGCTCAATCTATAGAGAAGTTTTTGAAACAAGTGTTCAGTTACTAACACCAACTTGGAAAACTACTATACCTACACTGAATGGAAAATTCGCATCATTTTACGGGGTGATATGAATATTGATGTCACTCAGAAGGACTTCACTAATTATTCTTATGCTGGCTTAATCTCTGGTGAAGGTCTGGTGCAATGAATAACATCGGCTACATGACAATTGAAACTTGAGCAAGCTGGTATATACTCATCTTATTTTTAGCAGCGCACTGGGGAACCAGGAATAAGAACAAAGAATGTGCATAACACACGCACATTCTTTCTTCTTAATCCTCGTCACCCAGTGCGCTGCTAAAATTAAGATGAACAAGTTTTTCTCTTATAAAAAGCTCCGACAAAGTGCACTTGACCACTTTATAACAAATCATTCATCACAGATATTTAATTGTAACAGGCACCATTTTATGTGACATTGCTGATCATCTGTCAGTGTTTGAATATCAAATCCAACTAACCAAAAGAAAGGAAGTGAAATTCACATGTATAATGTTAGGCTTGTATGAATAGTGAATTTTAGGTTTGAAGTGAATAACAATTTTGGCTGAATGATTTAGAATCGAATTCGAATAGTATATATTACATATAAAGAAAAATATTCAGCATATCAGTCATAACCCAATTAATCTGCCAATATTTTTTGAACAACTTTTAATGATAGCAGGATTTGAGATTCGGTAGAATGCTAGAAATAACCTGTAAATATGAAAGGTTTACAAATTATTACATTCAGTGCATGTAAGACTGTATGAGAAGCTTTTGACCTTTGATTGATTTGTGGGGTTTAAAGTCTCAAATCCACCATATGATTATGAGAGACGCCGTAGTGGAGGGCTCCGGAAATTTGGACCACCTGGGGTTCTTTAACGTGAACCCAAATCTGAGTACACGGACCTACAGCATTTTCGCCTCCATCGAAAATGCAGCCACCACAGCCGGGATTTGATCCCGCGACCTGCGAGTCAGCAGCCTTGTACCTTAGCCACTAGATCGCCGCGGCGGGGCAAGCTTTCGACCTTAAAAACGAATCGACATGTAGATAAAATGTGTTGATTTAACTTGAAGTGAAGCTTTGTGGCAGTGCCAATTTGTTTTGAACAAATGTTTTCACTCTATAACATTGCTTAATGCAGTAAAATTATTTTTACAGAAGGTTACATATGCTTACTAATATATAATGGACAAGTGCTTTCATGGCTTGGCACTTCTTTAGGACGGTGAAACCACGTCTACAAGAATATACATGTGGATTAACATACATTTATTCGTTTATTTCGGATACTTGGAAATTATCAATGTTTAAAACTTGAATCAAAGCGACTTCAAGTAATCTATGATTAGTTCAAATATTTGAAGCATTCAAATATTTACCCAAAGCTACATATTTTGTAACAAAAATAAAACAGTTTCAACTATTTAGCCAGAAACAAGCAGGCAATAAATCCATTATACAGGATCAACCGAGAAAAAGTGTAACGCATTCATTAACATTTTTCCAAACACACGGGACGGTTAGAGAGAGACGGATCACTGTTACTGGATCTAAGTTCAAATGCACTCCATGGATATCTGCTGGTCTTTTGCAATCCATGAATCACAACAACAATATGTATGAAATGTTTAGGCGTCGACAGCAAAACATCAGTCTCGAAGCAAGATAAAAGCGATACAATGACCACCTTAACAAAGTTTTGGAAATTTCTAAGTGAGGCTATTCCATTTCGAAAATAGCTCAAGCTAATAAGGACAGTAAGGTGACGTGGAAAGTTATGGATTAAGCCCCCAACAAAGGAACGGTGAATATGTTCCAGGGATTATTATTGGTGACTACAATATGGTTAAAACTACGCTTATAACAATATTTTTATTGTTCACTTGGGAAATGTAGGCACTGCAAGCAACACAATATCTTTGTACAACATTAGTGCCATGATGGTTGGCACAAAAAGCTTGAAATGATGTTTTGTTATCCGGCAACAAAGAACGAGATTAAAGATTAAAAAAAGCAGTGCAGCCAGAACACTCCAGTCACCTCCTTCAAGCAGGCCTTCGCTACAGCGACACAGCCAGTTACAAACCGCTGGATATGTGAGAACAATTTCCACAAGACACTACTTTTTTTTTCATACACAACACCGGCCTAACGGCGCACATTTAACAAACATACTCGGAAACATATTATGACTTAAAGGCAAATCTTTGTCGCAGTTAAAAAAATGCCCAATGTTACAAATATTTATACGTATGAACGTACTGTTGAATACAGCTGTAGAGCTTAGTGAACACACTTTCAGGAATATTGCATACCAGACCAAATCAAGCCACTTGCGCTAGAACACGGCGGGAAGTTGGAAAGCGATGCTTCGGGACACCTCACAGGTAGAAGTCTCAATTCTGCGAAGTTCTGTGCACCCGCTGAGCAATGTCACAGCCTGTTACATAGCCGCCCACATAATATGCCATGCACCACAATTACCTGACATCACGACAGCGAAATGGGACGTATTTAAAAAAAATCAGCTGTCATCGCAGTGCTGCTCAGACGTTGTTTTCAGCGCTAGAAGCTACAGGGCCCTTTAGCCAATAGGTAGGGTGAACAGCCCCTCCACAAGTGTTCATACGCGTGGATTCGTCTGTCAAGCGTCCACCTGGCGCCTGAACGCAGATGTTCAGTGAGCACGGCAGTGCCGCGAAAATAGAAAATGGCTGCACACAACGACGCTCGTGCCCTCCGCCTCGATTCAATCACGTAATTGTCGTGCGCTCTGTGCCTTGTAAGTTCCAGACTGGTGCTTGTTTTATGGGCGAAGATCTTTAAGCCGTGGTTCGTGCGTCCGCGATTTATGTAGTAGTAGTAGTAGTAGTAGTAGTAGTAGTAGTAGTAGTAGTAGTAGTAGTAGTAGTAGTAGGCAGTCACCTCTCGTTCAGTCCGTGGAATGTCCGCTGGATGACGGCACTTCTATATGACGAATATTTGATGAAAGCATGAAATATGGCAGTACTTGGCGGGTTCACTAAATGGACGGACGGATGTGCGGACGGACGGACAGACAGATGCGTGGACGGACGCGTAGACAGATGGCTGGACGCATGGACGGACGCACGGACGGACGGATCGATAAATGCCCAAACAGTCGCACGGACAGATGCACGCATGGACGCACGAACGGTCGCACGGACGGCAGCAAGAAAGAACGGACAGACGGAAGCGCGGACGAACTGACGGACGCTTCGCCCCACTCATCATCATTCACGCAGTGGATATACTGTGATTCTTTGCTTACGCTTTAAAGGGGAACTCTGGTGCGTTTTTGTCCATACCGAGATAATGCTGTTTTCAAATAGTATGGACAGTCCTGCAAAAGCTTGGCTGGTTAAACCAACACAGAGAGCTGTTCTGAGCGTGTAAGCATCGTTTCTAAATGTGAAGCATGTCTTAGCGAACATCGGCGACATTGAGCGTATCTATCTATCTATCTATCTATCTATCTATCTATCTATCTATCTATCTATCTATCTATCTCTATCTATCTATCTATCTATCTATCTATCTATCTATCTATCTATCTATCTATCTATCTATCTATCTATCTATCTATCTATCTATCTATCTATCTATCTATCTATCTATCTATCTATCTATCTATCTATCTATCTATCTATCTATCTATCTATCTATCTATCTATCTGTCTGTCTGTCTGTCTGTCTGTCTGTCTGTCTGTCTGTCTGTCTGTCTGTCTGTCTGTCCTGTCTATCTATCTATCTATCTATCTATCTATCTATCTATCTATCTATCTATCTATCTATCTATCTATCTATCTATCTATCTATCTATCTATCTATCTATCTATCTATCTATCTATCTATCTATCTATGTGGCCGCCTACGACGTTTAGCTCTCCTGGCTGTTTCGATAATGGAGGTATGGCATAACATGACTGTATGACTAGCATAAGTGACTATTCATGACAGCTGTGTCATGAACGTCATGATTTACATGTTATGGTCTTGCTGCTCTTGCGGTGGTTTCGTTCTAATGTCTGCATGGCGAGCATATAAGTGACAGACCCTAACGTGGAAATCATGACATGAGTGTCAAGTAACATGACTACATGCCATGCTCAAAATGCGCTCGTAGCCGTTTCGCTAGCTTCACATATGCCAAATTTGGTATCACGTGACGTGAATAGATAAAAAAGGTAAATGACACGTCAAAACATGATAATCATGACATGTGTGTCATGTAGAACATGACTAAATGATATACACTCATAACGCGCTCATGGCCGTGTGGCTAGCTTCACACACCAAACTTCGTATTACTTGACATGAATGGACGACGAACACAAATACCAGGCGCAAACATAATAACCGTGACATAGAAGTCATGTATGGCATAATTTATGTGCGCCTCGTATTGTTGTGCTGATTTTAAAGTGCCGTGTCAACATTCCTTATTCGTGCTTCGCATATCATCGATTTCCACTGAACGTGGGATCCGGCATTTTTTTTCCGAAAAAGAGTACATACACACTTACGTCCCATACACAGGGTGGCCCGCGTTCAGAAGTGTGATTCCAGAATCGGCTAACAATTTCAAAACTTTTTTTTTAAAAAAGTAAATGAGATGCCGTCGTATAATTTGGCACATATCATCATGGCAACGACGAAAACTTATGTTCAAAGTTTTATTGAAATCGATGAGTATAAAAAAAAACGCGCTTCGGCAACAATGTGACAGCACTGTGCAATTTTCATAAGCCTTTATAAAATTCTTGGCAGATTAGGTCTTGCAGGCGTGGTTAAAATCAGTCAGTCTCGCCAATAACGACAGAGCCTACCTGATACTTTGTCCTAATCGTGAGATGACACTGAGTGAGAGTTCATTACACCATTCATTTGTTTCTGTGAGCGCTATGTGTGAGCGCCAAGGGCAAGTTCGGAACGAAGCGGGTGGCCATGTCTGCATGGGCGCTGCGAAGTTGTTTTTGTAGCGTGCTACACTGGCCTCGCTGAGCCAATTTCGCGTGGCACTGGTCTGCGCATACGCAATGATACTCCACCACCGCCGCGCGCGGCTCGCCGCTGGTGTGCGCGCAATTCGATGCGCTGCACAGACGATCAGTGGTGTCGCGCACCAGAGCCGGCACCTCCCTCGCACTCGGCCGCGGCCGCGCGCGACTCGCCGCCGCTGGTGTGCGCTTTCCAGAGGAGTGCCATCATAGCCTTGGTAGACATACGGACGCCGACGTGCGCGCCTTCCCTGTGCAGTCGCCATCATACACTGCGCTGGAGCCGCTTGATAGCGCCTCTGACTGGCGTTTGCCACTGTGGTATAGCCATAGAGAAGGAGAGTGCAAATGCTTCTCAACGGTGCTGTAGAGCGGAGAAGCTTAACTCATCGGATTCTGAAGTAGTTGCCCGGCAAAATAAATATGCATGTGCCACATAATACGTATACCGTGCGTGTGTCATTGAAACAGCTGTAAGCATGATATCCGGAATGGAATAGAATGTATTGAAAAAACTTTATTTTAGTCCTGCAGGGCGCGCTTAGCGCGTAGCGGGCGTGTCCCACGCAAGGAGGATACAAAAACTTGCTGGAGTGAAAGGGGCGCTGTGCGAGTGAAGCCAGCCGCCGCCATCTTGCCAGTGGCAAAAAGCGTGCTCAGCGCCATCGTTAGCTGCTGACTTCGTCCGTTCTTGTTTCACCTTGTTGGTATGTAAAGACAATTGGCTTACAATGGTTACTTCTTGCGTCGATTACGGATGTGCGAACAGGTTGAAAAAAGGTTGTGGCCTCACATTCCACCTGTACGTACCCGAAAACCTCTTCGACATAGCCATTCCGCGCTTGTTACTAAAGGGAGCTATAGCTGACGCGATCTAAGCGTGCAAAACATAACAGTACGGATTTGTTTTACAGGTTTCCTAAAGATCCCGTAACGCGGAGCCTCTCGGAGTGGGCCGTTTGCCGTGAGAAGTAGAATGCGAAAGATTGAGATCACTTCGCTCTGTGCACTTCGCGCCAGAGTGCTTTGACCACCTCTTTGACATTGAAGGGAAGCATGTGAAATGGGATTATGAAGTGGCATTGAAGGCACTTCAACGTGAAGAAGGGTTGTGGTTCGGAAACAAACTTACGAAAGTCCACGTCGATTGGGAAAAGCAATAAAATGAAGGTATGATATGCTGTACAACTGATCGAGTGCCTCAGTTGCCGACGCTTTGGACTTCTGCGAACAAAAGCTAAAGCTGCCGCAATTCAAGGGTGCCAGCACAAGATCTACATTTATTAAAACTTTTGATCGCTTGTTTGACATCTTAAACTCCAGCAACCCACTCGCAAGGTCGCACAAAGCGCCCCTTCGGCAGGGGAACGAAACATTCTGGAAGTCGTTTTTTTCGGAGACTCAAGCGTACATAAACGGGCTGAGAGATCCAGCAGTGACAGAAGGACTGAAAAAAAACGGATTCATTGGTTTTTGGATACGCATGGGAAGCACGGAAAGAATGTTTAACAGACTTGTCAGCCAGGGTCAGCTTAAATACTTACTGACACACGAACTCAGTCAAGACTATGCCGAAAACTTCTTTGAATCAATACGTGAATGAGGCGGCCATAACAACAACTCAACAACTTCGTAGTTTATTATGGCTGCATGCAAGCGTCTATCGGTTCAGACGAAAGTCACATCTTCAAGTTCTGGACACTGCTACCAAGATGTTCTCGCTGTACTGAATGCAACGACTCCTGCAGCCATGGTAGATCGAAGAAGCAATCTCACTGACATGCGCAAGGCCCCCGTCCTGCAGCTCGATGACCACGACAATACGCATCGCATTGACTAGCCCGAAAGCTTTTCGGCTTCTGTCGGTTCCATGGTGCCATACATAGCAGGCTTCATTGTTCGAAAGGTCGAACTGCAACTACCTGTGAAGAGTGCATAGCAGCCATGCACTCAGATGAGCTGACACCTTTAATTAAATGTAAGAGGCGAGGTGGTCTTGTTTCACCGTTGCGAGATGTCATTAGCCTCTGTAAAGAAGTCGAGGACTGAGGTGACTACAGGCTGAATGTGATCCATCACAACGGTGAAGTCAAGAGCAAAACACCTCCTTCTGAATCTTCTATGAGCGTCCTTCGAGAACAACTGGTTCCATAAACTAGAGCAGCACGTCCTAGACTTTGATACGCTTGATAATCAGGTTTACAGTTTGTGCAGGCGAATCGCCGAACAATACGTAAAAGGGAGGATACAACACATGACGAAGGAAAACAAATCAAGAATCGGTTAAAAGTAAGGTGGGACCACTTTTGACAAGGGCAATAATTTTCAACCACCAGTAGGGCACCTATGTTTTCGATGATGTGTTTGCTTTAGGCATCGCTATTTGATGCATATTCACTTTAATTGAGTTCTCTACATGCCACTTGGCTGCGTACAAGTCGCAATAAACATTTCAACCAGAATTACTTGTTTTCGTTGCTTTATAAACACACGAGCCACTTCACCCACAGCGCGATGAAGCATAAATTTGCAGCGCTCGGCTCTTTTCTGCCACTGGCAACATGGCCACCGCCGGCTCGGCGCGGCTTCACTCTCTCCCGTAGCGGTGCATAGGCGGCTTCCACTCCAGCAAGTTTTATGTATCCTCCTTGGTCCCACGTTGGGACCGACAGGGAGTACCTGGCGGCCGCTTCGTGGGCCTGCTGGACGGCCCATAGCTGGTCGGTGAGAAGTGAGCTCCTGAGGGACCTCTCCCACTTGCTTGAGGTACAGTCGGGAGGAGTTGTTCTACACTCCCAGAGCATGTGTGCGAGTGTCGCTGTGTGTTCACATGATGGGCATGTGTCGCTGGGGTATGCATGAGGATAATAAACGTGAAGCGTGGCAAGGTTTGGCTACGTGTGTGTCTGTAATAGGCGTAGGGTTAATGCCTGTGGTCTGTTAAGTTTCGGATGTGGGGGTGGAAAAATGCGGCGTTCCAGGTAAAAGTGCTGTGTTATGTCATTGTATATTTGGAAAGCTAAGAATAATTAGCCGAACCTTTGCTAACGCTACATATATCCTGGCATAGCTGAGCTAAGCCACTGCCATTTTTTAACTACAGTTACCGGTGGTTACTCGTACAACAATAAAGAAATACGATATAAATGCGATGAAAAATAAACATTTAACGTGCCTTCATGTGCGAAGTTCCCAATGATAAAAATGAGCTTCAGTTTCTTGACTGAACCTTGTGATTTCAGAACGTGCATGTCTGTTGATTATAGGCTCCCACATCGACAAATCCCCTCTTTAGCTTTACATCTGCCCATTCTAGACTGGTAAAAAATGGCATAGTCAGTTCATGTCTATATTCAGCTGTTGCGGAATCTTGTTTCTATGCCACCAAGAATGTTTCCGTAATTAGTGTGATCGGCTTAAGACAGCGGCTTTTCCCTCTGCTTCTTTGGTTTCTGCTTCTGAGCATTTGATGAAGAGAGTAAAAAGTAGTGCGCAGTCAATCAACCAACCAGTAACCTCTCAATGGGAGCCCAAGCATTTTGCTGTCATTCCTTATGTTCATTCCATTGCACCTATAGACTAAACAAAGTCGGGGGGCAGTATGGGGTTGATGTTGTTTGCTTCAGGTGGAAATAAGTTGGGTATCTTATGTGGTGAGATTCGAAGATGCGTAAAGGGAAGTACAAGTGTGGTTGGGGCGCTTGCTCAATCAAGAACGTTCGAGAAGTACACTGCGTGTTCGACTGGTGTAGTAGATATAATTCCTTGCACGTCCGGCGCGCATGCTCTGTACCAGACAGATTGGCAGATGTGTGAATATCAGGCTGCGGAAGCATACGAAAATTTTTAAAGGATGGGGTGTCGTCTTACGTCACCAGTCACTGTCGTGAGTGCGCTTGCATTCCTTCTTTTGAGCTGACATCAATCATAGATCACCGTAATAATGAAAGGCCCATTTAGATTGTGTGGAGGCTTACCACACGGTGAAGTTTTGAAGTTTGTTGGCAATTGCGTTAGCCAGCCATCTGTTTTATCAGACCAAATCAGACAGAAAAATTTGTTTCATTAATCAGTTGTAATCCTGCGTGGCGCATAATTTTCTATATTATATATATATATATATATATATATATATATATATATATATATATATATATATATATATATATATATATATATATATATATATATATATATATATATATATATATATATATATATATATATATAGTGGGAGTAATAATTCAATGGGCCAGTTAGTCTTCGTGAAGGTATGGGATATGGCACAACGGCAGCGTGGTCAACAAGGATAAATATATTAACTACGAAAAAACACTGGAATTACTATCAAACCGGCTGATAAAGGGGGCTGCATAGTAATTCTAAACACGTCGGACTACTTAAAGGAAGGGGAACGACAACTATCAGACAGAAAATTCTACAATGAACTTCCAACTGACCCGACTTTCAAATTTGAAAGGGAGATAAAAGTAACCCTAAACAATCTCCGCCGGGACGAGAAAATAACCGGCAAAATGTTAAAAGCAATGTTGCCGGCTCATTCTGTTCCCGGTCGATTCTATTTGCTCCCAAAAATACACAAGGCAGATAATCCGGGACGTCCGATAGTATCCAGTAACAGCACATCAACAGAAAATATATCAGAATTCATCAATTCTTTAATAAAAAACATCCCCCCAAATTTTCCCTATTACCTAAAGGACACAAACCACTTCATCTGCGAAACTTCAAGTCTCGACATCCCAGGCGGCAGTTTTCTGGTGACCATGGACGTCTGCTCACTGTACACCAACATACCCCACCATGACGGAATAGCGGCTATGGTTTCTGAATACGTAAAATCTGACTCATCAACTAGTGTAAGTGGCGAGGTACTGTTTACACTTCTTGAACTTGTACTAACTTATAACCATTTTGAGAATAATGGCAAGCATTTCCTTCAGGTCAGTGGCACTGCAATGGGCACGAAAATGGCCCCAAACTTCGCGAGCACCTTTATGGCTTCACTTAAAATCCCATTCATTGAGGGACGCACCTTGAAACCTTTCTACTACAGAAGATACTTAGACGATATTTTTATGATATGGAACCATTATGAGGGAAGTCTTTTCCGCTTCATAGAGGATTTTAACAAGTGCCACCCGTCAATAAAATTCACGCACAAAATTTCCAAAACTAGCATTAACTTTTTGGACGTCACTGTCACGGTCGAAAATGACCGCTTGTCAACAAACCTTTACAAAAAGCCTACAGACCATCAAATGTAGCTACATTTCAACAGCAGCCACCCAAAGCATTGCAAAACGGGTATTCCATATTCTCAGGCCTACCGGTACCGAAGAATATGCACCGATATGCGGGAATTCGACAGACACGCGGAACACCTAAAGCATTCTTTATTGAAACAAAATTATCCGGAAGACATTATTGACGATGCCATACTACGTGCTCGGAACGTGAACAGGAATGATATAATTAAGGGACCAAACAGAGTATCTAAAACGACTTCCCAAACGAACCTTGTACTAACTTACTCCTCATCAGCGCCACGAATCCACAACATACTTTCCCGCCATTTCAACATAATCAGGCAAAGCAAACGACTAACTTCTATTTTCGCGAAGCCACCTCACGTGGTGTACTGCCGGGATAAAAATTTGAAGGACATTCTTGTCAGAGCAAAAACAACCACCCCCAAATTTCAATCAGGGTGCCATCCCTGCGGAAAAGCTCGATGCAAGGTATGCCCACAGATGGTCACAACACGTGAATCCAAAGCGAACTTCTCGGATTTCAAATTCTGCATAACCGAAAGCCTTAATTGTGACTCCAGTACCGTAATATACATGCTACATTGCAACATCTGCGGACAAGAATATATCGGCGAAACAGACACGCCATTTCGGCTGTGGTTCAATAATTACCGGTACCACGCCACTTCACTGCCGAAGCTACCTTTATCTAGACATCTGTGCCTGCCAAACCACAGCTTTGAAAATATCAGCGTAGGTCTTTTGCAGTCCGGTTTCTCAAACAGACGCGAGCGCGAACAGCGTGAGGCATATTTTATTTTCAAATTTCGAACATTAGTAGCCGGCATCAACGAGGACCCCGAAAACTCAACTGCCTCCGAGAAGTAAGCCAGGAGGAAATTGGTGACAAAGATTGATAGCTGGAGACCATGCTTTTTTCTGACTGACTCGTACGTGTACACTGTCCTTTCTTGTTTTTTGTTTTTCGTTTTTTTTCTTCGTTTTTTTCTTTTTTTTCCACATGCACATACAAAGTGTTTATGTTCGCCTACCACTTGATGACCATTGAAGGGAAACGGACGAAGATTAAAAGTAAAAAGAGCCGACCGACCCATTAACGGGAAACCCTTCCTTTACGCACGCCGCACGCCGACCGACCCATTACGGGAAAACCCTTTCTTTACACACGCCGTCACGGACCCTCCCGGCACCGCGGCTACAATCTTGGGTGGCCCGACACACGCCGAGAACTGAACAGCACGTCATAAGAACCGTATGTGGACGTACACGGACAGTTGGTTTCGTTCTCAATGTTGACAGCGGTTCTTCCTCTTTTTTGCTTTCTTTCTTTTCTTTCTTTTTCTTTTTCGTCTATTTTCTCCATCTTTTTTGTTTTTTTTGTTTTTTTCCTTTTTTAGTTCTCTCTCACTCTTGCAAACATGTTTCAAGGCGAGAGGGACGCGGCAGCAACGAAGTTTGGAAGTTCATGTCAGTATAACTCATCCCCTGATGAAGGGAGGACCCCTCCCGAAACTGTTGGGAAATAAATATACTTATCCTTGTTGACAACGCTCCCGTTGTGCCATATCCCATACCTATATAAATATATATATATATATATATATATATATATATATATATATATATATATATATATATATATATATATATATATATAGATATATATATATATATATATATATATATATATATATATATATACATATATATATGAGAATATATATATATATATATATATATGAGAATATATATATATATATATATATATATATATATAGATATATATATATATATATATATTATATATATATATATGACGTATCAAGTGATGGTTAGTAGAGGTAGAGAAGGAAGAAGTCAGAGGTAGAATAAACATGGGGTATGTACACATCTCACGTCTGCAAAGAAGTCTCCTCTTCTCAGGATATTTTGGTCTCTCGTACCGCATAGATTATCAGAAGTTCGGTTTATTTGGGTCCCCGGGCATGCTGGAATTGAACTAAATGAAATTGCTGATTTGCTCGCTTCGGCATCTTTGAATTTCCCGGTGGTGCTAGTAGCTCCACAGTTTCCTTTTATTACTGCCGAACGATTCAAACGCCTGTTAATCTTAAAAATCAACGAAACGTCGCTTCTACAATCTGAAGAATTTCGGCACTTGCAATTCACATGGAACACCGCAAAATGCTTTTCCCGTCAATGTGAGGTGACCCTCACAAGTTTTCGCTGTAGAGTTTCTCAGCTAAATTTTTATCTCAACAAATCAGGATTTTCATTAACTAACCTATGTGTCGTTTGCATGAACCGGAAACAATAGATCACTTTCTTTTCACATGCCACCGCTTCGCCTCACTGCGCCGAATAATTCTTGAAAGAACGATTGGTATGCTCGGATTGCCAGTCAATACATCCACACTATTATCGTTTGGAGCCAGTCAGTTGGGTGTGGGCCGCAGTGCTATTCTGTCAGCGCTACATAAATTCATTCAGGCAACCGGAAGGATACGCTGCTAGTGGTACTGCCAGATATATCCAATTCTTTCTCCCCCTTCCTCATGCTTGTTAATTTGTTTTATATATTCTGGCTTATCGCGTTCTTCTGAAATTTTTCACGTTTTTTCAAAGGAACATTCTTATTGTTCCTATCTAATTTCTCTTTATTTTTTTAGCAAGCGTTGTAAAAATGATCTATTATGAGGTACAGTGTGGCCAATCCCCCATGTGGGTATGAGCCAAGATCTCCCAGGAGACAAGACAAGACAAGACAAGATATGGGGTATGAGCCAGGCCACGTCTCCCGCATCTAGCGTCACACAAGCCGACAGGATGGAGACCTGCCTGCCCCTTCATCAGTCTCTCATAATTGACGCAGTTCCCCAGAAGACACCCTGACCATATAATGACTACCAAATCATCGCCTAGAAGGACAACGACCGGCACCATGACAGAACCATCGGCTGACCTCGACATCCCCAAGTACACCGGATCAGCGGACGACGGACCCGTACAGGACTGGTTCAACCTATTCGAGGTCCACGCTGCCGCTGCATCATGGTCGGAAAGGGAGATGATCATAAACTTCACTGACTACATCTCAGGTGAGGCATTCAAATGTTACCTCACCCACATCTTCGAGAACGATGAGTCTTGGAAAAAGATCAAAGAAGAAATGATCAGTCGTTTCAAGGAATACGATGAAGACCTGTCCATACTTTATCAGCAGAAAGCTTTTCAACTCGCCCATCAGAGTTACGCGAAGTCTTCCCGCAGTAAGCCTATTTTCCAAACGAGACCTCAGAGAAAATATACCACCATTGTACCATCATATGACTCTTCCGAAAAAACGTCACGCATTCGAACACCGACTGGTAACTTGAACGTCGCAACAGACAAGGTAAAGCCTCCGTATACCGAAAGGAATTTAGACCATTTCGGCAAAAGACTAAACCTTTTGCCGAAATGTCCCAATCCTAATCCCAAGAACAATGAAATCAGCATTTTCAACGTGTTCACTGCACCACAACACTTCACATTTTACTGAACCAGCCGAATTCCTTGATGCTTCGTGTCACACACAAGGCCCAGACGGTTTCGAGCGTGCGACGGAATTCACGCGTGACGAGCTAGTGAATCCTCACAATACCAGCCCCTACCCTGACGTTCCGGACCAGGGTCATTCGACAGACATTGTCAGCCTAACTACGCTGCAAAAAGAAAAACATACGCCATCAGAACCACCTGAAGTTATGTCTGTTGTGCTCTCATCGTCAAGTGACAACACACATGTGAGTCAAAGCACTGCAGGAATTTCGAATCCACCAACGCCGGTGCATTGTCAACTGACAGAAGCATTTACAATTAAGGATGACTCACAACCATCTTGGGAGCGTTCTCACCAGCCTGTCACGCTGCTTTCATCGCAGGACAAGCCTAGCAGTACAGTGTCGACTACCGACAATCTACTGATCACATCACCATCTAAAGAGAAACAGACTCATGTTCCTGAAAGAGGCCCATCTGACGAACTTTCACAAGAAGACGAGCAATTTCAACAAAGGCAACTCCACGAACTCCAAGAACTGCAACGGCTACTCGAACAAGAACAACGATCAAGTGAAACCTCCTCACGAGTACACTTGTGGCTGAAAGATCATCAGAGACAACATCAATTAAAGAAGCAAAGACGAAGTCGATGCCTAAGCCATCTTCGCAGAAAGCAACGTCGACAAAGTTTCCTGCACCAGTTCTCAACGCCGTGTCTACAATTCAACAAACTGAGAGAAGAGCACAGAAAGCTACGAAAGAGACGTGCAGCTACCACGTGTACAATAAAGGAACAAAGGCATCATACCATCAGCTTCGGTTCTCGCACATGCAGGCTGCAAGAACTCGTTCTGTCTCAGCCGCGACACAGAATACAGCGCGTACGACAGAGGATTCTGCGCCTACGACATTCGACCTTAAAATGCTCCAAGGACTTCCAACCTTGTTCGTTTCTCGCAGCTTCTCAAGTCATGTCATGGTCAGTGCAGTTTTGCAAGACGCGGTTACCTTCTCCAGAACGCCACAGCCAACCTCGCCCACCAGAACTTCCCCATTCACCGGACTGCCGCACTCTCTTCTGAATTTTCGCGAGTTTACGGAACACCACTGGGACATGAAACCAATTGTGCATTTTGACATTTGTGACTTCTAAACCTTGACTTGTTTACTTTTTCTTGTTCGTAATTCATGCCTTCTTTCGGGGGGAGGGGGAATCGTGTGACTATCAAGTGATGGTTAGTAGAGGTAGAGAAGGAAGAAGTCAGAGGTAGTATAAACATGGGGTATGAGCCAGGCCAGTCTCCCGCATATAGCGTCACACACACACACACACACACACACACACACACACACACACACACACACACACACACACACACACACACACACACACACACACACACACACACACACACACACACACACACACACACACACACCCACACACACACACACACACACAGACACACACACACACACACACACACACACCACACACACACACACACACACACACACACACACACACACACACACACACACACACACACACACACACACACACACACACACACACACACACACACACACACACACACACACACACACACACACACCACACACACACACACACACACACACACACACACACACACACACACACACACACACACACACACACACACACACACACACACACACACACACACACACACACACACACACACACACACACACACACACACACACACACACACACACACACACACACACACACTAGGGAGTTTCAGAAAAGTGCACCGCGAGTCCACTGACAACACGGACCATTCGTGAGACGAACTTTACGCACCCTATTTCGATTAGCTTTGCGGGAAGGGAGGTGGCGTGTTGACACATTGTGGGGTTTTATTCATTGATAACCTTATCATTTGTGTCGTCGTGTGTTTTTTATATGCATACCCTTGTATTGTTACAGTTACTTTCTTTATGTGCCTGCCCTTTGTCGAACGTCGCGAGTGTCTAAATCATGTGTTATAATTTTTTGTAGTGGTTGATGTACACGGGTATACGATGTTTGCAGTTAGTAATAAATTAAATGAATGAGTAAACAGAAACAGGTCGTAGCGTCTCTTACTTCCCAGCCCCAGCACAAATCCCTGTATGTGGGAAGTGATTGAGACACATAGCCAAGAGGGAACCAGATAGACAAGGGGTTGAGTGGTCTTCCCTCTCTTTGGTAATCGGTGGCGTAACGGGGGACGTCTCAAGTGGTGGCAGCGGTGGGATCACTGCTGGGGCAATGGTGCGATATTTCGGCCTCGTACTAGAGAAGGAGAGGCAACAAAATGAACGAGCAGGCTACCAAGATGACCGACAGAGACGACCCACTAGAAATGAGGGCGTTAATGTTAGCGGACATGGTTCTGTCGTTTATGGGAGGTGATACGGGTCCGGATGTTGGGGTCTTCTTGAAAATTTTGGAGCAGGTTGTTCGCTCGGGTGGATGGTGGGATAGTGAGCTGGTCTGCATGGCACGATGCAAGATGATAGGCGCGGCGCACGATTTTGCGTGGTGGGATAATGGCGTCGCTGCGGCTTCAGCTTTTTCTGAGTTGAAATATTTGGCCCTCAGGAGGTTCGATACGGAGCCACTTATCTTTAAAACGGAACGGTTTTTAAACGCGAGGCAGAAGGCAGATGAGAAGGTGAGGTCATTTGCAAGTCGCTTGCGCATCCTTGGGACCGCCACCCTGGCGAGCTCCGATAGTCAGGATGCGGTGAAAGCTTCACTGCGCCGCGAAATTCTAGCCGAACAATTACTCTCGCAATTTTTATTAGGCCTGAGGGATCCGGTCCGCAGATTTGTTTTCTCTCGGGACCCAAAAACATTTGACGAGGCCATTGCCATAGCGGTCAAGGAGGAACAGAATGAGAAAGTGTCGTGGAGCCATACGTTACCGTTCGATACGCAGAAGAGAACACGGATATTCATGAGATGCATAGCCGCCTTGACCACCTCAAAAAATATTGTGGAGAGCTTGGCAGTACGCAATAAGGTGAAACCAAATTGGCAGGAATTCCCTAAGCAGCTCCCTTATCCCGCCGGGTGCTACAACTGTGGCAGAATTGGTCACTTTTGGCGAGAATGCCACCGGTACCGACGACGATAGTGGAATCCGATGGGTGGCAGCCGCATTCACAAAGACAAGGAGATGGTGACAAAATTCGAATCTGAAAACCTAGACGCAACTCCTCCTCATGACGGTGACGCGCAGAAGTCAATCGCGACCGTAAATATTCGCGAGGAAAGAAGCTCCGTAAAAACGAGTCGCGGTTCACCGTGTGTGGATGTGGTTAATGTAATTTCTGTGATCGAGGAGGATGTTCCGCCATTGAGCGAGTGTGTGTTTGAGGGAAACGCTCGCACGCCGGTGCCACTGGGTGAAACAAAGGCTGTCGAGGTTGCTGGAGCGGATAGAGACGGTTTAGCTGCGGTTTCTACCTCGAAGGTCCCACGGGACGATGATGCATTACCAGTAGGAGTAGCACGTACGGAGTTGGATGAGCATGGATTCTCTGAGGATGCAGTTGTCGGAGTCTTGGTCGACACGGAGGTAGACCAAACGTTAGAGAGAGTAGATGAGATTGAGGAATGCCTAGATCGCAACGGGGTGGTTTTTGTGGGGCCAAAGAGGAACTGAAGCACACTCGATGTAGATAACACCAAGCCCGGGCATGCGCAGCAAGGGTTTTATAAGATAGCTTTGCACAGGCCCCACTCCACGACTGAGTCGAGTAGGTTGAAGTTCGGACCATCCAACGAGGGTCCGAGACTCGGAGTCGGGGAAGAGGTCTGCATGCAGGTAGACGCTGAGCGCTCGGAGATCGGCTAGGGTCAAAAGAGTCCGTAATGTTGTATGCCATTTTATGTTCTATGATTTCTACTCGGTCATTGTGCATGTTACTTTAGTAAAGACCTTCTGTCGAAGTTCAAGTTTTTTTTATTTTGTTTTGCTTTGGCTTGTACACTTCTTTTATTTTATTGATTGTGTTTTGAAATAAGGCCAGGCAGGAGATGGAACGCGAGGGTATTTCAGTGTTGCTGCCTGTATGACCTATGTTCTCCCGCCATCCCGCTTTTCGTTTGGTTTGAGATGTTCGATAGGATCTTAAAATTTTGTGCATGTGTGTAATGAAAGCGTATTGAAATGTGTGTATCCTCTGTTCGGTTGTGCCGAGAGTGGACACTGCAGGCGAAGTGTGTGACGTGCTCGCATGGTAGTGAACCTTCCGCATTCATGACTGAAGGCTGCGTGCCAAACCATCCGACGAGCAGCTGTGACCAGTGTGCGTTTTGTCCACGTGTCATCCACGAGTTTCGGTGGTGATTCTGAAGGTTTCAAGTGTGTTGTGCGTGGTAGAAACATGGAATCAAACTGATTCGTGGTGGGTGATGATTCAGCGACAATCACAGATTGGTTCCTCTCAGCAACCCGCTGCCGCCAGGGCTGAATCACAAGTGTGCTGTGTTCGCATACCGTATTCCTAAGACTGCCGCAATGTCTCAATTTCGCTGCGAAACCAGAAGGCACTATGCGCCCACATTCCTCATGCTTGAATTTCCACGCTGGGAAAATTCTTCTGCAAGATGAAGGGATTGTGACGTCTCCGCAAACACGGACTGAACCCCGGTCCTTTCAGGATGTTTTCGCTCGTTTCTGAAACCACGCATAACAAAAGGAAAAGAAAACATTCGAGGTAACGAATAGGCATTCCGGAGTGAGCACCTGGAAGGATTATTCTTACTGTTCTCGCGGGCCCTACCGTGCAAACACGAGGACCAGGCGCCTTGTTGTCTACAGACAGTCTGACAGTAAACGGTAGCAATAATCCGCGCGCACCCTTCATATTTGTGGCATGGGGGAGCAGCAGAGCGCCTTTCGTTGGTTCGGGGATTGCGACCCAGCTGCAGCGCCTGTGTCGAGTCCGGCCTGACTTTCCGTCAGCCTCCGTGGCTCAAGGGCTCATTACTGCGTTCTGCGCGGATGGCCACCTGCGGCGTTGAATGACTTCGCGGGAGACACCGAGCTGCATGGAGACGTCAAGACTCGTTCTGGACATCGGCTCATCAAGTACCAGAAACCGGGGCGACCGGTTCGGCCGAAAACATTTTGGCACAACACTGCAAACTCCGGACATTGGCCATTACAGACGGCGCACTTTGTCGGAAGCATCGGGACCATTGTTCGCCCGTAATTAAAGTGTCTTGGGACGGCTCACCCATCTCTCTCCCTGAGGCTTGAGTTTGAACATTGTTACTTGCTCGGCTTTGGTTGGGAGAGGGTTTTCTACTGGGGTGGGCCGCGGGGGCGGCCACCGAAGATGATACACTCCGACTGACAGAAAAATGTGTCGTGTCAACAGTGGAAATCGGTTAGTTGCCACGGAGGGGCAGAGTCGGGTCCTACAAAAAGGGACTACGAGACGATACGAGGTGAGTCAGAGAGACGATGCGAAGAGAGTCAGAGATAATATGCGATGAGTTGGAGATGGTAGAGAGACGGAATGGAAAAGGAAGATAACGGTGTGACGAGATAGCAGTGAGAGTCGATGAGATGATATGACGAGGAATGAAAGTTAGAGATGGGAAACGAGGGACCGAGTGATTGCGGGACGTTATGAAAGAAGATTAAGATGGAAGTCGCTGAGAGAGACAACGAAGACGACGAAGACGATGAAGACTGACAACACGGACCATTCGTGAGACGAACTTTACGCACCCTATTTCGATTAGCTTTGCGGGAAGGGAGGTGGCGTGTTGAGACATTGTGTGGTTTTATTCATCGATAACCTTATCATTTGTGTCGTCGTGTGTTTTTTATATGCATACCCTTGTATTGTTACTGTTACTTTCTTTATGTGCCTGCCCTTTGTCGAACGTCGCGAGTGTCTAAATCATGTGTTATAATTTTTTGTAGTGGTTGATGTACACGGGTATACGATGTTTGCAGTTAGTAATAAATTAAATGAATGAGTAAACAGAAACAGGTCGTAGCGTCTCTTACTTCCCAGCCCCAGCACAAATCCCTGTATGTGGGAAGTGATTGAGACACATAGCCAAGAGGGAACCAGATAGACAAGGGGTTGAGTGGTCTTCCCTCTCTTTGGTAATCGGTGGCGTAACGGGGGACGTCTCAAGTG
The DNA here is from genome assembly GCF_013339725.1 of Rhipicephalus microplus. Lineage (NCBI taxonomy): Eukaryota > Metazoa > Arthropoda > Arachnida > Ixodida > Ixodidae > Rhipicephalus > Rhipicephalus microplus. Next base: position 166,120,531 of record NC_051166.1, on the reverse strand, counting down.
GTGGCAGCGGTGGGATCACTGCTGGGGCAATGGTGCGATATTTCGGCCTCGTACTAGAGAAGGAGAGGCAACAAAATGAACGAGCAGGCTACCAAGATGACCGACAGAGACGACCCACTAGAAATGAGGGCGTTAATGTTAGCGGACATGGTTCTGTCGTTTATGGGAGGTGATACGGGTCCGGATGTTGGGGTCTTCTTGAAAATTTTGGAGCAGGTTGTTCGCTCGGGTGGATGGTGGGATAGTGAGCTGGTCTGCATGGCACGATGCAAGATGATAGGCGCGGCGCACGATTTTGCGTGGTGGGATAATGGCGTCGCTGCGGCTTCAGCTTTTTCTGAGTTGAAATATTTGGCCCTCAGGAGGTTCGATACGGAGCCACTTATCTTTAAAACGGAACGGTTTTTAAACGCGAGGCAGAAGGCAGATGAGAAGGTGAGGTCATTTGCAAGTCGCTTGCGCATCCTCGGGACCGCCACCCTGGCGAGCTCCGATAGTCAGGATGCGGTGAAAGCTTCACTGCGCCGCGAAATTCTAGCCGAACAATTACTCTCGCAATTTTTATTAGGCCTGAGGGATCCGGTCCGCAGATTTGTTTTCTCTCGGGACCCAAAAACATTTGACGAGGCCATTGCCATAGCGGTCAAGGAGGAACAGAATGAGAAAGTGTCGTGGAGCCATACGTTACCCGTTCGATACGCAGAAGAGAACACGGATATTCATGAGATGCATAGCCACCTTGACCACCTCAAAAATATTGTGGAGAGCTTGGCAGTACGCAATAAGGTGAAACCAAATTGGCAGGAATTCCCTAAGCAGCTCCCTTATCCCGCCGGGTGCTACAACTGTGGCAGAATTGGTCACTTTTGGCGAGAATGCCACCGGTACCGACGACGATAGTGGAATCCGATGGGTGGCAGCCGCATTCACAAAGACAAGGAGATGGTGACAAAATTCGAATCTGAAAACCTAGACGCAACTCCTCCTCATGACGGTGACGCGCAGAAGTCAATCGCGACCGTAAATATTCGCGAGGAAAGAAGCTCCGTAAAAACGAGTCGCGGTTCACCGTGTGTGGATGTGGTTAATGTAATTTCTGTGATCGAGGAGGATGTTCCGCCATTGAGCGAGTGTGTGTTTGAGGGAAACGCTCGCACGCCGGTGCCACTGGGTGAAACAAAGGCTGTCGAGGTTGCTGGAGCGGATAGAGACGGTTTAGCTGCGGTTTCTACCTCGAAGGTCCCACGGGACGATGAGGCATTACCAGTAGGAGTAGCACGTATGGAGTTGGATAAGCATGGATTCTCTGAGGATGCAGTTGTCGGAGTCTTGGTCGACACGGAGGTAGACCAAACGTTAGAGAGAGTAGATGAGATTGAGGAATGCCTAGATCGCAACGGGGTGGTTTTTGTGGGGCCAAAGAGGAACTGCAGCACACTCGATGTAGATAACACCAAGCCCGGGCATGCGCAGCAAGGGTTTTATAAGATAGCTTTGCACAGGCCCCACTCCACGACTGAGTCGAGTAGGTTGAAGTTCGGACCATCCAACGAGGGTCCGAGACTCGGAATCGGGGAAGAGGTCTGCATGCAGGTAGACGCTGAGCGCTCGGGGATCGGCTAGGGTCAAAAGAGTCCGTAATGTTGTATGCCATTTTATGTTCTATGATTTCTACTCGGTCATTGTGCATGTTACTTTAGTAAAGACCTTCTGTCGAAGTTCAAGTTTTTTTATTTTGTTTTGCTTTGGCTTGTACACTTCTTTTATTTTATTGATTGTGTTTTGAAATAAGGCCAGGCAGGAGATAGAACGCGAGGGTATTTCAGTGTTGCTGCCTGTATGACCTATGTTCTCCCGCCATCCCGCTTTTCGTTTGGTTTGAGATGTTCGATAGGATCTTAAAATTTTGTGCATGTGTGTAATGAAAGCGTATTGAAATGTGTGTATCCTCTGTTCGGTTGTGCCGAGAGTGGACACTGCAGGCGAAGTGTGTGACGTGCTCGCATGGTAGTGAACCTTCCGCATTCATGACTGAAGGCTGCGTGCCAAACCATCCGACGAGCAGCTGTGACCAGTGTGCGTTTTGTCCACGTGTCATCCACGAGTTTCGGTGGTGATTCTGAAGGTTTCAAGTGTGTTGTGCGTGGTAGAAACATGGAATCAAACTGATTCGTGGTGGGTGATGATTCAGCGACAATCACAGATTGGTTCCTCTCAGCAACCCGCTGCCGCCAGGGCTGAATCACAAGTGTGCTGTGTTCGCATACCGTATTCCTAAGACTGCCGCAATGTCTCAATTTCGCTGCGAAACCAGAAGGCACTATGCGCCCACATTCCTCATGCTTGAATTTCCACGCTGGGAAAATTCTTCTGCAAGATGAAGGGATTGTGACGTCTCCGCAAACACGGACTGAACCCCGGTCCTTTCAGGATGTTTTCGCTCGTTTCTGAAACCACGCATAACAAAAGGAAAAGAAAACATTCGAGGTAACGAATAGGCATTCCGGAGTGGAGCACCTGGAAGGATTATTCTTACTGTTCTCGCGGGCCCTACCGTGCAAACACGAGGACCAGGCGCCTTGTTGTCTACAGACAGTCTGACAGTAAACGGTAGCAATAATCCGCGCGCACCCTTCATATTTGTGGCATGGGGGAGCAGCAGAGCGCCTTTCGTTGGTTCGGGGATTGCGACCCAGCTGCAGCGCCTGTGTCGAGTCCGGCCTGACTTTCCGTCAGCCTCCGTGGCTCAAGGGCTCATTACTGCGTTCTGCGCGGATGGCCACCTGCGGCGTTGAATGACTTCGCGGGAGACACCGAGCTGCATGGAGACGTCAAGACTCGTTCTGGACATCGGCTCATCAAGTACCAGAAACCGGGGCGACCGGTTCGGCCGAAAACATTTTGGCACAACACTGCAAACTCCGGACATTGGCCATTACAGACGGCGCACTTTGTCGGAAGCATCGGGACCATTGTTCGCCCGTAATTAAAGTGTCTTGGGACGGCTCACCCATCTCTCTCCCTGAGGCTTGAGTTTGAACATTGTTACTTGCTCGGCTTTGTTTGGGAGAGGGTTTTCTACTGGGGTGGGCCGCGGGGGCGGCCACCGAAGATGATACACTCCGACTGACAGAAAAATGTGTCGTGTCAACAGTGGAAATCGGTTAGTTGCCACGGAGGGGCAGAGTCGGGTCCTACAAAATGGGACTACGAGACGATACGAGGTGAGTCAGAGAGACGATGCGAAGAGAGTCAGAGATAATATGCGATGAGTTGGAGATGGTAGAGAGACGGAATGGAAAAGGAAGATAATGGTGTGAGGAGATAGCAATGAGAGTCGATGAGATGATATGACGAGGAATGAAAGTTAGAGATCGGAAACGAGGGATTGAGTGATTGCGGGACGTTATGAAAGAAGATTAAGATGGAAATCGCTGAGAGAGACAACAAAGACGACGAAGACGATGAAGACTGACAACATGGACCATTCGTGAGACGAACTTTACGCACCCTATTTAGATTAGCTTTGCGGGTAGGGAGGTGGCGTGTTGAGACATTGCGTGGTTTTATTCATTGATAACTTTATCATTTGTGTCGTCGTGTGTTTTTTTTATAAGCATACCCTTGTATTGTTACAGTTACTTTCTTTATGTGCCTGCCCTGTGTCGAACGTCGCGAGTGTCTAAAACATGTGTTATATTTTTTTGTAGTGGTTGATGTACACGGGTATACGATGTTTGCAGTTAGTAATAAATTAAATGAATCAGTAAACAGAAACAGGTCGTAGCGTCTCTTACTTCCCGGCCCCAGCACGAATCCCTGTATGTGGGAAGTGATTGAGACACATAGCCAAGAGGGAACCGGATAGACAAGGGGTTGAGTGGTCTTCCCTCTCTTCGGTAATCGTTGGCGTAACGGGGGACGTCTCACTCATCTGAGCATATAATCATGCTAGTATGAGAATCATGTGCTAATACGGACTCACATGAGCATATCATGTGCTCATATGAGTCCGTATGAGCATATTAGATTCACAAATGATCACACATATGGGAATCTGTTTTGATCAGATGATTATGCCGTCAATTCGCAACAATTATGTTGTGGTGCTCTGCACTCATCCTAGTGTAGTGACATGGCGTAATTAAGAGCCATTATTAATTTACGAGGGCCATGTCTATTCGTTTTTTAACCTATACTTTTGTAATAGAACCATGGCCTCGCACACGGACATTTAACAAAATAAGCGCAAAACTCTATTTGTGGGCGTTACTAACAATTTAGTAATGAACTAACCACTCGAGTCAGCACTATTCACTTACTAACTAGGTCATAATTTTAACTACGCAAGTACGTAGTGCTTTTACCCCAGCCTGTTGGTATTTGGGCTAGTGTTGGTTACGAGCCCACAAGGTAGTGCCTTTCACTAAGGTAACTTTCACTAGCTGCATTTACTAGCTGGTTAGCGGATTCTGTGACAAGTAACGGGCTAGTACTTATTGAATATACCAACCTTTTTTGCCCCGCCACAGTGGTCTAGTGGCTAAGGTACTCGGCTGCTGACCCGCAGGTCGCGGGTTCGATTCCCGGCTGCGGCAGCTGCATTTCTGATGGAGGCGGAAATGTTGTAGGCCCGTGTACTCAGATTTGGGTGCACGTTAAAGAACCCCAGGTGGTCAAAATTTCCGGAGCCCTCCACTACGGCGTCTCTCATAATCAAATGGTGGTTTTGGGACGTTAAACCCCACAAATCAATCAATCGATCAACCAACCTTTTTCTAAGAGTGTACTGATCACCCTCGAGAGCCACTGTGCGTTTTCGACCTCCTCGACCCACATGCGTATTGAGTGTGGTGTCAGGCATTCGGGCGTGCCGCCATCCGTCTCGCTGAAGAAATCAAACTTCTACATCGGTGGTGGACTCTGTTCGAACTCTGCGTTCGTATACCCGTGAGGGACAGATAGGGAAAAAATGCGCCTGGCGCATCGCGAGTTGCCCAAGCGTCGGAGGCACGCTTCAAATACTTCTCTGGCTTCGAACGAAGACCAGCCAATGTCTTCCTGATCTGCCTCCAGGACCACTCGGCCGTGTCATTCAAGGGCTATTCGGCCTACTTCTCGCTGCGCACGTTCTAGCCACTCCGGTACACTACAGATTTCACAAAGAGGTACACTAATAGGACAGGCACACTACAGATTTCACAAACCAGGCACATGGACCACCTTCCACAACTCGCGCACTAGGACACATCGATCGAAGCCCCACAGGTAGCTTTTCCGCAGTGTGCAGATCGCTCGACTTTCTCACCTTCGTCTCGTGGATGGTGTAGCACTCTCCATCGCTAAGCTGCCAGATCGTAATAAGATCTCGTACTACGTGACATTCATAGGCAAAAAATTAATGTCCCACACTCGCCGCAGTGGCAAAAGGGTGCGCTGACGGACGCTTCAAACTTTAATTCAGATACATAGCCCATAAAGTTAATGGGAGGCTTGCCGTCGTGGTAGCTCAGTTGGTAGAGCATCGGTCGCGTTATGCGAAGGTCGCACGTTCAGTACCTGCCCACGGCAAGTTATCTTTTTATGCACTTTTCTTTCTTCAGGTTTACATTACAATTAATTCTAATAATATTACCTATGCTGTCCTTGGCATAATCGTCTGTGAGCTCTCAATAGTGTTGTTTCTAACAAACAAAACGACCCCTTAAGTTTACCCATCTTTCCTTTAGACGTATGTATACGTGGTTTTGTAAACCCTCCAGGTTGGCAAGACAATGGCGGCAGACGCAGGCTGCGCGTGAGAAAGGGTGAAGAGAGAAGGCAGTTGTCGATATTTATGGATTACAGGGAATAATCTTAGGGCTTCAGCCAGCCGTTAAAAGGTGATTAGCTGACGATGCTGGACACCTTTGACAAGGTCGGGAAAGGAGAGATTATATTGGCCTTCTTCAACGTTAGGTCGCTGCAGAGGAACGCCGCAAGCATTAGGCACGAATATTCGACGAACTATACTGCGGGGTGCCACGTTGATATGCTACATAGACGTGTAACAGCTGCATGAGGATTCTAATTTTCCATGCAGAGAATTTTTTATTTTTGAGCCGTCATTTTTTATGAAAGAGAAAAAGAGATCTTTGCAATATTGCAGTGCATTGAAGAAGTGAATTCACTTATTATATAAAAATCATGAAGGTGATCACTGTGCGCTTTCGGCTTTCGGCCATGACAAAATCACCCAACAATTAATGGTTATCACATAAAATACAGGTAGATGCTTTCGCATTTTTGAAAATAATCACTGCATTTCAAGCTGCTTGAAGATAATTATGGGGCGAAGCTTTCGGAGGTGATTATTGTGATTAAAGTTGAGATAGTACTGAGACTGATTGTGGTTGTGATACTTATATATATATACATATATATATATATATATATATATATTTATTCAAAGAGATAGTGCTGAGACCGATTGTGATATAGCAATAATTCTTCTTTATAGCTGATATGAGGTTCCGAGTTCTGGGTTACGTTCTGATTTAATAATCGATTTAATAATCACAGCTTCATTAGCTGTCGTCTCTGGTGTAGAATTTTCTTGTCGGTATTGCCGCCTTGCATCCGCTTCAAGTTGACTCAACTGCGCGTCAGCCTGGCGTTTTTCCCGCTTAGCCTTTGCTTCCTTAGCCCTAGTCTGCGGTGTAGAACTTTATGATCACCGTCGCCGCTTTGCATCCGCTTCCTTCTCTTTTGTCTCCGCGGTAGCTTCCCGTCGACGGCGACTCAGACACTCAGCACGCCGCACTTTCCTGCGTTCGTCTTCGTCCATATGAGAGAAGAGAATGTGTGGTATGGAACGTGGTTATATATATATATATATACATATATATATATATATATATATATATATATATATATAAATATATATATATATATATATATATATATATATATATATATATATATATATATATATATATATATATATATATATAGCGTTGACAGCAGCGCCATCACATCTACAATTAACTACAGTGCCATCTGTTGCTTTTAAGTTTAAGGTTACATGCAAAATGGTTACCACCAACGCCCTCTGTTGCTTATAAGTTGAAGGTTACATGTTGTTATGGACAGACGAAAGACATAGCGTTGACAGCAGTGCCATCACATCTACAATTAACCACAGCGCCCTCTGTTGCTTATAAGTTGAAAGGTTACATGCAAAGCGGTTATTCCCAACGCCCTGTGTTGCTTATGAATTGAAGGTTACATGGTGTTACGGACAGACGGGAGACGGCGGACATCATGCGGTCTTAAGGAGCTTCGCCCCTAAAACCGCCAGGCCTGTGCAGGGCACGCAACGCAGTCAAAGAAAAAGCTGGAAGGGTGGCCTTTCAGAACACTTTTTGAACACTCTATGGGTAACTGTATCAAGGACAATTACACATTATCCGCTACGTCATATATCATCATATTTTTTGTGTAGTATGAAGGCATTCACTATGTCATCCTTCATCATTCTTACGAAAAGCGTGGTAGCCCCTATCTACTGGCAAGAAATTTTGTGCAGTTTTTTGACGCTGTGGTTGACGACGATGAAAAAGTTATGCCTGAAGCTTTTGTAAAAAAATGTTTCCTACGCCATAGAGGAATTCATCATACAAAAAATACTGAGCTAAATTCTTCATTCTTTTTAACATTTAAATACTACTAATCCGTAATTAAATTTGTTGCATTAACTATTCATATAGCTTATACGAGAAATATTGCGAAGAAACACTTAAAAACAAAAAAAATAATTCAGCTAACACTCGGCCGATCGCCTGCATTGGGTAAGAGCCATGACAAGAGATGAGGAACAAGAAGACCTTTTGTCGACCCACTGGTTACGCAATTCACTTTGTTTGACGCCTGGTTGTTCCTTTGCTGCTCTAAAACGCTTTATTACTCATAATAACGCTATTACTTTCCCGGCTTCAAGCCTGCCTAACACCACTTTGCAACAAAGTTTCAAGCACCAGCGTGACTCTGGTATTAAGATCGTGTGGGCTGACAAAATGATGGTGGTAGTCATTTGCATTTAGAAACCTGTGCACAAGTTATAAGAGTATAATGCACACGGTGAATGCCGTTAAAACATTTTTCCAGATTAGCGGTAGTGCCGTGAACTGGGATAAATGTCTTGGTTACTGGCATGGGGAATCGGACGTCACACCGAGAGTATTTATGAACATTAAATGGCAGGAAACACCAGCAAAGTACTTACAAGTACCGCTGGTGTTCTACCGTGACGTGACTTAACCGTATTGAAAAAAAAAACTCAGGCGTTGCACAAAAAAATGAAGGTATTGGGGTAGTTAATATTTGCACGGGCCAGAACGTGCCACTTGTTTCTAGTTAGCAAGCTGCGGTACGTAATGCAGGTTTTTCACGGCAGTAGAATAAGTGTACAGGACATACATAGAGTATTTGCAGTTTTTATTCGGAGCTCTGTCTGAAAAAGATTGAGCCGTAGAACCCTCCTAAGAAAAGTACGAGATAATGGGCTTAGATTAGTTTATTTGTACATAAGACAACTTCTGAATCGTTTTCGTTTTATGATTGATGTGGATGCCCTCCCCCCCATTTTTGAGAACCGTTACACAACTAAGGCTGTCTAAAGTGCTGCCGGAATTTTTTATGTCGTGAGGAAATGTGCAAGGACAAATACAGGGGTATTTAAAGGTTGTTGTTTTGTCTTTCCTCTTTCTATCAGTGAGATTTTCAAGTATCTGAGTAAAGTCTCACGTAAGACATTATATAAAGACCTCGTCTATGCTTTACTACCTGTACCATTGTACCACCAGCTATATATACTGTGTAGACCCAGGACTTTTTTGTTTAAATTACACACTGGTACCTTAACGGTTAAAACATACATGGTTGGACGATAGGAGAGTATTCTTCCCATGGAGCACAAATTTTTACTTATGCAATAAACTGGAATTGAACACGTGTTTAAGATTGCTGGAGAAGGGTTTTTTTCTGAAATGTATTGCAGATAACCTTAACCCTTTCAGCCCTGGATTTTTTATTTTGGTCGGATACACTTTTTGTGCGCGTTTTTCTCGTAGTTAGGACGTCTAAAGACCACAAACGAAAAAGTGAGCCACTGGTACAAGCAGTTTTGGATTAATTAACGTAGCATCGAATTAGGTGATTAGGGCCCAGTGACTGGAAAATGAAAAAAAAAAACGGCTTCTTTTTCCCTGTCAATCAATGGTGTACACAAAAAGGAAAGCAACGTCATACTTTTCAGCCTAATACTCACTGAAACAGCTTCGATATATCGTTCCGAAAATGGCGCTTACGCGCCTCAACTTGCGCGCCTCGGCTTCACGGGAGACCTCGGTCGCGTTTCTTGATCTTTGTGGCTGCTACCTCCACAAACGTGCCGCAATAATGGTGTCAATTGCAGTGGGGATCATTGAAGGACTATGCCCCCAAGAATGAGTAGTTTTAGTTACGTTTTCAAGATACTAGGGGAAATATTGTGCGATAGTGTCAATTGACACCGCCAGGGCCGAAAGGGTTAAAAAAAGAACACCATTAAGTCCACATGACATCGGTTTCCTTTCTCTTGAAAACGAGGCCGGTGTATCTTATGACCTAAGTATGCTCCTGAGCCTGCACAGTATATGGTAGACCCGAAATGCCTTTGAAAAAGCTGATGTAGAAGCGCGATCTGTGCGACAATAATTTTGCGAATTTTTGCGCCATTTTCTTGAAGTGCTGAAGGGACAAGAGGATGTACCAAAGTGGATTGTGCAAATTGAACCATAGTTACGAATGCTAAAGAATTATTCAATAGACAGGTCAGAGCTGATGGTTCTTCATTGAATTTTGTGGTTGTACTACTATTTTCCTTTATTTTGTCGAGTATCTGAACAGTTTTATTATGCAAGGCAATAAAAAGAAAAAAACCACTACGTGGCTTTATGGTAGACTGCTGGCCTGGCACGCAGGGGACCCAGGTTCGAATCTAATTGTGTACATGTTTTTTTATTTACTTCGATTTTTTTATTTCGTTGAGTAGTGGTCACAGACACCAGCGGTGGCGGCCGGCAACTATGGCGCACGCGACCCTTGTGGTCATCTCATGACAGCTTCACTGTAAAATGAAGTGTGAATGAATATTTCAGTGCAAAACAAGCCATAGTAGCCACTGGCTATAAACCCAGCCCACCACCAGCGACCGCTATTTTGCTATAGAGTGTGTGACGTTATGTTCTTCATGGAGAAAATGTCTCATCTTAAAGTCAACTTTTAGCCACAGAAAATCTTAAGAATGCGGAAATTGCCTAACTGCACGTTCATACGCACACAGAACGAAATCGTTTGCTAGATTGCAGACACTCGCACAGCACAGCTCTTGTTACACCACAGGTTTTTTCTTTTGTGTGTTTGCCCTACGATACCAATACATAATAGGTAAAATTGTGTAGCTGTGTTTCCTCCATGAAGTGCAGGAGAGACTCGTGGTTCGGACCACATATTCCTCGCTGGAATTCAGGTGGCCTGGGGTGCTGAAGTTCTGCATGCCGCAGATGGCATCGACGAACTGCTTGAAGTACGCCACGGCTTGCGAACGCACCAGTGCTACACGAACTGTGAATCCAGTAGTGCGTGTATAAATTTTCTGTTATAAGTTACGTCTAAATTGAAGGCTGCTATTACCAGCTCCATACTCGAACAGCAGTCATGAGCATGATCCCGCAACGCAGCAGAAAGACTTGGTCAGTTAAGATTGGGAAGATGGATGAAATCCCGATAATTCAGATGATAACGATGAGACGTTGAAGGACTGGACTGTTCCTCTTCTGGCAAACTTCTGTTTATGTACACACTGACACTTATTGTAAGGTCTGACGTTGCAGGCAAGGGGGTGAGTCTTCTTTGTCACAAAAGGGTGCGCTTTCCAAGGAGCCGGTTGTCGGGAAACGATAACCCCGGCATAAGGACGCCCGTTCTAGTAAGAAGACCGCAGTTGGTCGCCGCTTTTAGCAAACAGCTAAGTGGTCGCCGGCCAGTGGAGTGCCGGCGGGCAACGTGAAGACATCCGGTGTATAGACACCCATCCATCTCGATTTGAGTACACGAGACGGCTGTCATGCTAGACAGCGTAGTCATCTCGCAGTAATGGCATGGGCCTGCAGCCGAACGGTGCCACAATCGTGTGCGTTCGCACAGCTCGCGGAACGTCGTCTGCAGGCCGGTCTTTTGGTCTCTTTCTCTCCGACCGAGAGGTCGAGTTCTTGAATAAGAGAGCGAGATGAAATGCAGCAAGTGTGCTTAGTCTGTCCAATAAACGGACTGAATTATTTTGGTTGGCAGTGAGGAGAATCGGGAGGGGCAACCGAGAGGTTAAAACCTCCCGTTTCCTCACGGCCGTTATGGTAGCAGCTAACAGTGCTCTGCACTATAGGCTCTGCCGAGGTAACATGCGACGGTCCTAACGGTGGCGCAGTCTTGTAAATTTGTACATAACTTTCTGTACATAAAGTCCTGTTGTTGCAACGTATTGTAACGCACTCTTCAGTAAACTCTTTTAATACGCTAACATACGCTGGGCGAACTTGTGCCCGAGAATAATAGCACAGCTAGATTGTCTCGAGGATTCCCTTCTGCCTCTTCTTCTACGTTCATCTTTTTCCCCAACACGGTTCGCGCGCAGCTGGGTCCCACAGGCTCGTGCGTCGCAAATCATCTAGAAGGCACAATTATTTGCTAGCGTGCGTACTTTGAACTCACATTGTGTCATTGCCCCCCTTTCCAGAGTGCATCGTCCCGATGCTTGTGTCAAACTGGTCGCATGGCAGTCATTCACAAACCCTCGTCGGGGATGTCGTTAACGTCAAAGAACGTTGTATCTTCAGCGTTTCATTGCCTGTCGTGATATGGTTTCATCCTGACGACATGCACAGTTTCCGTGCGATGCCGCCGTCGGGATTGAATATCCTGTCCCTCTTGCATAACTTCGTAGTTGAGCGAGCCGACGCGACGGAGCACTCTGTACGGACCGAAATAGCGGCGAAGCAGTTTTTCTGACAGGCCACGTATTCGTACAGAAATCCACACCCATACTCTGTCTCCTGGTGCGTACTGGACGTCTCTTCTTCGCAGATTGTATCGATGCGTGTCGGTTTTCTGCTGTTGGAGAATGCGATATCGTGCCAGCTGTCTGGCTTCTTCTGCTCTTTGTATGTAGTCGTGAACGTCATAGTAGTGTCGGGCGACTCGTCGATAGGTAACATTGCATCTAAAGGTGTCGTTACCGTCCGGCCAAAAACAAGTTGGAATGGCGTCATCCGTGTTGTCTCTTGCATCGCAGTGTTATAGGCGAATGTTGCATAGGGTAATATTTTATCCCAAGTACGGTGTTCTATATCAACGTACATTGACAACATATCAGCCAGCGTTCTGTTCAGTCGTTGCGTAAGACCATTTGCTTGAGGATGATATGCCGTCGTTTTTCTATGACTGGTGTGCGTCAATTTCATGATACATTTCATCAGGTCGGCCGTAAATGCAGTCCCTCGGTCCGTGATCAACGCTTTTGGAGCTCCTTTCCGCAGTACTATGTTGGAGACGAAGAATTCGGCTACTTCAACAGCTGATCCTTTAACAAGAGTAGCTGTCTCGGCATATCTGGTTAAATAGTCGGTGGCAACTATTATCCACCGTTTTCCTGATGACGACGTAGGCCCAGTAAGTCCATTCCCACTTGTGTGAATGGGGCTTCTGGTGGTTCTATCGGTTGAAGGAGACCTGCTGGTTTTAGCGGTGGCGTTTTACGTCTTTGGCAGTCCCGGCAGGTTCTGACATAGTGTCGTACAGAGCTAAGCAACTTCGGTCAGTAGTATTTAGTGCAGATGCGTGCTAACGTTTCAGCTTACGCCTAAGTGTCCAGCTGATGGATCGTCATGGCAAGCCTCCAAAATCTCTGGTCGCAAAGGTGAAGGGACAACAAGCAGGAATGTCGCTGTATTGTTGTCAAAGTTCCTTTTATACAGGATGTTGTTTCGTAGGACAAACGCTGACAAGCCGCGGACAAAAGGTCGTGGAACATCGACAGACTGTCCTTGTAGGTACTTGATCAAGAGGAGTATCTCAGGGTCGGATCGCTGCTGAAGTGCCATCTGTGATGGTGTCACAGCTCCCAAGAAAATAAAATCTTCACCATCCTCGGTGGAAGCAGAAGCAGCAGGTTGAATCGGAGCACGTGACAAGCAGTCCGCATCACTGTGCTGCGACCTGACTTGTACACAAGCGTGATATCATACTCCTGTAATCGCAAGCTCCATCGTGCAAGCCGTCCACATGGGTTCTTGAGATTAGCCAGCCAGCATAGCGAATGATGGTCGCTTATAGCCCGAAAAGGCCTACCATATAAATATGGTCGAAACTTGCTGATAGCCCATACCACGGCAAGGCATTCTTTCTCGGTCGCTGAGTAGTTCACCTCAGCTTTCGAAAGAGTGCGACGGGCATACGCAATGACTCGTTCTTGTCCGTTTCGCCATTGGATGAGCACGGCCCCAAGACCTAAATTGCTTGCATCTGTGTGGATATCGGTTTCCGCTTCCTCGTCAAAATGCGCCAGAACAGGATGGCTTTGAAGGCACTTTCGTAGTTCATTGAAGACATCCTCTTGTTCGGCAAGCCATACGAAAGGCATTTCCTCTTTTGTCAGCCGTGTCAGTGGTTCAGCAATTCGTGAAAATTTTTTAAGGAACCGTCGATAATAGGCGCAGAGACCTAAAAATCGCCTAACAGCCTTTTTGTCTGTTGGCTTCGGAAATCTTGCTACGGCCTCAGTTTTTGCAGGGTCTGGGCGGATGCCTTCTGCACTGATGACATGGCCGAGAAAAAGGAGCTCACGGAAGCCGAAATGACATTTCTGCGATTTTATCGTAGAAATTTACAGAAATTGTAAAAGGCGATCTATACCTCACCGTTGTAGTTGCCCGGGGTCGGTGTCGTTGGAAGCCACTTGAGGTTTGACGACCTGACAGGTATTCTTCAATTTCGAAGGGACGTTCACCATTTCGTGGTCGAGGTGCATTAACAGGAAAACCACGTAGTCCTGCCTGGCGGTAGTGGCACGTTTGGTAAAGATGACCAGGCTCCCACAGTGGTAACACAGCGGTATCCTGTCGGGGGTGCGCCAGACATCACTCTTCCTTAGTCTCCTCTCTGGCGTTGGCTGCAGGGTGCTCGTGTGCATCGGGTACTGCATAGGTGTAGCCGCTGCGACGTCCGCACGTCCCGGAGGTCCTCGTAGTAGCACATCGGCATACGTCATTCTCGTCTTCTGTTGTAGTGGCAGCCCTGGCTGTGCGTTGCTTGAAGGTTCGCGTACCACCTGCCTGACCTCCTCACGGATCACATCGGCCAGAGACGAAAGCATTGGAGCGTTCTGGTCAAGACGCTGCCTCTGCAGCTCTTCTCGCACAACAGACCGCACCAGCTCGCGTAGTGCTTCTATGCCGTTACCGAAGGCTGGTGGCAACATGTCCAAGGAAGTGACGATCGCATCCCGGTTGTATAACCTTGCTCGCTGTTGTAGCGCCCTTCCATTGTAGTAGCCTCGGAACGAAACTCGGCGACGGGTGCGCGGCGGGCTTCGAATTAGTCCGGCAAAGAGTTCTTGCTTCACGCCTCGCATCAGATGGCGCAGCTTCCTGTTTTCGCTCATATTTGAATCCGCTCGGTGGAATAGCGAGACATGTCTTCCACATACATGGCGACAGTTCGTTATTGCGCTAATTTCTTGCCTGGAGCGCAGCTTCAGCTCTCTCTTTGTGGTCTGTGTTCGGGAAAGCAGCGAGCAGCTCCCGTCGAAAATCATTCATGACCGGAAGGTGGCTTCGTGGTTTTCATACCACGTTCGTGCGCTATCTTCCAGTGCGAAGTAAACACGTCCAAGTTTGCGCTCTTCCCCATATTCGTTAGCCTTCGCGACGCGTTCAAAGTGCTCAAGCCAGTCCTCTGCGTCCTCGTAGCTTTCGCCGTGGAAAGGCTTGGTAGCATTGGCTGCTTTACTACAATGTTAGCTGGAGTGACCTGAGGCTGTCATGTCAGTTGCGTACCCGTTCACAGCCGTTGATGTTCCAAGCGAAGTCGATAAAGGTGAAAATTCAGGACCCTCACCACGTAGGCGTCGACTGCAGCGCTGATGAACAGGCGTCAGCTCGTTGGGTCGAATCGCTGTGGGTTCTGGACTGTGCTCCGTCACTCGAGAGGGGGCTTGGCATCACACCCAGCACTTCCACCAGATTTGTAACGCAATCTTCAATAAACTCTTTTAATACGCTAACGTACGCTGGGCGAACTTGTGCCCGAGAATAATAGCACAGCTAGATTGTCTCGAGGATTCCCTTCTGCCTCTTCTTCTACGTTCATCTTTTTCCCCAACACGGTTCGCGCGCAGCTGGGTCCACAGGCTCGTGCGTCGCAAATCATCTAGAAGGCACAATTATTTGCTAGCGTGCGTACTTTGAACTCACATTGTGTCATTGCCCCCCTTTCCAGAGTGCATCGTCCCGATGCTTGTGTCAAACTGGTCTCATGGCAGTCATTCACAAACCCTCGTCGGGGATGTCGTTAACGTCAAAGAACGTTGTATCTTCAGCGTTTCATTGCCTGTCGTGATATGGTTTCATCCTGACGACATGCACAGTTTCCGTGCGATGCCGCCGTCGGGATTGAATATCCTGTCCCTCTTGCATAACTTCGTAGTTGAGCGAGCCGACGCGACGGAGCACTCTGTACGGACCGAAATAGCGGCGAAGCAGTTTTTCTGACAGGCCACGTATTCGTACAGAAATCCACACCCATACTCTGTCTCCTGGTGCGTACTGGACGTCTCTTCTTCGCAGATTGTATCGATGCGTGTCGGTTTTCTGCTGTTGGAGAATGCGATATCGTGCCAGCTGTCTGGCTTCTTCTGCTCTTTGTATGTAGTCGTGAACGTCATAGTAGTTGTCGGGCGACTCGTCGATAGGTAACATTGCATCTAAAGGTGTCGTTACCGTCCGGCCAAAAACAAGTTGGAATGGC
Source organism: Rhipicephalus microplus (assembly GCF_013339725.1). Taxonomy (NCBI): domain Eukaryota; kingdom Metazoa; phylum Arthropoda; class Arachnida; order Ixodida; family Ixodidae; genus Rhipicephalus; species Rhipicephalus microplus. The sequence goes on along the minus strand of NC_051166.1, from coordinate 166,104,433 downwards.
GTCATCCGTGTTGTCTCTTGCATCGCAGTGTTATAGGCGAATGTTGCATAGGGTAATATTTTATCCCAAGTACGGTGTTCTATATCAACGTACATTGACAACATATCAGCCAGCGTTCTGTTCAGTCGTTGCGTAAGACCATTTGCTTGAGGATGATATGCCGTCGTTTTTCTATGACTGGTGTGCGTCAATTTCATGATACATTTCATCAGGTCGGCCGTAAATGCAGTCCCTCGGTCCGTGATCAACGCTTTTGGAGCTCCTTTCCGCAGTACTATGTTGGAGACGAAGAATTCGGCTACTTCAACAGCTTGATCCTTTAACAAGAGTAGCTGTCTCGGCATATCTGGTTAAATAGTCGGTGGCAACTATTATCCACCGTTTTCCTGATGACGACGTAGGCCCAGTAAGTCCATTCCCACTTGTGTGAATGGGGCTTCTGGTGGTTCTATCGGTTGAAGGAGACCTGCTGGTTTTAGCGGTGGCGTTTTACGTCTTTGGCAGTCCCGGCAGGTTCTGACATAGTGTCGTACAGAGCTAAGCAACTTCGGTCAGTAGTATTTAGTGCAGATGCGTGCTAACGTTCAGCTTACGCCTAAGTGTCCAGCTGATGGATCGTCATGGCAAGCCTCCAAAATCTCTGGTCGCAAAGGTGAAGGGACAACAAGCAGGAATGTCGCTGTATTGTTGTCAAAGTTCCTTTTATACAGGATGTTGTTTCGTAGGACAAACGCTGACAAGCCGCGGACAAAAGGTCGTGGAACATCGACAGACTGTCCTTGTAGGTACTTGATCAAGAGGAGTATCTCAGGGTCGGATCGCTGCTGAAGTGCCATCTGTGATGGTGTCACAGCTCCCAAGAAAATAAAATCTTCACCATCCTCGGTGGAAGCAGAAGCAGCAGGTTGAATCGGAGCACGTGACAAGCAGTCCGCATCACTGTGCTTGCGACCTGACTTGTACACAAGCGTGATATCATACTCCTGTAATCGCAAGCTCCATCGTGCAAGCCGTCCACATGGGTTCTTGAGATTAGCCAGCCAGCATAGCGAATGATGGTCGCTTATAGCCCGAAAAGGCCTACCATATAAATATGGTCGAAACTTGCTGATAGCCCATACCACGGCAAGGCATTCTTTCTCGGTCGCTGAGTAGTTCACCTCAGCTTTCGAAAGAGTGCGACGGGCATACGCAATGACTCGTTCTTGTCCGTTTCGCCATTGGATGAGCACGGCCCCAAGACCTAAATTGCTTGCATCTGTGTGGATATCGGTTTCCGCTTCCTCGTCAAAATGCGCCAGAACAGGATGGCTTTGAAGGCACTTTCGTAGTTCATTGAAGACATCCTCTTGTTCGGCAAGCCATACGAAAGGCATTTCCTCTTTTGTCAGCGTGTCAGTGGTTCAGCAATTCGTGAAAATTTTTAAGGAACCGTCGATAATAGGCGCAGAGACCTAAAAATCGCCTAACAGCCTTTTTGTCTGTTGGCTTCGGAAATCTTGCTACGGCCTCAGTTTTTGCAGGGTCTGGGCGGATGCCTTCTGCACTGATGACATGGCCGAGAAAAAGGAGCTCACGGAAGCCGAAATGACATTTCTGCGATTTTATCGTAGAAATTTACAGAAATTGTAAAAGGCGATCTATACCTCACCGTTGTAGTTGCCCGGGGTCGGTGTCGTTGGAAGCCACTTGAGGTTTGACGACCTGACAGGTATTCTTCAATTTCGAAGGGACGTTCACCATTTCGTGGTCGAGGTGCATTAACAGGAAAACCACGTAGTCCTGCCTGGCGGTAGTGGCACGTTTGGTAAAGATGACCAGGCTCCCCACAGTGGTAACACAGCGGTATCCTGTCGGGGGTGCGCCAGACATCACTCTTCCTTAGTCTCCTCTCTGGCGTTGGCTGCAGGGTGCTCGGTGGCATCGGGTACTGCATAGGTGTAGCCGCTGCGACGTCCGCACGTCCCGGAGGTCCTCGTAGTAGCACATCGGCATACGTCATTCTCGTCTTCTGTTGTAGTGGCAGCCCTGGCTGTGCGTTGCTTGAAGGTTCGCGTACCACCTGCCTGACCTCCTCACGGATCACATCGGCCAGAGACGAAAGCATTGGAGCGTTCTGGTCAAGACGCTGCCTCTGCAGCTCTTCTCGCACAACAGACCGCACCAGCTCGCGTAGTGCTTCTATGCCGTTACCGAAGGCTGGTGGCAACATGTCCAAGGAAGTGACGATCGCATCCCGGTTGTATAACCTTGCTCGCTGTTGTAGCGCCCTTCCATTGTAGTAGCCTCGGAACGAAACTCGGCGACGGTGCGCGGCGGGCTTCGAATTAGTCCGGCAAAGAGTTCTTGCTTCACGCCTCGCATCAGATGGCGCAGCTTCCTGTTTTCGCTCATATTTGAATCCGCTCGGTGGAATAAGCGAGACATGTCTTCCACATACATGGCGACAGTTTCGTTATTGCGCTAATTTCTTGCCTGGAGCGCAGCTTCAGCTCTCTCTTTGTGGTCTGTGTTCGGGAAAGCAGCGAGCAGCTCCCGTCGAAAATCATTCCATGACCGGAAGGTGGCTTCGTGGTTTTCATACCACGTTCGTGCGCTATCTTCCAGTGCGAAGTAAACACTTCCAAGTTTGCGCTCTTCCCCATATTCGTTAGCCTTCGCGACGCGTTCAAAGTGCTCAAGCCAGTCCTCTGCGTCCTCGTAGCTTTCGCCGTGGAAAGGCTTTGGTAGCATTGGCTGCTTTACTACAATGTTAGCTGGAGTGACCTGAGCTGTCATGTCAGTTGCGTACCCGTTCACAGCCGTTGATGTTCCAAGCGAAGTCGATAAAGGTGAAAATTCAGGACCCTCACCACGTAGGCGTCGACTGCAGCGCTGATGAACAGGCGTCAGCTCGTTGGGTCGAAATCGCTGTGGTTCTGGACTGTGCTCCGTCACTCGAGAGGGGCTTGGCATCACACCCAGCACTTCCACCAGATTTGTAACGCACTCTTCAATAAACTCTTTTAATACGCTAACGTACGCTGGGCGAACTTGTGCCCGAGAATAATAGCACAGCTAGATTGTCTCGAGGATTCCCTTCTGCCTCTTCTTCTACGTTCGTCTTTTTCCCCAACACGGTTCGCGCGCAGCTGGGTCCCACAGGCTCGTGCGTCACAAATCATCTAGAAGGCACAAGTATTTGCTAGCGTGCGTAATTTGAAGTCACATTGTGTCAGTATCGAAAGACGCTGGTCTCCATCCTTCACCAGCTGCGCCAGCCATGACAAGACAAGACGGACACCATGCAACCAACCTTTCACTCCAATAGCAACAGCCGCTACACAGCTGAGAGAGCTCTGCTCGAGGGAACAGAGGGAGTGGGTAGAAGGTTCAAGTTTTACTCTTATTTACAAAGACCGAGGCGGCCACTAAAGCGACCACACAGTAAGCACAGGGTTGTCTTAACTTCAGCGTTACTTGCCGAGTCCTTCGTATACTCCACACATTGACACCAATTTCTCGATGTAGTATCAACCTCGGATCATAGTCAGCGCTAAGCACGACCTCTGTCCTCGCTTCCCGATCTAGTTCTCGAGCACCAAGCTCCCCTTCTCTTCATTTCTCTTTATTAAATACCTCCCGCCTCATCTGAGACCACTTCATAGGACGAACCCCTACTCGATGCTCCACCAATGCAGCAAACAATTTTTCTTTCCCCAGAGACGGGTTTCCGTCACTGCGCTACCACACTTTGCTATCCTCCGAGCATCGGCTAAGAAGAACTCCGTCATTTCGTCGACGTACAGCTTAAAAGATACTTTCGTGTGACAACGAGCCAGTCTATACGGCCGGTTGGCTGTCTGGAGTAAGTAGGCACGATAATACAGCATGGCGCCACATTATCTTGGTTGGAGTGGTGTCACGACAGCGACCACGTATTTCTCAGTCTGGCTCATCGTAAGAGCGCTACCGCCGTGCAGGTGACTCCCCAGCACAAAGTGCGGTGAATGAAGACTCACGGGGTTTGACGACAAAGACACGTTCCGAGGAGAGCGGCTTAGTCCGCGTCTGGGCAACCTCTTTTCATTAGAGAGTTTTAGTTTAGCGCACGTAAGGCAGTACGTGCGCAACGGCTAGCGCGCTACGTACGTTACAGCTGAAGCTGCTTCCTACAGTATTAGTTTAGCGTACGCGAGAACGGATACATGGACTGCGCTTAACCGTCTAAATGTTCGTCTGGATGGATGGATGGATGGATATGGCTGTACCCTTTAGATCGGGCGGTGGCCAGCGCCACCAAGCCGTAATACCTAATGAACCAAAAACTATATTTATTTTTTTGCTTAAAAAGTGAGTTTGAGGATTCGTACTTTGCAGTGAAAAGTTTCATTTTTACTCGTGCCTTGACTTTAGCCACCAATCAGATAACCTCCTTCTAGTTAAGTCTACCCGCTTAAAGTTTATTTTGCCCTCCCGGTCCCTAAACCCCAGTGCTTTGACAAACTCTGCGCCATCATCCTGAACTGTAGGGTGAAGCCCTTTGCAGAACATTATCAAGTGTTCGGCAGTTTCTTCTTCCTCTCCACACGCACTGCATACTGTGTCTACCCCTTCGTATTTGGCCCGATATGTCTTGGTTCGCAGTACTCCCGTCCTGGCCTCAAACAGTAGAGAAATACCCCGAATATTATCATAGATCTTTCCTTGGCAATTTCCTGCTTAAAAGTTCGATAGGTCTCTAGTGCGGACTTATTAATCATGCCCATTCTCCACATGTCAGTCTCCATTTCCTTCACTTTCTTCTTAACCGATAGTTCTTTTTGGTTTGGCCACCTGCTGTTTTCTAAGTATTTACCAGTCAACTTCCTGGTTCGCTTCCTCCATTTTGTATCGACATTCTTCATGTACAAGTAGCTGAAAACCTTCCTAGCCCAACGCTCTTCCCCCATTTCTCTCAATCGCTTCTCAAATTTTATCTTGCTGCTAGCTTCCCTGCCCTCAAATGATGTCCATCCCATATCACCTTGTACTCCCTGATTTGGTGTATTCCCGTGAGCTCCTAAAGCAAGCCTACCTATTCCACGTTGCTTAATTTCTAGTCTTGCTTGAACTTCTGATCTCATGCACAAGACCGCATTGCCGAACGTCAGCCCAGGAACCATGACCCCTTTCCATATTCCTCTCACAACATCATACCTATTGTAATCCCACAGTGCCCTATTTTTCATGACTGCTGCATTCCTGTTACCTTTAGTCGTCACGTACATTTCGTGTTCCCTCAGATACTCGGTCTCAGTGCTTATCCATACGCCCAGATATTTGTATTTATCTGTTATCTCTAGCGTGACTTCCTGTGTTCTAAGCTCACTACCTTCGTTGTCATTGAAAATCATGACTGCTGATTTTTCCTTACTGAATCTAAAATCTAACCTATCTCCCTCATTACCGCAGATGTCCATCAATCTCTGCAAATCTTTCTTGTTGTTGGCCATTAGCACTATATCATCTGCATACATTAATGCTGTTAGTGCCTGATCAATAAGTTTTCCTTGTTTGATTAAAGAGAGCTTGAAGCCCAGTCCACTTCCCTCTAATTTTGCCTCTAATCCTTGTAGGTACATCAAGAATAATAAGGGTGACAGGGGGCACCCCTGCCGAAGCCCCCGTTTTACATCTGCAGGCTTGGATACCTGTTTTTTCCACTTTATAACTACCTTCTTACCTTTATAGATACCCTTTAAAAGATTAGTGACTACATGTTGCACGCCTAGTGTGTCCAGTATTCCCCACAATTCCTCTTGAACCACGCTATCGTACGCTCCCTTGATATCCAAAAATGCTAGCAACAGGGGCCTGTGTTCCTTTTCTGCTATTTCGATGCACTGCGTCAGTGAGAAGAGATTGTCTTCCAACCTCCTGTGTCTCCGAAACCCATTCTGCAGTTCCCCCAGCACCCCCTCATCCTCTATCCACGCCTGCAGTCTTTCCTTTATAATCTGCATCGCCAGCCTGTAGACCACTGATGTCACTGTTATAGGACGGTAGTTGTTTATGTCAGCTTTGTCCCCCTTTCCTTTATAGATCATGCTCATCCTGCTAAGTTTCCATCCATCGGGAACTTCACCATCGATTATTATTGTGCTCACTGCCTCTCTCAAAGCCTGCTTAGACTTCGGACCCAATGTCTTTATCAGCCTAACTGGAATGCCATCTGGGCCTGTCGATGTACTACTAGGAACCATTTTTTCAGCCCTTTCCTACTCTTGTTGTGAAAATGGAGCCATTGCACCACTTGATTCGTCCTTGTCTATTGTGGTGCATAAAGTACTGCTTTGTTGAAATTTTTCTGTCACCCTTGTTCTTTTATATTCAATAGCTTCTTCCCCTTCTAGCCTAGCACCTTGGGCTGTAGTTATAAAACTCTGCTCTAGGCTCGTCTCATTTCTGAGGGAGTTTAAATGGATCCAAAATTTCGCAGCTGCCTTTCTATCTTTTTTATGTACTTCTGCCAGCCACTGAGCTCCCTTCCTTCTAATCTTTTCATTGATCAGAAGGGATGCATCCCTTCTACAGCTTAGAAAGGTTGCCCATTTTCTTTCAACATCATCTGTCGGTTCACGCCGCTGCTTAGCCTGTCTGTGTTCCCTAGAGGCTTCCTGACGTTTTGCTATGGCTCTCTTAACTTCCTCATCCCACCAACTTTTGGGTTTGTGTCTTCTTTTCCGGGGTGACTTGTCACGCATCTTAGCAAGCTCTAGCTCAAAGAGTCTAATTATATTCGTGTATGTCCACACTGTCTTATTATCCTCCGTGATTACTTTCTCAATTTGTTTAGTGGCTATTTCAATTTGCCTTTCTGAATAAACATTTTCCTGTAGTTGCTCATCTTGTCTCCTTCCCACTTTCACCGCTCTTCCAAAACTTAGCTTGATACGTTTGTGATCGCTACCCAGACTTCTGGAGCCACCTTCAACTATGTGCATTCCCCTGAGCTTATCATACATCCTATGAGACATCAGTGCATAATCAATCGTCGACTGAAGCCTTCCTACCTCCCATGTTATTTGCCCTTCACACTTCTCGGTACTGTTGCAAATGATCAAATCAAGCCTTTCACACATATCCATGATCATTTTGCCTGTCGGGTCGGTATACCTATCTATATCTCCTATGTGCGCATTCATGTCTCCTAGTATAATTATGTCGCACTCTCTTCCTAAATCCTGAATGTCCTTTGATATACACTCTACCATAGCCTGGTTTTCCTCTCTGGCCTTTGCTCCCGTCCACAAGTACACGAAACCAAGGAGTGTCATTTGACCTGCCACTTTCCCTTTTAGCCATAAATGTTCCTTGCACTCCTGCTTGACCCTTTGCCAGTCTGTACTTTTATGAATCAATGCCCCAATACCACCCCCCTATCTGCTGCCTTCTGTTCTATTACAATATTCCCACGCGTAGCCCGGATTGTCCCACCACTGCCCCACCACTACCTCGCTGAAGCTGGGCCTTGTGACAGTTGAACCGGCTAAACCTGTTTTTTCCAAACTTGCTTGCTTTTCCTTCTCCACCGTTCTGGTTACCGGTTCCCTACTGTTCTCTCGGTAGGTCGCTTCTTTGTTCAGCTTCGCTAGCGCTTTCTCGGCGGATTTCAGTCTTTCTCCCATTGCCCTCGTTTTCTTTTGCTCTGTCGCCAACGCAGTCTCGAGCTCGGCGATTCTCATCAGCAGTTCACTCCTGGCAACCATCATTTTCTCCGTTTTTTCCTCGACTTCACATTGCCTACACTTCGCGTCAGCTTCTTCTCCATCCGCTTCTACGCTTGGGTCCACTTTCAAACCCACTCCACATCCTGAACACTTTACAGTCTCTTTAACCATGCCTTTCTGACACCAATTGTTCCTATACTCGATAATTACTAAACTCGAGTCCTGCACTACGAAAAAAAAGAAAGTCTAAGCTCTACTACAAAAATTTGCGTGTTCAATGTACGCGCACCTCCTCCATGGGGTGGCAAAAGAAAAAAAAACAACAAAAAATTCAAACACACACACCCGCACTAAGTAATAAATACCTGGTGACTGGCCCCCGAAAAAGCCGTACCATAAAATAAGTGCTACGAAGATTTCAACCGCTGCCTTATAATTATAAAGACAAGCTCAAAACATGCAAAAACACTTACCTGGGCAGTCGATCCAGAGCGCTAAAAAAACACGTCCATCCACCTTGACAGCCTGAACTGACAGCCTGAACTGAACTTGGAGTGCTACTTGGCGCCACCTAGTGACTAGGCAATAAAGAACAATAGCCAACCACAGTTGACACGAGTTAAGACATGAGACAAGCCAAAATTTCACGAGCAGCTCCGTTCGACTGTGGAAATTCCGGGTGTTAAAAGGCATCCCCGTCAGCTCCTGTGTTTTCACAGCGATAACTGTTCGTTGCACAGAGTATGCGAACGGACTTAAGTTTATAGCACGCAAGGCTGTACGTGCGCATGCGCAACATGCTGCGGGCTACGTACGCTACGTTTAAGGCTGCGTCATACAGCATTAGTTTACCGTGCGCAATATCTGAAACGTGTACTGCACCTGTGCGTAAGCAGGCCTGCTTTTGAGTGTTGCTTGACGCCATCTCGTAGAGAGGCAAGAAGATGTAATGACCAATGTTCGTCGTCGCAACACACAAGTCAAGGCATGAGACAAGGCACATTTTTCGAAGACGAGTGCTGGTTTGGGGTGTTGAGGCTATAGGTCCACTGGCAACACAGGGGCGGCGAAGACGATCGCTTACTGCCAATTCAACATTTATTGTTTGCTACAGACGTTTTCTAAGATCACGAGACAAAAAAAAAAGAACCAAGCTGGGGTTGCTCCGCGCTAAATACAAAAATGCCCCCATTGGTGGTTGCGTCTTCACGTGTCATTCTTCACGTGCCTTGAAAGTTGTTTTCACAATGATGAGAGCATCGTGTCCGAGAAAAATCATCCGAGCTTCGTAGAACACGTACGCTTAACACGTGCACGCTAAACGCGTGACAAGAACAAACTTTTACTTTCTAACATTTGTAATGCTTTTGCAGGCGATCATTGAGACATTTTTTGGTTAGACACATGCAGCAACCACCACAGTTCAAAGGGATCACACACACGACGCCCCGTACACAACCCACAAATCCGTCGCGTTCCTGCTTCTTCGTAAATGACATTGTGCAATCGTCCAAATCCAGGTTAGCAGAGATCTCAGTACACTGCACCTGTTAACGTGTTGACTTCAGGCTACTTTCCTACCAGCAAAATTTGCTTCGGCCAAGCATGGTAAATCATCAGTGGCCAAGCTATCTATGCTTGGAAAGTTATTGGTGGCCACGGGAAGTATGTGCTTGGGGAGTGTGACGAGCCTACCATTGACCAAGCAAAGGAAGGCCGTGCTTCGAAAATCATTGGAAACACCCTTTCCATGGTTGGCACTGTGTTAGAATACCATGCAATAGCCAAACATGTTATTGGCATGGGAGCCAAGCATTTTGACCAATGCAATGCCTGGCATGCTTAATTTAGTTTTTTGTCTTGGCTACAATTTGATGCCCGGCTACGTTTTTCTCAATTTTTGCATGCCCCCCCCCCCCCCCCCTTCTCTCGAGAAGTGACAAGGCAAATATTTCTGGTACTTTAGGTTTATTTAACACATTATAGAAGGCAATATGCCATTTTTCCATTCTTTCCTGAACTCTTGTGGTTTTGAAGTGTTGCTTGGGCTTCTCTTGGAGTCATCTATTGTAGTGGCGTGCCTTCTTTGCATAGGTATACCTTCTTGATCTGAAGCAAACATGAGCCATCCTTTTGTTGCGTTTGAAACAGCAGTGTCAGTTTTGTGGAGCAGGGTGTATATCATCTGTAAAATAAGAGAACAAAACATCAAGTCTTCTTCTTTATCGAGCCGTCTTTTAGGCAATCACTTTCACCACTTTTCAAGGAAACACACTGCAGGAAACTTTGTTGGGATGCTAACTGGTTATTCGTGATTATGAGGACGAGAGCACCTGCAAACAGGAAAAGATGTTCGACTGCATGATGCATTTTTATTACTGAATAGCGTGCATAGTCATGACAGAACCCCATCAATACATAAGAAATGAAGAAAAACAAGTTTTAAAAGATCCATCTGTCCTCGCCCCCTTTTCTAAAACATATTATGAATTTTCTCAAATGAAAAAGGTAATTTTTTTTGATAGCATTACGGAAGCAGCATCGGCGCCAAAGCATTGTTTATAGTGTCCTTGTATTTGTCTTGTATGTACGTACGTTTATATTTATAAACATTACTGAGGTAGTCAATGCACCTTTATTCGCGAAGGTTATTTTTGTCGCGTAGCTTCTGTTGTCAATGCTTTATTTTATTTCAGTGATTATTGGCAGTCCTGCCGCTTAGCTGTGAAACTGATGTTAAACGATGAAACTGGTTATGTGCTCTGGTTCTCAGCTTCCACACATCGGGAAGCTAATAGAAAAGGAAATATTAATATGCAACATTGAAGTGGCAAACGCATGGTGGCAGTGAAAATATTTCAATACTCAATCTTGCTCCAGATGGCAAAAGTGGACTTTTTTAGGGAAGCAATGTATAAAAATTGCAAAAAAAACTGTAATAGAAGGTAAAGTTTTTAAACAAACATCAGTGATGCACTATGTGTCATATTCTGGTCCTAGTGAAACATTTTGTAAAGAACGGCAACCAAAATATCACAGCACGGAAATGTATAAATAACAAAAAAACCATGAGAATGTTTCCTATAAAAGCGAAAGCGAGAAACCAATTCATTTGTTTTTTGTTGATGCTCAAAGCAGAAGAAGCAGAACATTTGCAGGATTCAAATAAAATGTTGTTCTAAACGATCCAGCAGTACTTGTTTGTAACCACATTAGACAAAATGTGATGTAGCTTTCTGGGCACGGCATATTCAGCACTGCCGACAATATCTAGGAACAAATAACTGTTAAAAACAAGCAAAACAGAAATGAGAAAGTTCATAATTGTAACACATGTTTAAAAGTTTTGAAAAAGTTTGTACAATACGCAGTGGTTGTGGTACCAACAGCAAGATAATCTTGACATAACAAAACAGCATCAGTTCATGAAAGTATTCATTGAACATTTTACGCAGTACTTGTAGGGCTAACAAAAGTATGCCTTCGTTGTAGAAAATTGTGATTAAAATTCCCAAAACCCTGTCAGTATTTAGGCCCGATTCATTTTTGTAAACAATATTTTTTGGCGCAAATTTCATAAAGTTCTTGTTGGACAGCAGGAATATTCGTGTTTTGTGTAACTTATAAATATTCTGACGAGAGGCACTCACTCCATGCAAGGAAATAACTTTTGTTTTCCCTCCCATATCACATTTAACTAAACAATGATCGCTGAAGTATATTGGGGGGACAGCAGATGTCTTACAGTGGGCTATTAATTCAAGCGACACGTAAATGCGATCAAGGCGTGCATGACTATTCACCTGAATATGCGTGAATCGCGCTTCCCGCGTTCCCTCCACACAGCCACCCACGTCTTTTAAGTCGATTTAAGTAATTATGTCTGCTAGCGTCCTGCTACTTTTATCGTACATTAATCGTCCATTTGATTGATCCTGCCCGTTGAGGATGCAGTTAATGTCACCAAGTAATACAGATTTCCTTTCCAAACTAAAGTGCTCTTTTAGCTTTGAAAAAAGAGAGCGTTCTTCACAAATGGTTGGTGCATAAATACACGCAATACGCCACTTGCATTCATTAAATACAAAATCACTGGAAGCCGATCTACCAGACAGGCAAGAGAAGGTATCTTGCACTACCAGACCCGGTCTCTTCTCAATGAACAAGACACAGCCTGCTGACGTGCCTATTGCATGACCTACAATTGCGTAGTAACGTACCGTAAGTCGCAGCACCATGCCCCAGGTCTCTTCATCACCATCTACTCTTGTCTCTTGTACAGCTAGTACAACCAGATCATGATCCATGAGCAGCCTATAGACCTGGCTCGGTTTCCGCTTGGCGGCAAGACCTTGAACATTTAACGTTGCCACTCCACGTTTTGGTGCAAAAGTTATGTCTACAAAGTGAAAGAGTCAGCCCGCGGCATGATGCTTACTTTCAGCGTCTAGCACGGAGCTACACATACTCGGAGCCTCCAGGTGGACCCGTGTCACGTGAGGACAATGATGGCCTGTATTAGTCCGATATCACGTTGGGATGCAGCCTTGTGCTACTGCGTCGGAACGAAGTCGCCTTCGCAGGTGGCCCATCTTCATGCTTTTCACTGGACACCTCGCTCCGGCCTGCAGACTGTTCGTCGGATCTTTTGCTTGGCGCTCCACCACTGGTTCTCTTGGCTGACACTGAACGTTGTTTGGTTAATTACACCGGCTCGGGCTCCTTCGATGGGGTGCTTGTGTAGCTTTCCTCGTTTTGGCCGTCAAACTCTTGAGTAACCCCCCCCCCCTCCCCCAGGTGCCTTGTCAACTTGTACTGTCGGTCCATCACCACCGATCGATATGGCTGTACCTGTTGAAGCATCTGGGTTCATCACGTCACCTGCCCTTTCCGCCGCGTCTTCAGCCTCGGTCACGTCCATCGCGATCTCTGCTGTGTCTTCACCTTCAGCTGATCTGATAGCCAATGCGTACGTACGCATGCACTCATCTTCGCTGTTGCCGAACCGCCGACAGCACGAGAATCGGGGTACCTTAAACTTTCTTCTAACGTGGCCGGTGTTTTGGCAGCGCAAACACTGCATTAGCCAACCAGGTGCAACCACGAATGCCAGTTCACCAGCCACCCTGATTTGATGCGGGAGATCTTCAGCCTTCACGCCCCTCTTGAGCTTAAGAAGCACAGACCGTATGGTTGACCCCTTGTAGCTGACTCCTTGGACGCGCCAATGCGCCAGGGTGACTCGTATAACCTTTCCAAAAGCAGCCAACAACTTTCACACGTCTTCATCGTTGACGCCATACAGCAACCAAAGGCGAAGCCGCACCTGCTGATCTTGGGGGTCTACGATGATGCAAAGTGGCCGCTTGACTTTCAGCTCCTTCACGTCCAGCAAACGTTTCGTAGCGTCCGCGTTGCTCATGGTGACAGCCCAGGCATAATTTATCTGCTAGGCCTCTAGTGCCAACACCTCCGGCAGCAGTCCTGTAGGGCTGAGCACCTCTCGGAAATATTACACTGGATATGATCTGACACTCAGATCATCGTGTGAAAACAAAGTGTTTTGCGTGATGCGTCCCTTGAGCAGTGGTGGCAAAATAATCTGGTATCCTGCGTCTTGATCTTCGGTCATCCTGTTGCCGCGGCTAGTCTGTGCCGCAAATGCCGCTACTACGGAGCACATGTTCCTTGCGTCCAACGCGCGTGAGTGCCGACGAAAGAACGACTGAGCTATACGCAGGTGCTTGTGACTTGTTGGCAAACTTGCCTTAAGCAGGCTTGATGTCAAGAAGGCAATCGCATTTATACGACTTTAAAGCGCTTTAAAACAGCGAAAGAACACAAGTCATCACACAATGCGAATATCATAACGAGTGGGCTGTCCAATGCTCCAACCCATTACGAAAGCTTGTTCTTGTTCCCCTATTAACTGTGGCGCACACCCACTTCAGCTGTAGTTCCTTATCTTCGTCAGCCACTGCATTAACAATTGGCATGAAATTCCTTGCAAGTGTTTGCGGATACCACGCTTCTAAAAAATGACGAAAAATAGCATAGCAAATGCTGGCCTACTACCCCAAAAATTATTAATAATGTCCTAGTGGGTATCAAGCAAGTGTGCTTGCAGTAGTGATCTAATGAGTGTTTTAAGAAGGCTCTGAAAGGCCGCTATTCTCGCTTTCGCTGTGACTGCGCTGCGCCTTCCGCGTGGGCCTGGTGTTTTTTTTTTAAACTGGCTGCCAGCTTTTCGTATTGTGATATACCATTAGTTTTTGGACAACCGCTCAGCCAATATGCCGTCATGTTGGTGTGCTTGACGGCTCATGTGACCGATTTGGTTTTAGCAGTGAAGCTTGCTGGGCAAGTTGGTGAATAACAAATGCAAGAACAGCACGATCGTGAAGCACGGGGCGTAGAAGAAACGCATGCGACGACATGAGCGCTGACTATGCATTGTTTATTTCCTGTTTATACGTCCCGTGCTTTACGTTCACGCTGTTCCTGCAGTCATTATTTTAGTGCTGACGGAAGCGCAGCCGCTCTGGCAGAGAAACACTAACTGGGAGTCGATTCACTTCCCCCGAGATGCTGAGGGACAGAAATGTCAAGTGGTCGCGCCTCTTCGGAAAGATCATAGGATTAAAGGAGAAAGACTACGGCGGGGTTATCCCTACGACACTCGGAAGCTTCGAGAGGTCGTGGTCTCGAAAATGTTAAAATAGATTAAAAAACGAAAAAAAAACTGATAAACACAGAACACAGTGAGAGAAAACGACGGACACTCACAGTGTCCTGTGTTTATTACCCATGTTTTAAAATCAATTTTGACAATGTACGAACTAGCCCAGTCCAACGCGTTGGTTCCGAAAATATTGGCGCACCTCTGCACTAGAGCATAGCTTGGATGACACCAGAGTTTGCGCAAATTATGAAAGCGTAGTGAGCTTGCACAGACGTGTATGCCAAGTGCGCAAGTACTTTTAATGGTTGATACTTGTAGTGAACAGCTGACTCTGTAATCATTCGGCATTGATGAAACGAGCAAATCCTGCAGCATGTAGACAATTGTGCACATGGAACTAAAATTGAGAGTGTTTATTTTCATCTTAGATCTGACCGTTGTTGCAGTTTTATTTTTGTTTTGTTGTTACACTGGAGCCTCACAGAGAGGGAGACAAGGAGGAACAGATCTGCGACACTTGTTGGCTGTAAACAAGATGACACGGTTGTTCTAGTTTGAAGCAGTTGTACTGCTGCACCTCAGTCTGTCCATGTTATGTTAGCTCGAACCAAACGGTATTTCAACTGGTAAAAACTTGCAGTAATTGCTCCTCTCTTCTCCTTTCTCTCTTACTTTTTGTTTATTTCTAGCTTGCATGTAATTGATCAATTATATATGTTACAGCACACAATTTTCGCTTCAGGATTAAGAAAAGAACAACCACTATGGCTGTTGCCAATCTCGCCGAATCTTCACCGAATGTGTTGCAAGCTGCACCAACTACAGACACCATGGGTTCGTCGGCATCTTGAACACCACTGAGGGAGGAACCTGAAGATACTGATAAAAATAATTAATCCGAACAGCTGCAGGGCGTTGAAGTTAGTGCTGTTGTAATACTGGGAGGCACTGAGCAAGTGCCCATTCAAAATGTGCGGATTACCGAAAATACAGAGTGGTCACTTAGGATTGAAAGCATAAAGATCAGAACAAACATATTGTCATGAATGACAAACAACACAGAAATGAATAACTGAAACAAAATTTATTGGGGAAGACATGTACCAAAACAAACAAGTAGAGATCTGATGTCACAAGCATTAGCAACATTGCAAAAGCAGGATCACATACTTTGCTAGCTGCGCACGTAGCACTAGGACTAATTTGCACGTGTGCATTTCACTTCACTGTGTGACATCACCTCGTCACAGTAACGGTGCGCCAGGCAACCGAGCGCAAAAGCGTCTCAGCATGCGACGTCTTGCGTAGAGCCAATAGATAGAAAAAAGCACAGCCTTTTGCTGGAGATTCTTTTTTGTTGGGAACTCACTTACAAGCACATCACAGTGGTCCCAACTGCTACAAGGTCCCCAGTTTTTGATTATCTAAATGAGCAATGTAGCCCCAAATGTAGTCACGCTGTCCTTGAAGCAAATAAGGTACGTTGCACGTGGTAATGAAGGCTGTAACCTATGCTAAATTGTGGCCATTTTTTGAGGTTGCCTGGAGGAAGCAGGCAGAAGGCATGCAGCTTGCTCGTCACGGTGTTGCTTGCCATTCGATATGGCAGTGTTTTTTATTAAGTGTGGTTGACTGCGTTTTAATGCATGACTATTTTCCTAGCACAAGCGGACGTAGTACGAGCGGATCAGCGATACACTAATGTGTAAAGTAGCCTTTACTGCCTCCTTTAAAATTGTGGATCCCCTGAAGCTCAAAAGAAAGATTGGTACGCTGAAGTGTAATCTGGAACATAGAAGGAAGTACAGTCGTATTGAGTGTAAAACGGCTGAACATGAATGACGTGAAACAGCTCGGGCGTAGCAAATTGCAGTATAAAGAAGGCTTGCATTCTCAGGTGCTGCTTAATTCCCAAGGCAGTCAACAGTCTTGTAGAATGTAATTCTGGCTGTTAATTTTCTTCCTGCTAAATGATCTACGATGAATGTTTTTATTGGTCGCAATAACCATTCCATACCACCAAGTCTCCCAAGTGCACTATGGCTGTATGAGAGCCATGGGAGGGCTTTTTTTTTGTTTGCATGTTTAGGATCTCGCCCTAAACAGAGTCTCGCTTCAGAACTGGTACTCGGTTCTTATTGAAGAAAACAGCCTTAGCGTTGGCGCAATGAATGATAATCTGATGAGTATCATTACGGAGTGTGCAGTGAAAGTTGGAGGTACTGTAGTTAGAAAGGACACAAGCAAGCTGTCCCAGGCAATAAAAAATCTCATCAAGAAGCGTCAAAGGGTGAAAGCCTCCAGTAAAACAGGCAAAATAAAGTTGGTAGAGCTTTCGAAGTTCATTAATAAGCGTAAGGTATCGGATGTAAGAAGGTATAGCATGGAGAGAATTGAACACGCTCTGAAGAACGGAGAAAGTGTCAAAGCAGTGAGGAGCAAACTTGTGATAGGCAAAAACTAGATGTATGCAATAAGAGACAAGGAAGGCAAAATAACTACCAATATGGATACGATAGTAAATTTAGCGGAGGAGTTTTACAGAGATCTGTACAGTACCCAGCAGAACCATGACCTTAATATAAGAGCTAACAGTAACCCAGATTACATCCCAACAGTAATGATAGAAGAAGTCAGCAAAGCCTTGGAGAGCATGAAGAGGCAAAGCTGCTGGTGAGGATCAGGTAACATCAGATCTGCTGAAAGATAGAGAACAGATTGAGTTAGGAAAAGTAGCGACCCTGTTTGCGAGGTGTCTCCGGACGAGAAGAGTACCAGAATCTTGGAAGAATGCTAATATCATCCTAATACATAAGAAAGGAGATGTCAAGGACTTCAAGAATTACAGGCTGATCAGCTTGCTCTCCGTAGTATACAAGGTATTCACAAAGGTGATTGCTAACTGAATTAACACAGCATTAGAATTAAATCAAGCAAAGGAACACCACGATTTAGAACAGGCTACTCACCGATCGACTACATTCATACTATCAATCAGGTAAGAGAAAAATGCTCAGAATATAGCCAACCATTATACATAGACTTCATAGATTGCTAGAAGGCGTTTGATTCAGTAGAAATATCAGCAGTCATGCAGACACCGCGGAATAAGGGCGTAGACGAAACATATATGAAAATCCCGGAAGATGTCTACAGGGGATCAACTGCTACCATAATGCTTCATTAAGAAAGCAACAGAATAACAATCAAGAAGGGTGTAAGGCAGGGGGATACAATCTCCGAAATGGTATTTACCACGTGCTTACAGGAGGTTTTCAGAGGCCTAGAATGGGAACAGATAGGCATAAGAGTTAATGGAGAGTACGTTTTAACCTGCGCTTCGCCGATGACATTGCCTTGCGGAGTAAGTCGGGGGACGAATTGCAAGTCATGATTATAGAGTTAGACAAGGAGAGCGGAAAAGTAGGTCTTAAAATTAGTCTGCTGAAAACGAAAGCAATGTACAACAACCTCGGAAGAGAACAGTGCTTCGAGACCGATAATAGTGCACTTGAAATTGTAAAAGACTATGTCTACTAAGGACAGGCAATAACTGCAGAGCCGAATCACGAGATTAAAGTAACCAGAAAAATAAAAATGGTTTGGAGCACATTTGGCCAGCGCTCTCAAATCATGACAGGTAGATTGCCACTATCTCTCAAAGGGAAGGTATATAAAAGCTGCATCTTGTCGGTAGTTGTTAGATCTTGTCGGTAAATGTTAGATAATATTCTTAATGACACCAATTAGGGTATATTCACAATGTACAATTTATTTATTTTATTTATTATAACGCAAGTTGATCAGGAATATAGATTTGCTCGGTTATGTATTTGTGCAGACTTATTTTTGTGTATTTTTATGTCCCTTGGGAATAGTTGTACCCTCCTCACACTTCTTGCTTTTTCTGGTAGTGTAATAATTAACTGCACAGATGTATACAAGCTGTTAATTATAACAGAGTTTTGTTTCCATTTCATTGTGCCAGGCTTACAATATTGCAACATGGTGGTATACCCCCTTGTTTTCCCACGCACTGGTACACAATGTATCTGTTAATGGCTAGTAAGTTTGAAGCCAAGTGATGTATCAATAACAACTCAAACAATGAACTTTCTTCACAGTTTGATAGTATTTAAGGTTATTGATGCAGATAATCTTCTCGCGTAATGGTACTTCAGCACCCATATATTGCATCGAAAACAGTCAACCTTTAGAATGTTTTGGAGAGAATTTTTTTTGATCAAGTGGGAGCATTCAAAATTTCCCAGATTGTCATCAGGGTACTGCTTGTGAGAAAATTTATTCTAAGAAAGCCGTTTCTTATTTTGATACCAAGTGTGGCCTACATATAAGCAAAAGTATTGGCAAAACATACATCCATATTGGCGAAATTTCTGGAAGCGTATACAGCAGAAAAGTTGCAGTAATATTATTGAGCTTCAAACATCTTGCACAAAAGGCTTCACCAAATGTGTAAACTAACTTTGGTATTCTAACAAGGAACAGTACTCTGAAAATAAGTTTCCTGACATACAACGCCCAAACGGCATCGGGCAACTACTGAAGGCTTTCCATGTTACAATTTTTTGTCTCCCAAATATTCTTGTGGTTAACTTTTTTCTATCAATAAACCTTTTTTTAAAACACACTCGAGAAGGTCACCGAAACGGCTGGGACATTTGGCATGAAATGACCTACGAGTGTTCGTGTGAGACACAAAACTGCACTTGTACCCTTATAGCAGGAAATTGACTGAAAACTTTTTGCAATATTGTAAAAGTTTCTAAATTAGTGAGAGCAAGAGTGTTTTTTTGTGTCATCTCTACGACGAACGTCGTTCCCTCAAAATACCCTTTTTTTACAAGTGCGCAACGAAAGGTACTTGGGCCTGGCAGCGAGCAGCTAGCTCTTGTGTCTTTTGAAAATGAAGCATGACCTCACGTTCTCTGCGTTAGGAGTTCTCTTTGGCATTCGTCGCACAAGTGCGTCGCGGATTTTTCATGCCATTTTGGATGTCCTCTATGTCACAACTTAAGAGTGGGTCGAGGGGCTTTCAAGGGATGTTGTTCAAGCGAAAATGCCTCACTCTTTCCACCTGAACTATCCCAATTGTAGAGTTATCGTCGACTGCTCAGAAGTGAGAATAGAGAAACTAGGTAAAGTCACTGATAGGGATAACTGCTGGATTGACTACAAGAGTGACTTTACTCTAAAATTTCTAGTTGTAATCAATCTGTCATGTTATATAACATATATTTCAGATGTGTTTGGGGGCAGGTCGACTGACGCATACGTCCTTGCGAACTCTGGGTTGATCAACTTGTTGGGACCCGGGGATATGGTGATGGCAGACAAAGGCTTTTCGCAAGACAAGTGAGACTTGAGAAGTAAGGACGTGATACTTGCCAGGCCATCATTTGCAAAGGCCTACCAGCAGTTCACGAAGGGGAAGATGCAAGAAACTTATGAGGTTGCATCTCATCGCATTCATGTAGAGAGATGCATTGAGCATATAAAGAGTTTTGCAATATTGAATGAAAGGCTAACTCCTGAACCTAAGTGTCAAATAGACAAGAAAGTACATCTGTGCAGTGTGTTAGCTAACTTACAAGGTCCTGTGATCAAGACTGTGTAACGACTCCTGTGATTTACAAAGTTGTGCTTAGCAGAATATGAACACTCCAAGCACAGCGGAATCAAATTATGGCCACATTTATTTCATGAGCAATAGAAATTGCTGCAAATATTTGTGATTTTGTCTACTTTTGGATTATTACGTGTCTTCATACAATGTTTATGCAATATACAATATTTATGCACAACATTATATTAGTAGTCTTGTTTTCGTGCCTCATCTTGCTGTCTTGTGTATGGATTGAGGAGACCGGCATTTGTATTAAAGGAAGAGAGAAAATTATGTGTATCAAAGCTGTTGGCAGTTGCATTAAGCGTGGTGGAACTTTTATTGAATTCGCTGGCACACTGCCTACTTGTGCTGGTGCTTGGATTAAATTGGTGCTAAGAATAATAGGTTTTCTACATACATTACATAGTTTGACGATCTAATCACTTCTGTGACATTCTAATTATTTTAGCTGGCAATTGCATTGAAATGAACAGGAAGACCTGTAGTTTCAATAGTCCTCCCTCCTCCCCGTGCACTTTTGGCAGGGGCGTAACCAGAAATTTTTTCAGGAGGGGGGGGGTTCACACCAACCGAATGGGGGGGGGGGGGCAAATGCTTCAGATTTCCTCTGTGACGTCACTATGTGTGGTAGCTAAAACAGATGATGTACATATATATCAAATCTTGAGATTCCCCCTCCCCCCATGTGTAAGGTTGTGAAGAGAGTAAGTAACAGTACTGCAAGAATGATTGATTGATATGTGAGGTTTAACGTCCCGAAACCACCATATTGTCACACACCAAGAGCCGTAGAGACAAGACAGGAACAGCGGGGCAGAAAGACACGAGCGTGTATCTTCAGAACAAGGCGCTAACCACACTTCTTCTTCGTTCTCTTTGCCCTTTTTGGTTCGCTAGGGCTTGCCGGCTCACAACTCTAGGTGGGATTATTCCCCCTCCCATTAGAGCATCGACTCGATGCTCATACACAAGGGGATGGCAGGGCCAATAAGGAAATAAAAACGAGAGAGAGAGAGAGAGAAACGGTATCCTATAGTGCACAGGGCATATGCAGGTGCAAAAAATTGTCTGAGGTTGGTCATAAGAGAAAAAACCATTAACTGAGTTCACAGTTCATTCGAGATCTAATGGAAAATGTCAAAAAAAGGATATGTTTGCTGCCCGGGCACAATAAGGCGAGTATCACCGCGTAATATAAGGTGTTAGGCGGACGACATGCACAATCTCTGTTTGGTGGTGAGTGGCGTTGGGTTGTTGCCGAGACTCCGTCTGGAATAACTTCGTAATTGACCTCGTTCAACCACCATAGTACTTTGTAGGGTGCAAAGTACTTGCTCAGGAGTTTTTCGCTGAGACCTCGCCGTCTAACTGGAGTCCAAACCCACACTTGGTCACCAGGTTGATAGGAGACTGGTCGATGGTGGATATTGTACCTTCAGGCGTCTTCACATTGCTGCGATCTTATGTGCACGCGAGCTAATTGACGTGCTTCCTCTGCACGCTGAATGTAATCGTCGACATCAGGAGTTAGTAGCTCTTCCTGGTCGATGTCACAAGGAATCATAGCGTCTAGCATGGTTTGCACGTCTCGACCGTAAACGAGGCGGAATGGTGCGAACCTTGTCGTTTCCTGGGTTGCAGTGTTGTACGGAAACGTTACGTATGGCAGGATTTCGTCCCATGTTTTATGCTGCACATCCACGTACATAGAAATCATGTCCGCCAGCGTTTTGTTCAGCCTTTCTGTTAAGCCGTTACTCTGGGGGTGGTATGCGGTTGTCTTGCGGTGGTTAGTGTAACTGAGCCTGAAGATGTCGTCCAACAGTTTTGCCGTAAACTCTGTCCCTCGGTCAGTGATGATGAATGACGGGGCACCGTGACGAAGCACAATGTGGTGCATGAAAAACTGGGTGACTTCAGATGCTGTACCGCGTGGCAATGGTTTCGTTTCAGCGTAACGCGTCAAGTAATCAGTTGCGACAATGATCCACTTCTTTCTGGCGTGAGACAAAGGAAACGGTCCAAAGAGGTCCATTCCAACTTGGTCAAACGGTGTACGCGGTGGATCGATGGGTTGTAAGAGGCCTGCAGGCTTTACAGGTGGTGACTTGCGACGCTGACATTCGCGGCATCCTTTCACGTAGCGTTTGACACAAGCTGCGAGTTTTGGCCAGAAATATAGCTGTCGAACCCGGTCGAGCATCCGTGAGTATCCCAGATGGCCGGATGTCGGCTCATCGTAGCAGGCTAATAGAATGTCATCACGAAGGTCTTGAGGGACGACTAGAAGATAAGATCTGCTGCCAACACCGGTGTTTTTCTTGTATAATATGCCATGTCGTAAGCAAAATGACGGCAACGTACGCGAAAGTGGACGAGGAACAGACGCGGTGCTGCCTTCTAAATGATCGATGATGGGCCTTAACTCGGGGTCCGCTCGTTGCTTACTGAGGAGGTCCGCGCAACTGAGAGTCCCCAGGAAGGCGCTGTCGTCTTCTACAGCTGTATGGTCGGATTCCAGAGGGGCCCGTGATAGCGTGTCGGCGTCTTCATGCTTTCTACTCGACTTGTATACGATGGTGACATGGAACTCCTGAAGTCGCAGACTCCACCGTGATAATCACCCAGAGGGTCCCGGAGGTTAACCAACCAACATAAAGCGTGGTGATCGGTCACAACTTTGAATGGGCGCCCATAGAAATAAGGTCTGAACTTTGTAATCGTCCATATTACTGCGAGACATTCCTTCTCTGACGTTGAATAGTTGGTTTCGGCACGCAATAGAGTGCGGCTGGCGTAGGCAATCACACGTTCGATCCCATCTTGTGTTTGCACCGGGATAGCTCCAAGACCAATGTTGCTTGCGTCAGTGCGCACCTCTGTGTCAGCGTCTTCATCGAAATGACCGAGTACAGGAGGGGATGACAATCGATGTTGCAGTTCCGCAAAGGCAGTCGCTTGTTCGTCAGTCCACTGAAATGGGGTGTCGTCACGCGTAAGTCTAATGAGAGGCTCCGCAACCTTAGAGAGGTTTTCAATAAAGCGGCGAGAGCAGGCGCAGAGGCCTAGAAATTGCCGAAGACTTTTTTGTCTGTCGGAGCTGGAAAAGCGGCCACAGTAGCAGTCTTCTCGGGATCGGGCCGAACGCCTGCAGCACTCACAACGTGACCCAAGAACTTCAGTTCATTGTAGCCGAAATGGCACTTCTCAGGCTTGAGGGTAAGGTCAGCGGATCGTATGGCTTCAAAAACACTCCGAAGGCGACGAATGTGCTCGTCAAACGTTTCTGAAAAGACAACGACGTTATCTAGATAGACGAGGCAACTTTTCCACTTGAGGTCAGCGAGAACGGTATCCATCATTCATTGGAATGTGGCCAGAGCGGATCAGAGGCCGAACGGGAGCACTCGGAATTCATACAGGCCGTCAGGAGTTACAATACCGTTTTTTCGCGGTCACGTTCATCGACTTCGATTTGCCAATAACCACTTTTGAGGTCGATTGAGGAAAAGTACTTTGCTCGCCTCAGCCTGTCAAGAGAATCGTCCACTCGAGGCAACGGGTACACGTCTTTCTTTGTGACGTTATTCAGCTTCCTATAATCGACACAAAAGCGAAGTGTACCATCCTTTTTTTTTACAAGGACCACTGGCGATGACCAAGGGCTGCTTGATGGCTGTATTACACCGTCTTGAAGCATTTCCTTCACTTTCTCTTGAATCGCGCGTCACTCGGTTGGTGAAACACGGTAAGGCTGTTTCCGTATAGGGTGCGTGTCACCGTAGGTGGTAATACGGTGTTTGGTAGTCGATGTTTGACGGATTTTCGATGAACGTGCAAAACAGGCGTGCAATTCTATCTACAGGTCATTAAGCTTTCGTTTGTTTTCGTCAAAAAGCGTTGGATTTATATCGACGCCCCGGAGAGGTGCTTCGGCATTATCGGTTGCCTCGGAAGCAAAACACTCAGTCACATTTGTTACTGGGTAGGCATAGGCGATGACAGTACCAGGGAAAAGGTGTCGGCGCTCGTAGCTGAAGTTCGTAACAAGTACCTCGCAGTGGCCAGCCTGTAGGTCTACTAGGCTTCGTGCTACGCAGAGACCTTGCGAAAAGAGTAGGGATCGATTGCTCTCCGCCACCATTTCACTGTGTGCTGATTTGTTACACGCCACTTGAACCATAACACATGAGTGCGGTGGTATTGTCACAGCGTCGTCAATTACGCGCAGACATACTCGATCATGGCTGAGATTATGCTCTGGTGTGGCGCTTTTTGTCGAGAACGTGACGAGGCGTTGTCGAATGTCGATGATAGCACCTTGCTCCCTCAGGAAGTCCATGCCAATGACCAGGTCTCGAGAACACTGACGGAGAACGCTCAAGCTGACAACGAAGGTAGAACCACGAAGGTAGAACCTCGTGCTGTGCAAACGCCGAGTAGCATGACGATGTGCCCGTCAGCAGTACGAATTGGCCTGAGGTTCCAAGGCATCGTCACTTTCTTTAGGAGAGCAGCCTGTTTTTCACTTATTATAGAAAAATCCGCACCCGTGTCAACTAAAGCACTGACTTTGCGACCGTCGAGCAGCACTGGAATGTCTAATGAAATTTTTGCGGAACCAGTTGGTGTCGTCGT
This sequence comes from Rhipicephalus microplus, assembly GCF_013339725.1. Taxonomy (NCBI): domain Eukaryota; kingdom Metazoa; phylum Arthropoda; class Arachnida; order Ixodida; family Ixodidae; genus Rhipicephalus; species Rhipicephalus microplus. The sequence continues at coordinate 166,079,772 of NC_051166.1, read as the reverse complement.
CGTCGGAGAATCGTCAGTTTGCGGAAGCGTCGGTAGCAGGCCTTGAGCTTGTCCAGTATGAGTGGCCTCGCCCCCGAAGGTCACTGTGGTTAGTTTTCCCGGCATGGACTGGGTGACCGACCCTGCATCACGCTCGAATAGGTGCGGCGATGAGGAGAAAATCGCCGCGGTGACGGGGAGTGTGACTGGTGCAAGGATGACGAAGTTCCGCGCTGTTGAGCCACATACTCTTCAATTTCAGGGGGCCGCTGACTGAACCTCGGTGGTGGTGACTTCGTCGAAAATCCGCGTAGTCCAAGTTGTCGGTAAGGACACTGTCGGTACAGGTGCCCAGCTTCACCACAGTGGAAGCAGAAAGGACGTCGATCTGGCACACGCCAGACGTCTTACTTCCGCGAGATCAGGCGAGGTGCACTGTAATATGGCGCCGCTTGGACCGTCTGCAGCATGGCTGGGGCCACGGTGGCATGCGGAACTGCAGGTGTAACAGGTTGCCGCAAAGCTTGAGCATACGACATGCGGGGAAAGTCACCGGGTGGTTGATAATCCCGCATGCAAGGCGGTTCTCTTAAGGCATGCTGGACTTCATCTCGGACAACGCTGGACATCGAGGAGGTAGTGGGCTGCGAGGGCACTGATATCTTCTGGAGTTCTTCGCGGATGACTGAACGTATGATCTCTCGGAAGAAATCTCTTTGGCCACCGAAAGCTCCTAAGTAGTCCGTAGTTGAAGCGTTGACGTGCCGTTCATATGACGGGGCCCGGTGCCTAAGAGTGCTTTCTATGGTGACGGCTTCCGTGAGAAATTCTGACACAGTCTTGGGTGGACTGCGCACAAGCCCACCGAAAAGCTGCTCTTTCACCCCGCGCATGAGGTACTGTACCTTATTTTCTTCTGGCATGCCGGGGTCAGCTCGGTGGAAAAGGCGCGTCATTTCTTCGACATACATCGCAACCCCTTCCTTTGGCAATTGTATGCGGGACTGCAGATCGCGCTCAGCTCTCTCCCGACGGTCAGGGCTGGCATATGTCCCAAGAAGTCGGCGTTTGAAGTCTTCCCATGATGTGAGAACACCTGCCCGGTTCTCATACCAGACACGTGCGCCGTCCAAAAGACTGAAATAGACGTGCCACAGTTTGTCTGTGTCGTCCCACTGGTTGTGCACGGCAACAAACTCGTAATGAACAAGCCAATCTTCTACATCCTCAAGTGCAGTGCCATGAAAGAGATTTGGCGTTCGCGGTGTGAATAAGGTGCAATAAAGCGGCGTTGTGCCGTTCGTACCGGTTGGGTTGGTGTCGGTAGGGCTGGTCGGAGCTGCCATGTTGTTTGCGAGCAGTCCAAACTCAGGGGATAGCCCTCGGATTCTTCTGCTGGCGCGATGCACAGGTGTGACTACCGGTACGACGCTTGTGTTCCTGCTAAGCGGAGGGGTACAGTGCATAGATTACCCAGCACCTCCACCAGTTTGTCACGCACCAAGAGCCGTAGAGACAAGACAGGAACAGAGGGGCAGAAAGACACGAGCGTGTATCTTCAGAACAAGGCACTAACCACACTTCTTCGTTCTCTTTGCCCTTTTTGGCTTGCTAGGGCTTGCCGGCTCACAACTCTAGGTGGCAATATGATTGAGAGACGCAATAGTGGATGGCTCCAGAAATTTCGACCATCTGGGGTTCTTGAACGTGCACCGAAATATGAGCACACGAGCCTACAGCATTTTCGCCTGCATCGAAAATGCAGCCGCCGCAGCCGCAATTCTAGCCCTAGACCTGCGGATCAGGAGTCGAGTACCTTAGCCATGAGACGATGGCGGTGGGGAGTACTGTAAAAAGTACTGTAAACTACAGTAAACGACAGGTACAGTGATCATTTGGAGCAAAGACCCCTCGTCGTACCATGGAAGAGACCAGTCACTGAAAACTCATTATAGCGATGACCCACCCGATCATAGAAGACATTGTTAACCTCTGCTAAACGTAGCAGTCGGAGCGAAGTGCGTTTCACAAGTCAAGGACGATTCGTTTACAACGAAGAATGAGAGATCGGTACAGACAGAATGTTTTTGTACATTCATATTTATATTTCGGTCAGCTTACTCTGCTGAGCGAATTTTTGACGGTCGATGTCTGTGACTGCATGTCTATGGGTAATATTTTTTGTTAATCTTTATATGTCAAGCCACCCTGATGCAGTGGTAGCTTTTAGTCAACATTTCTTACGTTACTGCGTGCATCCAAGCATGCTTTAGACATGCAATAAGTAATTTTTTGGTAAGATATGCTACACCTTGGCTACACGATTTTGCACACGTTATTTTTCAGGCAGACTTTCAGTTGCACTGTGACTTTTGATAGTAATGAAGTACTTCAATCGTACAGGTTTTATCGTGCAGTCGGCGAGGACAAGGTGATTGATGAAAAAATTTTCACTTGGTATTAATTGAAAGTGCACGTGTGACTGTACTATACCTACTCACATAAAACTATCTTGATCGCTACGTATATGCGCTAAAACACCTAAATACGTGCGAAAAACGCGGAATGTTCTCGTTTTTTTCGTAGCTTTCGTCAATCGCCTCCATAAAACAATAGTGTTGCAGCAAGGTCTCTTCGCTTGTTTTCTAGCGTGCCGCCAACATTTCCCTATACGTTAACAGATTCAGAACTGTACAAAATATTTCACCGTGCAGCATAGGTGCATTCATGTTTCCAGTATTTACACCGGCGTGAACAGGAGCAGCCTTGAACCACACAAAATCTTCAGTGATCGGTTCACCAGTGATGAAGGAATGAACTTCGGAGTTCTTTAGAGAATAATGCACCATAATCCATTTATCAGAACCCGAGAACTCTGACGAGAACTGCTAGCGCATGCAACACGAGTTTACTTACGCTCTACTGTGCACACCGTCCGTGCCTGTTTGTTGTCTGTTTCGGGTATTCTGATGAGAGTCGCTGGAATTTCACTCCTGCCATCAACTACTTCGCGTTCATTCGCGTTTTTGGTATTTCATCACAACACGTCAGAAACTACCAGCCTTTCGTATGGGCGCTATCACAAGCAAGAGACGTCTCGCGCATAGAGTGAGATACTGGGTGAGTGCGACTTTACCGGCACCTGAAGGGAAGCGGAAGAAACGTCTACCCACGAATATTTCCGCCAGGAGAGGAACGAGTGCTAGTGTTTAAGGCGGAACTTTACCAGCCGACATGCATATCCACTAAAAGTCTCGTTTACCACAATCAGGGTCATGGCCCGAAATTTGCTGAGTGCGTTGCTTACTAGTAATTCGAAGTCACGCCTTTGAAATACGCTGCCTACACGTATTGCTAGGTAGTTCGTGTCCTGGGTAGATTAGCGCCTTTCTATGAGACTAGATGGTCATGCCGAAACGCCGTACGGTATAACGCTTGATGATTATTTATCGAAAGGCGACGCTGCTCCCAGTGCACACTTGACAACTGCTAAAAGTGAGGATGCTGCTTGTCACAGGTAGGCAGCTTCACCTGAGTAACGCGCTAGTGACTGGCGTTGAAGAGCACTTTAGGCTTTCAGTATTTCTGGCCTTTTCTGGACTATTTATTATACCAGTTCAATGAATGCTTTAAAAAGAATTTGCACACCTTCCCCTCTGCCACAGAATATTCCCGAATCTGCCACTCTTCCCAATGCCGAAAAGCTTGCTGACGTTTAGTCGAACACTATCTCAACTTCGGCATTGCAAGGGGAGCTAGCAGTATGGACTGCGAAATGGAAGCGAGAGAAGCAAAAAATTCTGTGCATTACTGCAATGGAAGTGGTTGCCAATCGCCCAGAGGTACTCTTCCCAAACGTGCACCATCTTTAACAATTTTTGCAATTCTGCCGGTGAGCACAGCTGAAGCAGAACGCTCTTTTTCATCGATGAGACGCCTACAAACACAAATGAAAGATTGTTTGGCATCGCTATCTGAACATCCACCGTAAAATACAAGTCCAGCCGGACGACGTTCTCTCTGTTCATTACCGAACGTTGACGGCTTCAGCTGATTGTGTGTGTAGTATCAACCATACGCGCCTGCTAAAAATCATTGAATAAAAATAACTGAACTTGTTCTTGGATTGAGATTTTTTGAACAACAGCAAAAACATAGTTGTTAATGATCAATTTATGAGGTTTAAAATCCCAGAATAACAATATGATTACGAGAGACGCCATCGCGGGGCGCTCCAGAAATTTTAGCGCTTTGGTTTTTTAACATGCACCTAAATCAAAGTGCACGGGCCTCAATAATTTTCGCCTACATCGAAAATACGACAGGGAATCGATCCCACTACCTGTAGGCCAGCAATAGAGCATCATAACCACTGGAACACCCTGGTGGGTAGTAAAAAGGACGGTTTTGGTAAAATTTTTATGCGCTACTTTTCATCCAGCTGTAAAAAAGCAAGTTCAACTGTATGAGGCAAACTGCTGAAAATGACTTTGACAGGATGGAAGAGCCATTCCGTTCTCTCCCGTTGCCTACTCCTTGCTTTTCAGTGGTACCTTGCACTTGCAGACGTGGTTCGCGGATACGAAAGGTGTGAATGAAAATGCAATAATGCAAACTTGCATGTGCAATTCTCGCAAATTTTTGGTAGCATATGGGGCATATATTATTACATGTAGTGCCCAGGACTATCTTCGTCTCAAATGAAAAAGATAATCAGCAGTATTTCGTTATATATGTAATATGTCTGTTTGCTGCTTGAGACACTGCTTGCACACAGTTTCTTTCATTTCTAGAAAAATTATATTTACTATGTATATTGCGCGTAATTTTGCGTGATAACATGCCCACTCATGTTTCTTCATTCTGTGCATTTCTTGTCGTGCGTCATAGAAATTGTTCATTGTGCCCTTCTAGTCATGTCAATGTAAAGAAACGAACAGACGAAGCGAATCAGTATATAATTTGTCGTATAGTTTTCAGCTTCTTGTTCCTCATTCTTTCGCTGTTTTCCACAGTGCTGAACAATAAACCTCGTGCTCACTACAGCTGTCCACACTGAATTTATCATTACGTGGCTTTAGGTTTATGACCCTCATCTTATTTATCAGTCTAAGTTACATGATCAGTATTTTGGTAGGCCTTTCTAAGGCTGAGATTGGCCTGTACGTTTGTCTCTGTTGTACCTTCGTCGCTAGACAGCACTTCGGAGTGATCTTAGCTGTTAGGGCATAGTAAAGATATGTACAAAGATATTGTACACTCGCATACAAGTGACGTTAGGTGCATGAATGGAAAGTTCTGTCGCGTGTATGTGTGTGTGTGTGTGTGTGCATTTGTTTGTGTGTGCGTGTGTTTGTATGCTAGCAGAACGCGCAAAGGTCCAATGCAAATGTTATTCTTTGACCTGAGTATATCTTAGCACACGTACGAAGAGTCACCCTGTATTATGCTTTAACCTGGCCTATCAGATTTTGGATCTGTGTTTGGCCCTTTTCCGTTAAAACGAAGCTCTGCCTATTGGAAATCATTGTAGTGATCACCTCCGGCGAGATATGTACCTGCGGGTACAAGTATGACCACCGCTTAAGCATTATTCCCATCGCCAAGCCAACTTAAAACACTCGTGGCCGAGATTCCTGCCCAAAATCCCACAGAGTGTCATAGCTTTGAGAAACACCGTGACACATTTTTGCGTATGCAGACATTATTTCATTGTAAACGCGCACAGGAATAATATTGTGATAGTAGCAGCACTCAGTTTCTAAATTATGTCAGCACGAAGCGACGAAAAAAAAAGTTGAGTAAGTGGCAGGGGTAGTGGTGTTGGACCAAAAATTTCGGGGAGGGTGTGAGCCCCCCCTTTCTTGGCTACGCCACTGACTTTTGGGAATGTTGTGCAAGCATTAAATTGTCAGGACATAACATGGAATTGTGTATGAGGCTAAGCAGAATGTTTCAATAAAGTAGCAAAAATTAGTAGCTTTTCCTTCCGCTCTTTATTTCAGGCAATAAATGGCAGATGTCCTCTGGCTGACTAAAAACACAGAACCTGAATTTCTATACTTGGAGCATACAGCAACAAAAAAAAAAGATTATACGGTATTGCACATAACAAATACAAAAAAAGCGTTATTCACACAAACGTTTCTTCCTCAGCACAGCAGGAAAGTAGTAGGTAAAAAGAAACACTCTAATATTTGCCTGACTGCTTCCAGAAAGGAATGGTCTCTTCAGACTTCCATACATTTTGACTCCTTTGGTGAGTAAACCAAGAAGTCACATCTGCTCGTACCTATACATACATATTATTTGAACCTGCGGGTATACAAAAGGGGTGACTTCCTCCTAGTTGCAGCTTTTTTCATTGATATTCAGATAGTCGACGTTGATGTCACAGTCAACTACAGGCCGTGACTCACACTTTAAGGGGCCTTGATCTCCAGGAAGCGGATTCTGTCTTTTTCATCAATCAAGCCATCGGGACTGCAGCACAGCCACGGCTGCGAAGTGCTGATCAGAAGTCCGACTTTAATCACCTTGCGGCCCGTTTTGGACTCGCATTGTCTTCGTGCAACTGGTTCCTTTTATATGCCTTATGCACATGCAGTGCTTTTGAAAGACCGCGGTGTAACAAGTTTTTATGCGAAACTCTCGAAGTCCTGTGGACGTATTTTCATATGGTGAGCTTTGGAGCAGCAAGAAATTCTCAAAGCCCGTGCGCAATGCCACTGCGGGCATACACTTTGATGAATTGTCTGCTTAGCGATGTAGTTGCGTTCTTCTTCAGTGACCACGACCTTGAAAATAGAGTGATCGCTTACTTCTTTTACTGGGATGCTTTCTACTCCAAATATATCGCTCGGCTGTCATTGCCGTCCGAGCACCCTATCCAAATAAGCCAGGTTTTTTTAGCGATTTCTTGATCTTGGCGGAGCATGATGCCCAAGGGGCAGTTTGAATCAACGATGGCTGCGGGCACGGGTTACCTTGCCAGCTTCTTATATGGGGATTTAGAAGGGTACATCTCGGAGAACAAGACTTCTTTGTTGTACATTCCCAGCTGCTTGGCAGATGGCCTCTTCCACACGTTCTCGACGGACGTCATTGTCGAGGTGTCCCCCTTATTCACGTACGTAACCACTGCCGCTGCATGTTTGCAGCAGCCTGAAATTTTACCTCGGCAATTGCAGTGAGCTTGTGTGATGTTCCAGGTGGCATCGAGCTCGAGAGAAAAGAAACAAACATAAGCAAGGCATTTTAATACGGCTTAAAATTGGTGGAAGGTTTTAATGAACCTTATTGTCTCGTCATCTACAACTCACAGATTTGAGGAGTGCAAAGCTAGGTCAGTATTTTCCTGGGTTAATTTGTTAGGACGACTATTTCAGGGGCTAACTGAGTTACGTGTTAGCGCCACGGCAGCGCTTTTCACACTCGGCAGGATCATTCTAGGATGCAGAGTAACAAAACTGCACAGTATCCACAAAAAAAAAAAAAACGAAGCTTTGCGAACGCTGTTGCGATGGAAGCGCAGTGTTTGTTTCGGAGAGCAGCATGAACAACAAAAGAGGTTGTAGCGAATGAAGAAGACTAGTGGTGGCTGAAGTGACCATGCCGTCGTCGGCGCCACACTAGTTGAAGCGAAAGATGAAGCGGGGCCGAACGTAACACGTTTATTTCTCAAGTTCTCGCATCGCCAGTTCTTGGTATCAGCCGCGCGAGCGGCCGGATAAAAACTATCATTATGAGTGATAACTGATAATGCTGCTGCAATAGGGTCGTTGCTACGTGCGACCATTTAAAGCAAAATACTCGGTGGCTGTGAATCGACATGACATGAAGCCGCGAACAAATAACCACGCCGCCTGGCCCCTCGCCAAAGTTTCCAAAGCGAGTGGCCGTGAAGCCGTCAATTATTCTAAATGTTCTGAGCATTTTCAATGTACATGGGTAGCGGGAAGGCACCAATAATATTTTAAGCATGAAAGAATGAGAGCTTACCTCGATAGCCATAGAGTAAGACTGTTGAGTGACGCACGCCTGACGCACGCATTTAGTCGTTAGTACTGACGACGACGTTTCAAAGCGTTCACTCACGTCAAAAACGTGGCATATCCTGTGCAGGTTTTCCCCCTTTTTAATGGCGGCATCGCGGAAGAATGATCACACAATGATATCCTTAAATTCAGCTCCAAGCACGTACGTGCCAGCCACAGGCCCTTGAGCCGCCATAGCTGCCAAAGCAGCGATACACTGTCGTCTGCTAAGGCTTTCGCCACCGCACGCTCGCCACACCACAAGTGGCATGGCATGCGTTTGGCAAGGTGCGCTTTATAGGTCCCGCACGGAGTGACTAGGTATAAACGCACTTTGTTGAGGTGATCTATGCCAGATGATGTCAAATATGCAGGCTGTATCAAGCGTGGTTTTAGATTTTGATTGTAGTATATTTTTGTAGCGTTAGCTACACTGGCCTAGCCAAGCCCGTTTCGCGCGGCACATCAAGAGCGTGCTGCGCATGCGCACATGCACAAGGATAAGCGATTTCACACATGTTGGGCACCGGTGCCACCGGAGCCAGCACCTCTCGCGCACACCGCCACCGCCGCGCGCTACCGCTGCCGGTCGGCGAAGTCCAGAGGAGTGACGGCGTAGCCGTGGTAGATGGCACCGGCGCGCGCCAGCTGTCGTTTGCCACTGTGGTATAGCCATGGAGAAGGAGAACGCAAATGCTGCTCAACAGCGCAGAAGAGCGGAGAAGCTTGACCCATCGGATACCGAAGCAGTTGCCTGGCAATTAGCGGTTGACAATAGGAGGAATGAACAGAAAGCTAAACGTACTGTAGAGACAATGGAGCAAAGGGACGAACGTCCAGGAAAGCGGCGTCGCCAGGAGGCTGAGCGACGTGCCCGACCACCACTGCAGCAACAACAAAACGCTGTCGATGGCATCAAGGTAAACGCCATCGATCGACTGAATGTACTGTGAAACTCGGCGAAAGTGCCAGTGGGACTCGGACCTTCCAGACTCACTCCCTATCTTTCGGACCTTCCAGACTGACTACCTATTTACCAAGACTACTTATCTGTCGAATAAAGTTTGTCGCAATGTGCTTGGACTATGGGTTCAGGTACTGAGAGACTCACCGCTGTATAAGCTCTATGACATAAAAAATGACAAGGCACGTTTGGGAAGCCTGTATAGGGAAGCCGTTGCTTCAGACGAAGGCTTTAATGTGGAAGCTTTCCAGATCTCGCGAATTTAGGTAATCCAATGAATGTGGCCACAGGTTTGACATAGGACCAGCATAGGTTCGTGTATGATGAAGACGCGTTCTTAACCATGGAACCGGGAGATGGCAAGAGACCTGTCAGGATTTTCCTTGTATGACACCAATGATGAGGAGCTGTCTTTCCCCAGATATACTTGGGCAAGGCTTGTTGTATAACCCCGAAAGCAAAGCCTACTCTGTTTCATATTGCATCGAGTGAGATTCGGAGGAAATATAGATGGGGTGCTTTGCCGATGCTCGTACTGTGCATGGCTATGAAGGTGTTGCGTCACAGTGTTTCGTCGCAGATGACTATGATGCACCGGAGCAACGTGAATACTCGTGGTCTGACCACACAGGATATCGAAGATCCTGACAAGGTCAAACAGTTGATTGAGCAGGATTTGATATTCAAGGAAGGTGTCCCAAAGACTGCATTATTGGCAAAAAAAAGAAGAGCGAGCTGTTCACCATGATTAGGCAACTTGGGAAGCCAGCGGTGTTTCTGAAACTTTCTGCATCTAAGAAGCATTGGCCGAAATTGCTCAAACTGCTTGTGAAACTGCTGGTTAAGCCCCAGGACTTCGGTTTTGACGAAGACGAGATGAACCGGAGCTACGCGGCGACGTTGATGAATAACAATGCAACCACGTGTGCGATTTACTCTGAACACATTGTTAGGGTGATTTTAAAAGTGCCATGAAACTCAACTTATTACAAAATTGCTGCCAAACACCAAGTGGTATGGCTTAAATGGGCTAGTAGCCCCTTGAAGCCGTAACACGTAGTGGAAAGTTTCAAGTGCATAGGGTTCAGCATAGGAGCAGCCCCCATGCTCATTTGCTCTTGTCGCTTAATCAAGCTCCGAATGAAGGGGTACAAAATACCTTCATGCCAAACACAGTGAAGATTGCAGAGCACCTGCTGTCCATGGATCACGATGCTTTGGAGCAGCCGAGGTGCCAGGAACACCATCACACACACATGTGCTCTGTGTAAGAAATGGAGGTTCCATGCGCCATTCTGGTTGATGTAGAGCACTAAAGTGCTTACTCCACTACAACCATTTGCCGACAACGACGAAACCGGTTTGAAACGGTATCGCTTCCTGAAAAACACTCATGATGCGTTGCATAGTGCTCTCGACACCACTGCCTATTAGGCATTCACTGAATAGCTCCAACACCAAGACATACGTAACTTTGACGAGTATGAAGATGTGAATCACAGTGGACTAGCCAGGTGTACGCTGCTGCTTAAAAGAGGTATGGATCAGATGAATGTCAAACCCTTTCACTCTTGGATAGCCTCACTGCTGATGTATGACATGGACATCGAAGTAATATTTGAAGTTTATGCCTGGGCATCTTACGTCGTGGAGTACGCGAACAAGGCTGACCGTGGCGTCTCCAACTTGGGCAGAACCATTAAAGCTTTAATTGAACCGGACCCATCGGCTCAGCTGTCGTTTGAAAACTTCATGCGGCAGATAGGGGTGAATATGCTGAATGCAATTGAGATGTAGGTCCAAGAGGCTGTCTGGTTTCTCCTGCGATTTGACATGTGTATCACTAGCCGATACGTTATTTCCTTTAACACCCATTGGCCAGACGAGCGCCATTGGAGCCGCAAGATGAAGGTCGAGTTGTAAGAACAGGGAGTGCTGGCGACGAGTTGTGACATTTGGCACAAAACACCACTTGAGCAGTATGAAGACCGTTCAGCCGAAATTAAGGGGGTGACGTTCGCTGAATTTATGGTCGAGTACAATCGGAGTGCCTTGAGAAAGCGTCAGAAGCTGGCGGTGCTTAGGTGCCGATACTACGCTATTGACGACGTAGTAAAAAATAAGAGGGGACATGTTATGCTGTACGTGCCGTTTGGCAAGGAATTAGACAACCTGGATGGCAATGCCTTAGAGAAAATCTTGGACGATGACAAACAAGCCATTATCGAAATCAAGCACAGGTATTCTGATGGTGTAACCATTTCGGAGTTCATTTCAGCTTGCGAGGCGGCTGGTGGTTTGGAATCAAATCAGACAGACTGAGTTGAACCCCCTGAAGAGAGGCCGTCTGCGGTGCCGACCTTAGTGGACGTGAACAATAATTCCGACTAGGTCCCTGAGGAAGTGACGACGAAGACGCAACTGAGGGTGGTTGCAGCCACAAGCCCCGGAGTCCACTGTAGAGACGACGTTATGCCGTGAAGCGATTTCTATGCGCGCATGAGGCTTCTTAACGAACGGCAGGCGCCGTTAATACGGGAAGCGAAAATCGCGTGACTGACCAGACGGCTAAACCGCTGCAGATCTTTGCCGAGCCTGCTGGCTGTGGTAAGACCTTCACGTTTCACCTAATCATAGACGTTTACAACCAGTACTGTAGTAACCATACAATCACGTATAGGGATGGCCAGGATAACAGTGTGATGAATGCGTATGTGGCCTGTGCAACAACTGGTAAAGCTGCCGTTGCGGTGAACGACGTAACGGCAGCTTTACCAGATGTTGCATTCATTCGGCGTTCAAGATCGTTATGACCAACAGCAGGGAGGAGCGGGGACTTGCATCAAGTGATTTGAATCCGTTTCAGATGCTGTTTCGCGACATGAAGTGACTCATTGTAGATGAGGTGGGCACGCTGTCGTCGTACCTTCTCAGACAAGTGGCTTGAGAGAAGTGAGGGCTTCACAGATGATGGAGCCGTTCAGGGGGTTCGACGTAATCGTCTCCGAAAACCTTAGGCAGCTCCTTCTGGTGCGAAAAAGTGAGGTATACAAGAGACCGCGGAACGGTGGAAGTGCTTTCAGTACCTCCGTGCTACCATGGCAAGCAGGCACTAAACTGAGAGGGCTGATAGAATACCTTGAGGGTCGGACTAGTGTCATCCCAATAGTATTCAGGCGAGGTCTGGCGTCGTTTTACCAAGATAGGCGATGGAACTGTGACGAGATTCGTCTGCTCATCGATCATTTCGTCACTCGTGAACAGGCTGCTATACAGTGCCCCATTGTAGTCTGTTTCTTCTTCAGTAACAAGGACGTCGACGTCTATAATAGGATGGTTGCTGAATATTCTGAATACAAGCATAACAGTGTCGCTATACACATGGTGACTGGCGATCGGAGCAGACAAGAAGAACATGAGGCACTCGCGAAGATCGAAGATCTCAGTTGTGCGTGCAGAGAGTGTCAACCTGCCATTTGTGGTGACGTTCTGTACGAAACGGCCATATATGCTGTTGAATTACATCGATGTGACGGATGGCTTGGTCAACGGCATAGCCGGTACGCTAATGGAGGTTGAGCTTAACGTTGGCAATACGCCAAAGAGAGTTTGGCTGCAATGTCGCAGTGGTGTGGGAACGTTAATCATGCAAGGCCAAAGTAAGCTACCGTTCTGGCGTGAGGCGATATACACAATGGGTTCCGATCTAGCCCGTCACCATGTCGTTTGCCATGAAGAAAAAAAAGCCTTGAGGCATGTATCGGTGCGCTAAACCCAGTTTTCTCTCGTTATAACGAGCGCCATGACGATACACAAGTCGCAGGGTGATACCTTTGACACTGCGGTATATGACTATGCTAAGGCTCACTCTCAAAGGCTTGTCTACGTTGCCCTTAGCCGTGTCACTACCCTCCAGGGCCTATATCTGACCAACGTGCATCAAGACCATACGTTCTACCACTACGTTAGCAATCCACATAACGCTTTGGTATCAGAATATGAGCGCTTAAGCAAGGATGGCCTGGACATAGCTTGTGCTCGCTGTAGTGCCCCGATGACAAACCCTGCCACGGTGTTCACAGTGACCATGCTCAATGTCTGATCGTTGATTTGCCTTGTGGTCGACGTTCGTGGTGGCCACCTCATGACAACTTCTCATGTTTTCTTTTCAGAGGTTTGTGTTTCCCCGCGATCACAAGCTGTCACAATCCCGGAGTTCAGCATGGTTCCGTAAGCCAGTCGTGTTGACGCTACCAAAAGCTCGGGAGTCTGCTTCTATGTCAGGAATGAGATTGCTGCCAGTCAACTGCCAAATGTAGCGGTGCCTAAGAATGAATCCTGTGCCATTCAGCTTGACGAAAGTGGTGTGATAAACGAAGCCGTGTATGTGTGTGTCACCGAACAATTTCGTTAACTCTTTGTCGGGCATTGGGACATATATGTCCCACCCACAACCGCTAGTAAAACCGCCTCAAATGATCATAGCAACATAACTAGACTTACAGAAACAAGTACCGTCATCTTGTAGAGGGTTAAAACAGCTAATATATTTAGTTTCTTTTTGAATTAGAAGGGGGCACTAGTAGCTTGTTTTTCTGTTGGATTGTATTTTTCGGCGCTCTTGCTCCTCAAGTGCGTGAGTTTGGTTCCTTCTTCACCACAAAAGAAATGGTTGGTAACTGCGCAAGATTCTTCTTGCACTCATGTAATGCATTTTGATCAATTGTAGACAGGTGTGACGCGACAGTGAGTTATTTTTTCTGCCACTAGCAAAAAAGCCGAACGTAGTGGTCGGACGTTAGGCCTAGGAAGCCCCTTTGACATTTTATTTTCATACCGAGACATCTTCAAGGACGTTTCACTTCAGCTTTGCTATTATAACTCATATTTTGTGCTCCTATACCTATGTATAACACCAAAACACTGAATTAAATTGACAGATCATGTTGCAAGATTATTATTCACATGTAAGCACGTGGCTTGCATAAGTGTTACTGGTCGTTTTTGCAGGAACGAAGAAGAATCTGACTCCAGAAGAGACTCTTGATCTCCATTCTAGCCTTCCGGACTTCCGGACCTTTAAAGTGCCATTGAAGATGATAGTGACGAAAAATATTTCGAAGAACTGCCTTGTTATCTTCAAAGTGAAAAGGACAGTGAAGTTGAGTTGGCAGTTCCCAGTAGGAAACGTAAGAAAAATCCACCAAGAGCGTATACCGACAAAGAGAAGAAAAGGCGTTGTGGCTCAACAGCAAGCTCACCAGCTGCTGCAGGTGTTTCTGAAATTGACACGAAAGGTCAGTGGGAGATAACACCAGCGGATGTTGTGACGCCGACAGACACTGAATCGATTTTTGGCGAAGCTATCGTCAGAAAGCACAGCATTGAATGCTTTCGAGCTTTTCTTCACCGATGAAGTGGTGAACCACATAGTTGATAATACAAGTCTTCATGCCTCCCAAAAAACAACACGGGGCTGGATACCACTGAGTGCTGAGAAGCTGAAGGCCTATTTTGGCATGCTGGTACTCATGAGTGCCAATCCTATGCCCTAGGTATATCTGTATTGGAGCTGTGATAGTCTATTCCATGTGAAAGAGATCGATGTGGTCATGGCGCACAACAGACTCCAGCAAATCACAAACAATTTGCATTTCAATGACAACTCGCAAATGCCAAAAAAGATAAAAAGAAAATGCCCACTGCTTCAAAGTTCGCCCGTTCATAAACATGATAAATTAAAACTTTCGTAGCGAGTACACACCTTCATCTCGTCTTGCAGTGGACGAAAGTATGATTTTATTCAAAGGAAGATCTTCTATGAAGCAGTATAAGCCCATGAAACCAAAAATAAAGCGTTGTTACAAGTTGTGGTGAATTGCGAACTCGTCTGCAGGATACCTATGCAAATTTGAAATTTACCAAGGCTAGCAGCAGGAGTGACAAAACAACATGAAACTTGGAGAACACGCTGTCTTGCCATTGTCAGAAGGAATTGCAACCTATGGAAGTCAATTGTTTTTCGACAACTTCTTCAGTTCAGCCGTGCACCTTGCTGCAGCAGCTTCGTGACAAAGACATTTTGGCTTGTGGAACATTCCGCACAAATCGAAAGAACCTACCTGCAGAACTGAAAGTAAACAACAAGCTTGACTGTGGTGAATTTGTCTGGAAGAGAAAAAGAAATGTTACCGCCTACCAGTGGCGAGACACAAAGCAGGTTCACAGAATGCCAAACTATCACAACCCCAGTGAAGACGCCATTCTGGTTGATGTAGATCACTAAAGTGCTTACTCCACTACAACCATTTGCCGACAACGACGAAACCGGTTTGAAACGGTATCGCTTCCTGAAAAACACTCATGATGCGTTGCATAGTGCTCTCGACACCACTGCCTATTAGGCATTCACTGAATAGCTCCAACACCAAGACATACGTAACTTTGACGAGTATGAAGATGTGAATCACAGTGGACTAGCCAGGTGTACGCTGCTGCTTAAAAGATGTATGGATCAGATGAATGTCAAACCCTTTCACTCTTGGATAGCCTCACTGCTGATGTATGACATGGACCTCGAAGTAATAATTGAAGTTTATGCCTGGGCATCTTACGTCGTGGAGTACGCGAACAAGGCTGACCGTGGCGTCTCCAACTTGGGCAGAACCATTAAAGCTTTAATTGAACCGGACCCATCGGCTCAGCTGTCGTTTGAAAACTTCATGCGGCAGATAGGGGTGAATATGCTGAATGCAATTGAGATGTAGGTCCAAGAGGCTGTCTGGTTTCTCCTGCGATTTGACATGTGTATCACTAGCCGATACGTTATTTCCTTTAACACCCATTGGCCAGACGAGCGCCATTGGAGCCGCAAGATGAAGGTCGAGTTGTAAGAACAGGGAGTGCTGGCGACGAGTTGTGACATTTGGCACAAAACACCACTTGAGCAGTATGAAGACCGTTCAGCCGAAATTAAGGGGGTGACGTTCGCTGAATTTATGGTCGAGTACAATCGGAGTGCCTTGAGAAAGCGTCAGAAGCTGGCGGTGCTTAGGTGCCGATACTACGCTATTGACGACGTAGTAAACAATAAGAGGGGACATGTTATGCTGTACGTGCCGTTTGGCAAGTAATTAGACAACCTGGATGGCAATGCCTTAGAGAAAATCTTGGACGATGACAAACAAGCCATTATCGAAATCAAGCACAGGTATTCTGATGGTGTAACCATTTCGGAGTTCATTTCAGCTTGCGAGGCGGCTGGTGGTTTGGAATCAAATCAGACAGACTGAGTTGAACCCCCTGAAGAGAGGCCGTCTGCGGTGCCGACCTTAGTGGACGTGAACAATAATTCCGACTAGGTCCCTGAGGAAGTGACGACGAAGACGCAACTGAGGGTGGTTGCAGCCACAAGCCCCGGAGTCCACTGTAGAGACGACGTTATGCCGTGAAGCGATTTCTATGCGCGCATGAGGCTTCTTAACGAACGGCAGGCGCCGTTAATACGGGAAGCGAAAATCGCGTGACTGACCAGACGGCTAAACCGCTGCAGATCTTTGCCGAGCCTGCTGGCTGTGGTAAGACCTTCACGTTTCACCTAATCATAGACGTTTACAACCGGTACTGTAGTAACCATACAATCACGTATAGGGATGGCCAGGATAACAGTGTGATGAATGCGTATGTGGCCTGTGCAACAACTGGTAAAGCTGCCGTTGCGGTGAACGACGTAACGGCAGCTTTACCAGATGTTGCATTCATTCGGCGTTCAAGATCGTTATGACCAACAGCAGGGAGGAGCGGGGACTTGCATCAAGTGATTTGAATCCGTTTCAGATGCTGTTTCGCGACATGAAGTGACTCATTGTAGATGAGGTGGGCACGCTGTCGTCGTACCTTCTCAGACAAGTGGCTTGAGAGAAGTGAGGGCTTCACAGATGATGGAGCCGTTCAGGGGGTTCGACGTAATCGTCTCCGAAAACCTTAGGCAGCTCCTTCTGGTGCGAGAAAGTGAGGTATACAAGAGACCGCGGAACGGTGGAAGCGCTTTCAGTACCTCCGTGCTACCATGGCAAGCAGGCACTAAACTGAGAGGGCTGATAGAATACCTTGAGGGTCGGACTAGTGTCATCCCAATAGTATTCAGGCGAGGTCTGGCGTCGTTTTACCAAGATAGGCGATGGAACTGTGACGAGATTCGTCTGCTCATCGATCATTTCGTCACTCGTGAACAGGCTGCTATACAGTGCCCCATTGTAGTCTGTTTCTTCTTCAGTAACAAGGACGTCGACGTCTATAATAGGATGGTTGCTGAATATTCTGAATACAAGCATAACAGTGTCGCTATACACATGGTGACTGGCGATCGGAGCAGACAAGAAGAACATGAGGCACTCGCGAAGATCGAAGATCTCAGTTGTGCGTGCAGAGAGTGTCAACCTGCCATTTGTGGTGACGTTCTGTACGAAACGGCCGTATATGCTGTTGAATTACATCGATGTGACGGATGGCTTGGTCAACGGCATAGCCGGTACGCTAATGGAGGTTGAGCTTAACGTTGGCAATACGCCAAAGAGAGTTTCGCTGCAATGTCGCAGTGGTGTGGGAACGTTAATCATGTAAGGCCAAAGTAAGCTACCGTTCTGGCGTGAGGCGATATACACAATGGGTTCCGATCTAGCCCGTCACCATGTCGTTTGCCATGAAGAAAATAAAGCCTTGAGGCATGTATCGGTGCGCTAAACCCAGTTTTCTCTCGTTATAACGAGCGCCATGACGATACACAAGTCGCAGGGTGATACCTTTGACACTGCGGTATATGACTATGCTAAGGCTCACTCTCAAAGGCTTGTCTACGTTGCCCTTAGCCGTGTCACTACTCTCCAGGGCCTATATCTGACCAACGTGCATCAAGACCATACGTTCTACCACTACGTTAGCAATCCACATAACGCTTTGGTATCAGAATATGAGCGCTTAAGCAAGGATGGCCTGGACATAGCTTGTGCTCGCTGTAGTGCCCCGATGACAAACCCTGCCACGGTGTACACAGTCACCATGCTCAATGTCTGATCGTTGATTTGCCTTGTGGTCGACGTTCGTGGTGGCCACCTCATGACAACTTCTCATGTTTTCTTTACAGAGGTTTGTGTTTCCCCGCGATCACAAGCTGTCACCATCCCGGAGTTCAGCATGGTTCCGTAAGCCAGTCGTGTTGACGCTACCAAAAGCTCGGGAGTCTGCTTCTATGTCAGGAATGAGATTGCTGCCAGTCAACTGCCAAATGTAGCGGTGCCTAAGAATGAATCCTGTGCCATTCAGCTTGACGAAAGTGGTGTGATAAACGAAGCCGTGTATGTGTGTGTCACCGAACAATTTCGTTAACTCTTTGTCGGGCATTAGGACATATATGTCCCACCCACAACCGCTAGTAAAACCGCCTCAAATGATCATAGCAACATAACTAGACTTACAGAAACAAGTACCGTCATCTTGTAGAGGGTTAAAACAGCTAATATATTTAGTTTCTTTTTGAATTAGAAGGGGGCACTAGTAGCTTGTTTTTCTGTTGGATTGTATTTTTCGGCGCTCTTGCTCCTAAAGTGCGTGAGTTTGGTTCCTTCTTCACCACAAAAGAAATGGTTGGTAACTGCGCAAGATTCTTCTTGCACTCATGTAATGCATTTTGATCAATTGTAGACAGGTGTGACGCGACAGTGAGTTATTTTTTTTGCCACTAGCAAAAAAGCCGAACGTAGTGGTCGGACGTTAGGCCTAGGAAGCCCCTTTGACATTTTATTTTCATACCGAGACATTTTCAAGGACGTTTCACTTCAGCTTTGCTATTATAACTCATATTTTGTGCTCCTATAGCTATGTATAACACCAAAACACTGAAATAAATTGACAGATCATGTTGCAAGATTATTATTCACATGTAAGCACGTGGCTTGCATAAAGTGTTACTGGTCGTTTTTGCAGGAACGAAGAAGAATCTGACTCCAGAAGAGACTCTTGATCTCCATTCTAGCCTTCCGGACTTCCGGACCTTTAAAGTGCCATTGAAGATGATAGTGACGAAGAATATTTCGAAGAACTGCCTTGTTATCTTCAAAGTGAAAAGGACAGTGAAGTTGAGCTGGCAGTTCCCAGTAGGAAACGTAAGAAAAATCCACCAAGAGCGTATACCGACAAAGAGAAGAAAAGGCGTTGTGGCTCAACAGCAAGCTCACCAGCTGCTGCAGGTGTTTCTGAAGTTGACACGAAAGGTCAGTGGGAGATGACACCAGCGGATGTTGTGACGCCGACAGACACTGAATCGATTTTTTTGGCGAAGCTATCGTCAGAAAGCACAGCATTGAATGCTTTCGAGCTTTTCTTCACCGATGAAGTGGTGAACCACATAGTTGATAATACAAGTCTTCATGCCTCCCAAAAAGCAACACGGGGCTGGATAACACTGAGTGCTGAGAAGCTGAAGGCCTATTTTGGCATGCTGGTACTCATGAGTGCCAATCCTATGCCCTAGGTATATCTGTATTGGAGCTGTGATAGTCTATTCCATGTGAAAGAGATCGATGTGGTCATGGCGCAAAACAGACTCCAGCAAATCACAAACAATTTGCATTTGAATGACAACTCGCAAATGCCAAAAAAGATAAAAAGAAAATGCCCACTGCTTCAAAGTTCGCCCGTTCATAAACATGATAAATTAAAACTTTCGTAGCGAGTACACACCTTCATCTCGTCTTGCAGTGGACGAAAGTATGATTTTATTCAAAGGAAGATCTTCTATGAAGCAGTATAAGCCCATGAAACCAAAAATAAAGTGTTGTTACAAGTTGTGGTGAATTGCGAACTCGTCTGCAGGATACCTATGCAAATTTGAAATTTACCAAGGCTAGCAGCAGGAGTGACAAAACATGAAACTTGGAGAACACGCTGTCTTGCCATTGTCAGAAGGAATTGCAACCTATGGAAGTCAATTGTTTTTCGACAACTTCTTCAGTTCAGCCGTGCACCTTGCTGCAGCAGCTTCGTGACAAAGACATTTTGGCTTGTGGAACATTCCGCACAAATCGAAAGAACCTACCTGCAGAACTGAAAGTAAACAACAAGCTTAACTGTGGTGAATTTGTCTGGAAGAGAAAAAGAAATGTTACCGCCTACCAGTGGCGAGACACAAAGCAGGTTCACAGAATGCCAAACTATCACAACCCCAGTGAAGACGTTCAAGTTGACAGAGCTACACCAAAAGGACGTCAGAAACCCGTAATCTGCCCTTCAGCAGTGCGCGACTACACCCGCTGGATGGGAGGGGTGGATCGCTTCGACCAAAGAAAGAAATGCATATCTGCTGGACAGGTGCTCAAAGAGGTCGTAGAGTCAAAGTTTTTATTTAATCTTGACGCAGCGATTGTCAATGCTTTCATCCAGCATAGCTACAGAAACAGTATCGCATACCTGTTGTTTCGGGTCATGCTGGGAAGACAACTCATCAGTGGGGAAGCTTCCGTAAGGGTCGGCACAGCCTAGTCTACCACAAAAAGAGGAAGCAAGAATGGCTCAATTCTGACAGGGGTGCCAAAAAGATGTTCGATTCAACGGGAAAGGACACCACCCGTGCACCACCACTACACGCAAAAGGTGCCGATGGTGCTCAACGACGTCACAGGAAAAACGCACAAAACTGTATGTGCAGCCTGCCAAGTGCCTCTTTGCGTTACATGCTTTCAGCCTTTCCATAAAAAGAGATGAAGTTCATTGACAGAAAGGAGAACCACCAAGTTTGGCCGAGGGACAACGTGTGTCCCACAATAGCTCATGGCGCCAAGCGATCAGTTGGACAGGTGTTGTCTAGACCTTTTTTCCGAGAATATTCTTTTGTGAGCAATAATAATTTTTTGTGGATCCTACATGTGGTACTATTTATTTGAGAAACAGTACTGGAAAAACAATTAGTAGAATTTTCATGCCTCATAAAGGGTTAAAGACAGCATAGACGTATTGGTTACGTGTATACAGTCGGGCGGCAAGTGAATTGTGTGTGGTTGCTGGTGACTTCAGTCGTGCTCTAGACTATCTTTGTGTTCCTTTCAAGGACATGTTGAACCTCGACTTAGCCAATCTTCCAACTGCACAGATGACCCGATGGGGAAGCACCATTGATCTGGTCTAACAGAGGCAGGCAGACAACTCCAAATACTATGTTGATGCCATAGAGGCGGCCGCGTCTTACTTCACTGATCACCGAGCCGTCTTTGTGGTAATAGAGAAGCAACGTGACGTTGAGAAAATAAATATACGTGTGCCGCATAATACGTATACTGCGTTTGTGTCATTGGAGCAGCATTAAGCATTGCAATCAAGCTAATCATAGACAATCTAGAGGACCAAAAAAAACTAAGAATTATCTGAGGTGAACTTTTTATAACGTAACGTATATCCTGGCATAGCCGAGCTAAGCAACTGCAACATTTTTTGAATGGCGCAAAAGTGAGCTATTTTGCTGCACGTAACAAGGGAAGGGAGATTCGGGCCGATCTTCATGGCACTTGAACTGGATGTTCGATGATAGTTGGAAAAAATGAAACGTGACGACCGGCATTGAACAACCTCTCACTTGTTAGCGAGTGTTACGTGGCCGGGATTTCATACACATGTGGCGTACTCCAGTAAAGGACGAATGTAGGTGACGTATACAGCTGTTTGTTTGAAATGTTGGTGCAACAGGAAGGTAACCACTAGCATGCGACTGGGCTTGGTGGCACCGTTCAGAGCACGATGCAAAGCTACGTACTCCTCATTCTACAAGCAAGCCTCGGGCTTCACGGAACTGCACGCGCTCACCTGAAGGATTGCTTTGGTCATTCCGCTGCATCTCCCATGACATCGAGTATCCGACAACACGTGCAAGTTGGGACGGCGCTGCTATCGCTATCAGCATGGCAGAACGAACCCCATCATGGTGCGGCACTTCGCCCGTCATACCTGGAGGATTCTTTTGGTGCATCAGCAACACCTGGAACGTCAAAGAGACTGCGTAACAGGCCGAACATGACACGCGCGCGCCTTACTAGGCTTGGTGGCACCGTTCGGAGTGCCATGCGTGCTCTTCGTTGATTGATATGTGGGGTTTAACGTCCCAAAACCGCCATTGAATATGAGGAACGCTGTAGTAGAGGGCTTCAGAAAACTTTCCCCACCTGAGAAATCTTCAACGTGCACACAAATCTCAGCACATGGGCCTAAATCATTCTCGCCTCTATCAAAACTTCAGCCGCTGCCGCCGAGATTCAATTCCGCGACTTGCGGGTCAGCAGCCGAGTACCTTAGCAACTAGACCACCACGGGGGGCTGCGTGCTCTTCGTTCTACAGGTTGTTCATAAACGGTCCTTTATTAAATGCACTAAAACTAGTTATGTACAGTCTGTTTCACACTTTGGGGAAATCGCGTAGTGCGTGGCATTGCGATGCGGCCAGCGCGGCCATTGCGTGCTGGCAGAAGCAGCGCATGCGCAGGCGCTTGAGGAGCGTGGTGTTGAACTGCGTCGGCGGCTCTTGCGGCGGCGCCATGACCGCATTGCCGGGCAGCGGGTGAATTTCATAGTTACTGCGGGAACTGGGCCGCTAGCGCTCATTGCTTCACTGTATGCCTCACAACCGTTCAAAAGAGCGTCGTCATTGCTGCTTCTGGGGCATAACGAATTATTAAGTGAAGTTAGAAGCATCACGCATTCATTTCGGCGCCGGCGAGTACGTTCTCCCTCATGCAATGATTTTCATGGAGAAAACGCTCATTGATGTCGGCATGTCGTCCTACAGAATTCCCAAACTTGCTTTCGTTTGTTTTATTGTCTTAAGTCCACATAACTGCATTGCAGTCACTGTAAAGTGCTTCGCTTTTATTTAGTGTGAAAAGAAAATACCACGCACGGTACGTGCTCATTATTGTCTTCCCGTCTCAACCTACTGCGATGCACACACAGAAGAAATATCCGTCAACGCACTCAATACCACGGCGTTCCGGAAAAGAAAACATCGTTTGGTGTCAAATACCGTCTCTAGAATCCAAAATATCGCCAATGAAGGATGATAGATTGGCATCGCTCAACGTTTAGTATACAGAATATCGTCCTAGTTCCCACAGAAAAGACGAAACCAGCAGGCTGCCCGACCATGTGGCCAGCGCGCAGCGCCGTCGCAGACGATGCAGTTCAACCCCACGCTCCTCAAGCGCCTGCGCACGCGCTAGCTGCTGCCGGCACGAATGCAGCGCTAGCCGCTCCACGATGCCATGCGTTTCGAGATTGCCCCCGATGGATCGTTGGCAGTGAGCATTCCGGTTACTGAAAGCGCACCGAGTCCGATTCAGCTAAGGTCCCTAGATAAAAAAGTTTTCAAGGTAGCGACACTCATTGTTCTTTGCGCCGTTCTCCTCACTCTCGCGCCTACTCCTCTTTTTCTCCATCATCTGCGTCTGTGATATGTGAATTCGTTGCACGTGACGGTATTAGTGGATGGTGGTGATATTTATTATAAAGCAAAAGGTTCAAAACGAGTGCGCATGTGCCTATGGTTCCAGTTGGATTCTTGCCGCGACGAAAGACGAGATCGTATTCAAGACATAAGCTGCAGAAGAGGAGCGTTCCATTTGGCGCGAAGTCGCTCGGCCAAGCATGCTTCGCAGTGGATCTTGAATACCTTAAGTACTTGACAATTTTTGAACAATGCCGGGTTGTTGTGCTGTAGGCTGCAGCAACAAAACAGAAAATGGTTTCTCACTCTACAACATACCTCGTGGCATCCGGAATAGTACACGCCGTGAAGTGTGGCTACAAATCATTTCACGCGAGGACTTCCATGCAACGCCGTCAACGCGGCTTTGCGAGGTGAATTGATTTATCGGCTTTTGTTGAAACGCTACACAACGCGCGTCTAACGAGCGTCCAGTACGTGTCCTTCGTTACAAATATTTGTGCGTATGCATGTACGGTTCAATACAGCTGAAATCACTGCACTTTCAGGAGCATTTCACGTCAGACCAGTTTGAGCCACTTGCTCTTGAACGCGGCGTAAAGAAGCTCAGACGCGACGCTGTGCCAACGCTTTTTAAGCCTTCCCGGCAGCGAAGGCGCACGAAAAGACCTCTGCTTTCAGGTATGTCATTGCGCTTTTTGTATTACTCATGCTGCATTATCTGAATAATCGCACTGCTAGATATCTTGTAGGAGCATTACACGTTTTGTTTTTAGGTAGACAAACAAACATAGCAACTTGAACATAGCTACTGAAAGAGATTGTCGGGCTGTACGCGACCGATATTTGGTTCCTGCGGTGAGCACGGGATGACTACACTGAAAGGCGCAGTGGAGTAAAAATGCATCACAGCTGTTCTCGCTTTCACGCGATGCTGCAAGATTGCTAGTTTGCATTGCCAGCATACCATCCCAACCCCCCCCCCCCCCCATCCTCCCTATCCCCCCTTTATTTGTGAGTGGTAGCGCCGGCGCAGGAACGTTTTGTTTTCACGTTTGAAATGAAGAACATTCTGCATTCGCGAAAAATCGATAGACTGTGAAAAAAATCAACATGTACGGAGAGAGAGAAAATTCAGTTTTAACGTTATTTATGTCATCAATACGTTACAAGGAATCACTTGCAAGAGCTAATCACTTTGTTCGAAATAACCCGGTGTATTTCTTACGGACTCGCATGCAATAATGAGGGAAAAGTCGCATGATTTGTGCGTTACGCATAATTTTACAATATAACTTTCTGGGGCTGCAGCAAAGGGACTCATTAAAGATGTACGCCCGTATGAAGCACACCACATGATCAGTTGCGTTAATGTTGTCCTGTGTAAGTGACGACAGGGGTTAGCGACCGCATCGAAGCTTTGTGAGCCGCTGAGACCACTGCGGTGCTTGGGGCACCTGGCTCTCCGTGTTGGTTGTTTTGTGCATTGCCCGTTAGAGCCATCGAGTAATTGAGTGCTTCGGACGTCCCCTAATCGAAAACTGATTGTCTTAAGCTGAAGCCACCATTGCTGAAATGACGCATTACGGATTCGGAGTTTTGAAATGACAGCCGCTTGGCAGCAAACAGCATTTAAGGGTTGTGCGCTCCTTGCTACTGCAAACAGTTGAAAATGCAGTCATTTCTCCTCTGTGTCTCTCTTTTTGTTGGCCCGTTTATAGCGCTTCGTTTCACCAAGTTAGAAATGCATTTTGGTGCACAAATAAAACACATGTACGCATATTTGCATGCAATCCACGTGGTAGCAGTTGGAGGGCATGCAACAAAATCCAATGCATTTTGTTTTCCTTTTGTGCATGTTTAAATCTTGCAGCAATACTACGTGCACTGTTGCATGAACTTCAACTGCCCTGCCTTAATTTGCACAGCTGAACATGGTCTCTGGTTTGTGCAATCGATGCGCCCTTTTCCATACTTGCAGCGACAAATGTTACGTGCCCACATTGAAAAGGAATGTGTCCATTGATTGTGATTATGTGTACATGAAAGCATACGCGTAAGACTCGAAGCAATGTTGTGTCTCACGTATTCATCAGGCATCCCATCAGTGTGGCATACACGCTAGTTTTGTGCTCAGATGCCGGAGTTAAGGAACTGTGTGACAATGAACATTGAAACACTAATACAATGAGTGCAGTGAATTTGCTAGATTGGCGTATAAGGAGACTTCAAAGTTTGTTAACAAAGCGTCGACTTCTTTGGAGCGGTTTAAGTGAAATCAGCTGCTAGAATGGTTGAATAAAACGGCATTTCAATCAATTGTACTACCCTTGTCTCGTTTGATTTTACAGTGTCTGCTCATTTATGAACGACATTTTCAGGAAATGGCATGAGCATTGACAGCAGCTCAATAGGACATGACCATTGCTACTTTCACGGATCTCATGAGAGTGATACTCAAGGTACGATTGCGGTGGCATTCATGGTGTAGGCGTGGAAGTAATGCTTGTAATTAACCGAGATGGCTGGCTTCTATCTTGTAGAAATGTCCCCAGAGGATACGCCCCACCTCTCAATTGAAGCAGAAGTGGTTGGCCAAGGTACTCTGGACATTGTGCAACAGAGTTCTGCGTGCAGTATACCAGGTAAGCAGGTGTATGTTTATTGCATCATGCACGTAACTTTTTTTTTTCAACAATGAACTGGTATAGAGAAGAGAAACAGATGCCCTGTATTGTGAGGATTCGATATTATGTTCGTAAATGTGTCAAATGAGTGGAAGTATCTCCTCATGTTAAAGGCGTGGAAGTAATGCAGTTTATTAACTGAAATGTCTTGATATTGTCTTGCAGAAATGTCCTGAGAGAATCCGCCTCACCTTTCAAGTGAAGCGGAAGGGGTTGGCGTAGGTAAGGCCTAGGTACTCTGGACATTGCGCAATGGAGTCCTGCATGCAACATACCAGGTAAAAACGTGTATATTAATTGCATGTGCTCCCCTTTTTTTCAACAGTGAACTGTTATGTATAAGTGGAATGGATGCCCTGTATCGTCAGGGTTGTATTTAATGATCGTTAATGCGTTATCTGAGTGCAAGTATCTCCTCATGTTAGAAAGTAATGCAGCTTACTGACTGCGTATTATAACCGTAAATGCTTCATGCGGGTGGAAGTATCCCCTCGTGATAGAGACGTGGAGGTAATGCAGTTTATTAACTGAAATGTCTTGCTTCTGTCTTGTAGAAATGTCCCCAGAGAATCCGCGTCACCTTCCAAGTGAAGCAGTAGTAGTTGGCCGAGGCACTCTGGACATTGGGCAATGAAGTTCTACAGGTAAGAACGTGTACGTTGATCATGTACCTTCGTAGGAAGCGCAAAACTACACACAGGGACAGCAAAGAAGAAAGATAATACACAAGCGCTTAACTGCAGCTAAGCTTTTATTTGGATAGGCGAACCTATCTAAAAGTAAAAGAACGAATACAAAACAAACAAAAAGGCCCACGTGTCATGCCAGTCATCACTCATCCATTCCTGCCTAACACGCCATCCAAAAAATGAAGTTCTTTCTGTGTGCGCGAGATAGACGGTGCGCTCACACAATGAAATTCATGCTGCTTCATTTCTGCAGCTTCAACTATCAGACTCGTTAACATATCCCTGTCACGATACAAAATGCCAGTGTTATCAAAGTACCGCACGCAACAACCACAATTATTGCTGTGGATAGCCATGTGGCCATCCGCGCATTTCCGCACCTTATTATGGCGTTCTTTAACCACTCGTTGATACACCTTTCAGTTTGTCCAACGCATACGCGGCCACATGACAAGGGTATCCTATACACAACAGACGGTGCACACGTAACATAGTCGTTGCGATGGTTGACTTTGCAACGCTTCTTTTCTCTCGGAACGGGGCAAGTTTCACTAAACAGTTTAGACAGTTCCGTGTGCACATCATGTTGTTTATAGAATACCCTTGTCGTGTGGCCGCGTATACGTTGGAGAAACTGAAAGGTGTATTAATTAGCGGGCAAAAGAACATGGTAATAAGGTGCAGAAATGCGCGGATGGCCACCTGGCTATCCACAGCAATGATTGTGGTTGCGTACCGTACTTTGATAACACATTCATTTTGTAACGCGACAGGGATATGTTAACAAGACTGATAGTTAACGAGATTGGTCGTTGAAGCTGTAGAAATGAAGCGGGATGAATCATATTGTGTGAGCGCACCGTCTATCTCGCTTACACAAAAAGAACTTTGTTTTTTGGATGGTGTCTTAGGCATAAATGGATGAGTGATGACTGGCATGACACGTAGGCCTCTTCGTTTGTTTTGTCGCCATTCTTTTACCTTTATATATGTTCGCTTATCCAAATAAAAGCTTAGTTGCTGTTAAGCGCTTGTGTAGTGTCTTTCTTCCTTGCTGTTCTTGTGTGTAACTTTGCGCTTCCTACGAAGATGAATCTGTACCAACTAGCCCGGCCTACTTGTTCATTACGTTGATCATAGGTGGGCATTACAAGAGAATCCTCACTCACCCAATTTTTTTCAGGCATCGCACTCACTTATGCTCACACTCACGTGTACTCGCATCCATAATACTCACTCACGTTCATACTCACATGTACTCTCACTCAAAGCTATTCGCTCACGTTCATACTCACATAATCCTACTCCGAGCTACCAACTGACGTTCATACTCACGTGTACTCACCCACACGTACTCACGTTCACATCCACGTACACTCACACTTCTAGCTACTCACTCACTTTCATACTCACACGTGTACTCGCGCCCATATGTTGTCACTCACATTCATACTCACATCAAGTAACACTAACAGGTAGTCACTTAGGTTCATACATCAACTCACACCCATATGTAGTACTTATGTTCTACAGAAATCAACTCTCGCTCACAGGTACTCAGTCACGTTCATACTCACATGTATTCAAACTCACAGGTGCTCACGTTCATACTCGCGTCAACTTTCTCACAGGTACTCACTCACGTTCATAGTTGATGCAACTCACACTCACAGGTACTCGCTCACGTTCATACTTGCATCAACTCACACACACTCACATTCGCTTAAACTAATTTTGAATGAAGAAACAGCGCTAGAAGAGGACGAGACGAGAGGACACAAACACAGCGGCGTGTTTGTGTCCTCTCGTCTCGTCCTGTTATAGCGCTGTTTCTTCATTCAAGATCAGTATGTACCAAACAGCCCGATTCAAGACGCTCAAACTTAAACTCGCGTTCATACATCAGCTCACTTTCTCAGGCTCGTAGGAACTCACTCAAATGGGTTCTCACGTTTACTCGCCCTCATAGGCCCTTACTCACGGTCATATTCACGTGTACTCGCAGTTATTCGTACTCACTCACGCTCACACATTACTTCTAGCTCATTGGTACTCTCTCACGTTCATACACCTACTCGCACACACCTCTACTCACTCGCGTTGAGATTCACGCCTGCTCACATTCATGAGTATTCACTCATACCTAAAACTCACGCGTTTCAAATGAGTGTGAGTGAGTGCACTCATGAGTGAGTATGCCTAGCTATGATGTTGATTGCATACACTTTGCTTTTTTTGAACAATGAACTGTTATTGTTAGTGAAATAGATGTCTTGTATTATCAGGGTTGGATATTAAGTTCGCAGATGCTTCATGTCAGTGGAAGTATCCGCTCATGTTACAGACGTGGAAGTAATGCAGTATATTAACAGAGCTGTCTTTCTTCTATTTTGTAGAAATGTCTCTAGAGAATGTGCCTCACATTTCGAGTGAAGCCGAAGTGGTTCGCCGAGATACACTGGACATTGTGCAAAGGAGTTCTGCGTGCAACGTATCGGGTAAGAAGGCGCATGTTGATTGCGTCAACTTTGCTTTTTTTTAAACTATGAACAAGGGTCATCGAACGCCGACTGTCCAAATCGTGGCGCTCGCCAAAAATCAGTTTCTATTGAAAAATCTGAGAAAATTAAACAAATATAGACATTACTTCTACAGCGTTTCTCCAAAATATTTTGAGCGGCAAATTTTTTTTTGGTCACGTGACCATCATTCGAAACTCGCAAAATGGTGGGAAAGGTGGCACGAAAAAAAATTGCTATAAGTCGACCATGACGTGCATTCTTTCAACACTTGCTTTTATGCGTTTTTAGAGCATAGTGCTTTTAATATACGACAGTTCCTTATGGTAGCTTTAAATTAAGCATTTTCTGGCGCGTAGGCAAAGTTGAGTAAATTGCAGCGTTTTTGGAAACTTTTCTGCAAAAAACGATTGCCAGTAATATGCATAAATTACTTATTCAAACTCTTCATAAGACTTAATGTTTCCTCATATTTTTGTTGTCCCTGTGCGTGGCACCTACGCTCTAAAATAAAATTCTAAAGTGGGCAAAAACGCCACTTCAGCCCAAGCTGAGACACCTGTAGCACCCTATAAAGTGGTCCAAGAAACAATCAGCGGAAAAGTGCATACGAATGAGAATTACAACAAGTTTAATCGAAGTAATTGTTCTTTTAGTGGAGAAAACAATTTTTGAAGTTTAGTCCCACGATTGCACAATTTTACTATGGGGCAATGGAAACCAACTGAATTTGCGGCATAAAAAAGAGTTGTGTACTCGCACAACATGGTTTTAAGTTTTTTAAATTAGAACTTTATTTTGTATGTTCGTAAATGCATCATCTTAGTGGAAGTATCTCATTATGACCATGAAATTGGCTTGCGTATTTGCACAATGAAAAAAAAACACTGCAGTGATTGTGCGCATGCACAGCTGGGCCACTTGGAGTTTGTTGCTACACACATAATGGTTGTAAACAAAGAATACTGAAAAAGGTAGACCTGCTTAAACTGTATCGGCTGCTAGTACTTTATTGTAATTTCACTGTACAGCTAAGCTAACGCTCCGTTGTCTTTTGAAGCAGACCTAAGTTATGCAACTTACTCGCATTTATGATACCATGCGATGCACTTGGAGTGCTATTTAAGAAAGTGCATTCACACTGCATGTGCTTAGGTGAAGCGTCAGGTATTTTGAAGCTTCCAATTACTTGAAACTCGTAACGCTGCAGTTTATGCGCAGGGAATACGTTTTGTTGCGAAAATAAAATTTATTCATTCCCGTGATTGTTTTTAGCTATCACTGTCCATATGAAGCTACAGATGTATACACGCTTCACGAATTCCATGACGGCGTAGAACTGAATGGAAGAGCTTTTTTTTAAAAAATGGCTCGAAGCTTGCACTAATCAACGCAATGTTCGATACACAGCTAAGCTGATCGGCGCCATGCTTATTTATTGCTGTATAAAGACACAGCATTTGCTCTAAGGGTGCTTGAATTTTGCTGCAGCGATGTTGAACTTTTGCTTGAACTTGGCTTGGTGGACCCCGGTATATAACTCTTCCGTGTTAAAAAAGCAATAATATGTATTGTTAAGCTGCGAACTTGCTCCAGGGGTCTGAAAAATGCTGACTGCAGCCTGCAGAGGACTGTCTTCGTCCCGTATTTCTTTTTTTTTCATTTTCTTAATAAGTGTGTTCATGAGCTACACAGACATGGCCG
This sequence comes from Rhipicephalus microplus, assembly GCF_013339725.1. NCBI lineage: Eukaryota > Metazoa > Arthropoda > Arachnida > Ixodida > Ixodidae > Rhipicephalus > Rhipicephalus microplus. The sequence goes on along the minus strand of NC_051166.1, from coordinate 166,048,715 downwards.
GCCTCAAGCATTCTTTTCGTGACGCAGTCCATTAGGCCATCACACGTTGAAACATGGTCGTGGAACGAAAAATCTCCATTCAAGAATTGGCGTCAATTTCAGTCATTCTGAAGATAGGTATCGTTATTTCTCGAACCCTGACTCTAAATACCCTTCGTAAATTAGACACATATGTGATATGGGGAAACCACTCTTACAAAAAGCAACTATAGCTGTCATATTGTTCAAACGCACCCACCGATCCCCTCGCCCACTTGTTCACACTGCGCCAGCAATTGCAGTAGTCAATGTAGTGTCTTCAGCTCGCTGGCTGAGGTGAGTTTGAGACCCCGGCTTTACACAAACGCATTTCTTTAATATGTAGACTAAATTTGGTATTGCAACGAGATGCAATACTCTCGCCATAAATTATTTTCGTAAACAACACTCCGACGATACTTTCCGAAATTCGGAAGGATTCCCACGCGATAAAAAAAAGAGAGATTTTCTTCAAGAGAATCTAGCAGCAGACTGTTTTCAGTTCAACAGATCTGTACTATTTTTAAATACATTTGAGATTATAGCTGAAATGACTTAGACGTTTCACGTAGAATAACCCAGATGTCATTGTTTTTTATTTAAGTATACATCCTTTACTTGCAGGTACAGCCTCACATGCAGCTCTGTTGGCCAGAATAAACGCTCTGGAACGACAGCTGACTATTTCGAAGGCTAAGGCGAGGGTAAAAGAGCGGGAGCACAAGAAACTTATGCTGCACCTGTCTTCGTACATAAATGAAGACCAGTTCTTGCATCGTTCACCAAGAGGCACAGTGTGGTCCAAGGAAACATTGATCAAAGCACTGAATATTCGCCTATCCTGCGGCTCGAGGGGCTATGATATGGTCAAGGAGCTCGGCCAGCCATTGCCTTCACAGCGTACACTTCAACGTCACAGCGAGCACTGCAAGTTTCGTCCAGGGCTGCTGGTGGACATTATGGACTCTCTCGCTGTTAAGGTAATCGTAACAAATTTGTCCATTTTGCAACACTATGGAAGTTTTGATATTTTGAATTTTTGTTTGTATTTTCTGTGCTTATGCTGGCCTGCCTCATAATACAATCACGGTGTTCCCGAAAAATGGTTAGCACTTCATGGTTGCCTGAATGGAAGTTAGATAGCATAGAGTTGTCATTTTAGCTGCAACCCATCTAATAACAACCTAGGCCTTGCAGGACACTACAATACAATCTAAGCCATCAAACATTCATTTGATAGTTGCCTGATCATTACAGGATGCAAGAGAGTTTTGTGTAGGAAGCTTATAGTTTATAGTGTAAGGTAGCGCGATATATTGGCCAGATAAAGTGTGTTGTTATATAAAATAACGAAAGTGTTCATTACACGTTCTGGTTGTGGCAAGCGTACCGAATCGGTGCGCTGCGCCTAAACCACGAATCATCACTAATTGACTGAACATGCATATTCTTGACGACGCTTTTGCGCATTGCAAGCTCTCAGTGGTATCTTTCGATGGCTCACGTGTTTGTGTCATGATAAACAGTTATTTCATTACATTGGCCGACCTCATTGAAATGCTTGGTTGGGAAGTGCTTCTATGGAGGTGACCTTAACGTTAACGGAATGATTACCTTTGACTGTGGGGCTGTTTACGTTATGGCACCTTATTGCAGCCTACTTGTGCGACGTAATGTACTTAAACACTAACACTTCTTTTATTTCCTGCCTAACCTTTCATGTTAGTTATTCGTATCTTCCAATCATGTGCAGGTCAACTGCATGACAGAGTACGAGCGCCATGCGTGCCTCCTGATGGATGAGATGCAGATCACCCCAGGCCTCATATATGATCCTTCGGCTGACACAGTACTGGGCAGACCTACGATTCCCTTGGCAGATGGCAGCCTCCCTGCAGACACCTTGGCTACCCATGGCCTCGTATTTATGCTGGGTGGTGTTACTACCAGATGGAAGCAGGTCATTGGGTACCATTTGACTGGAAATTGTTTTCATGCACTCACTGTCAAGCAAGAACTCTTGAAAATGATAAGAGCATGTGAAGACATTGGCCTTAAAATAGATGCTGTTGTTTCAGATATGGGTGGTGGCAATCAGGCTCTATGGAGGTTGTTTCTTGTCAAAGTCGGCAAGCACAGTCGGCCAAATTGCAATGCTACACACCCCTGCGATTCGAATCGGAAGCTATGGTTTATAGCAGATGCCCCTCACCTGTTAAAAAATCTGCGCAATCACCTCACCAGGGGCCAAACTTTGTATCTTCCTGATGACATTGTTGTAAAAGCTGGTCTCTCCACAAATGCGGTTCTCATTGAACCAATAAAAACTCATTGAAATTGACAGTGAAGGAGACTTCAAATTGGCTCCACACCTAAAACAAACTTGTGTTGACCCTGGTCATTACGAAAAAATGAAGGTGGGCCCTGCTTACAGTCTTTTCAATGTGGATACTGGGGCTGCACTGCGCATCCTTGTTGAGAAGAGCTTGCTAGAGAAGTCCGCGCTTGCCACTGCTTGGTTTATTGAAACTGTGACCAAGTGGTTCCGCATCATGACATCACGAACAACCAAACTTGCCTTGAGTAAAGTTATTGAGACAGAGAGGCAGGCAAGTATTGGCTTTCTCAAGAATTTTGTTGTACTTTTTGAAGGGCTCTCTATCGGCACCGTCAAAAATGCCCCATGGAAGCCTGTGCAGACAGGGGCTATTCTCAGTACGCTCTCTGTACTTGAGCTGCAGGAATATTTCCTATCATTTTGCAAATTCCGCTTTCTGTTCCTCAGCAGATTTTTTCAAGATGCACTGGAAAATTCCTTCTCTACTCTTACAGCTAAGCACCCGATTCCCAGGTTATATGAATTTAAGGGCGCGTTGTGTTCCGCAACGTTAGCACAGTGTCTACACGCTAGTGATGATGGCAGCTACGCTAAGGACGGTGGCTTTTTACTTGATGGTTTGAGCTCCGACAATAAAGACAGCACCAGAAAAACAGTACAGTTTTAATTCCTGCTGACATTCATGACATGAATATATTAGCGCACGAGTCATTTTTGCACTTCGCAGGGTATGTTGTTCACAGTGCTATGAAGTTAGTAAAATCTGTGGTGCTTGTGTAAGTGACATGACAGGGAACAAAGACGTTCCGTGACTTACACAGCTGAAATCGTACAAAGAAAAGTTAGCGTTGTGTGTAGCTTCTGTAGCAGTTGTAGAAGTTCTAAAGGTAGCGGAGTCTCACTTTCAAAAAAAAATAAAGAGCAGCATATCCATAATCATGTTCCTGTATCAGCCACCAAAATTGCTGTTAAAAGTGCGCTATCGTGTAATACCTTGTTTCCACACTGTCATAATGTATTGGAGGCTATTCTTTCCGTGTTCTTCTCCGCAAGGATGCACATACAAGTAAGGAAAGAGACATTGGCTTGAAGCGTGCAAATTGACAATAAATGTGGAAGTAAACGTGTAGGAATGAGAGCTGCTGTGGCCAACCTTCCTTAAAAAATAGCAGTGTAGAAAGCGCCCTTGCAGCCAATAAGGCGTGCGTGCCAGGAGAGCTCCTTGGAGAACGCATTTTCATTCTGTCTAGCTGCCTGCGCACCTTCAATAGCCTTGTCAAAATCTTTCCATCTTGCACGTCGTGCGTGCTTGAGAAACTGAAGCACCAAGAGCCATACTGTCCGAGTTCCTTAATGCTGCCATTGTCAACTTGTTGACAACATCCTGACTAGATTTACATTCCTTAAAAAATTTTGTGCTGCCTAGGTTCACAGCACTACCCCACGTGTACCATGCCATTCAAGTAAGCGCAAGTATAAGGACCAAAGCACAACCTGTTTTGGTATGTGATTGCTGTATTTTTCATCGTTCTAGAACATGCTTCCGGCACGGGACAACTCTTAAGGTATCCTTCTGTAGTTTACAATGTAACATGACAGCAAGTCACATAGATGAGCGCGATAGAAATGACCTGTACCTTTCCATCTTCTGTCATGGATGCAGTCGTGTACAATGCGAAAATTTTTCGTGCAATATTTTCATGTACTCATTGCATCCTCTTCAAAACACGCATATACACACAATGCCCAATTCACCTTCCTATAATCTCGCACGACAAATGAACGAGAGGCACCTTAGGAACATCTCTTTACACAAGGTAATGTTTCATTTCATTTACACCATGAAGGCATTACCATAACTTGTGCAAATTGTAAATACAAAGTGTCCATTGAATACTTGTTCAAACAGTCTAGTTACTCCTCCAAGCAATGATGAACATGCCTGTCTCTTATCTGTTATGTAACGTACGACCAAGGTTTTGCGGTAATGTGTGGATATATAAACTGTACTGGTACGTTTATGCCACAGGGCACTTGTATAGCTAGTGGAAACGGTAGCTAACTGTTACAATGCAACTTCCCGTCACTTTGGAAATATCAGTTTTTTTCCAAACGTCACTTGACCATACTGTCCTCTAGGCATACGCACAACGTGGCAACAACTTATCTGCAGTTTACATACACCGTTGAAGTGTTCCTGCCATGCAGACATTCGTGTATAAGTTTGTAAAAATTGTTACTCCAGTGTTTTACTAGACATCTCAAATCACACACGTCATTTTTGCAAGCATTATTGAATGCGCTTTTCATTAGTACGTCATGTGACATCACAAACTGTATTGTAACACCTCTGTGGATGTAGTGTGCACTGTTTAACTTTCATGATCCCATGCAGACATTTGTACGGAAGTCTGCGCAAATAGTTAGTGCAATGCTCTACTGTGTCATCAACTGTATATTTGAAAACACATATTATTAATCCGAAAGTTACTCAGCGAATCTTTCTGTAATACACCTCATGTATATGACAACAAGCTGCAGTGGAAATCGGTTTGCATGTTCACCTTTGTTCATGCCATTAAGGCATTCGTGTCTATGTAAATTGTCAGTAGAGTGTGTTGCTAGGCCATTCATTGTATGTTTCAAAGCACGCATGTTCATGTTGAAAAAAATGTAACGGTGAGTCTTTCTCTGGTACCTGTTGTTCAGGCAATGATCAAGCAATGTTTTGCAGTGAATGTCACATGCTGCAATTTTCTTCATAGTTTTATTGTTTACTGACAAATGAAGTGTCTTGGTGTGGTTTGCGTGTCTTTGGAACAGCCCAGGACATGCTTGTTTATTCATAGGTGCCTGCTATGAAAATGTTGCCAGAGATTGTAACGAAGTAACAAGAATAAATATTTGTAGTCAACATTGTGCCTCCTTGTTCCTTTTAACATTCCAGTGTCCTGATTTACATAGGATGTTGAAATAGTGCCGTTGTACGTAGCTCAGTGCATCTATTGATGCATCAGCGCCCTATTTTTGTCCTTTGCAGAACGAACGCCCCTTCCAGCGTTCTTGTGTTGACGCTTCTTGCGTCCCCTCAACTGAGCGTGCACTTCCACGTTTATTAATTTTATAACCGTTCATTCTATATTTGTGTATGTGTATCAGTTATCATCGCTACTAGTTACATGTGTCGCCTAAGGTTCCTATTTAGGCAACTTTGTTTTATCTGGGCAGCTTATCCGTACCCATCTGCAGTTTTTTTTTTCACAATTTTCACCAGAATAGCAGCATTCGACACTTCGTATGTCATCTCTAGCTGTCTGTTAACGTTACAGTAACATTTTTTACTTTATTGTTCTTCGGGGGCTGCTCAACTACTTGTCAAGCTTTTGGTTTGCTTTGAAATGAGCCCCACATGTTACCACAGCTACATTGTACTTTGAATATCACGGGAAACAGCTGAACACTGCACAGCTGCTTAAAGTATTAACCAAAAAAGTGGACATATACCTTTGTGGAAAAAGGTTTAGCTCTGGTGCTGTCTCTAAGATTATATTCACTAAATGGTAATAAGTGCTCAAGAAATTACACTGGAATGCTAAATATTATTGTTCCACTGCGGGCAGGGCTGGGCAGCAAGATATAAGGTCCCTAGTTAAAACAAGGAACCTTGGCAAGATCCTTCCATCGCTTTTTAAGGGGTGGCATAGGGTGGGGGTGCATGCTGGAGGTGAGGTGAGGGCGAAGTGCTGGTCGGTGCTTCTGACTGAAATTACAGCCCGTACTGGCTCGGATGCACTCTGTAAAGTATTCGGGTGTGCGAGAATGTAGCCACTCCAGCCACTCTGTCGAATGAGTTCACAATGACGGTTACAAACGGCACAATCCCGTGCACAACAGAGAAGCGCTAGTGGTGCGCCAGCATTTCGTTAACATGCGGGAAGACCAGTGCTACAGCGAGTTTGCTGGAAAGGCCGCGCTCACTATCACGCTTTTCTAGTGCCCATTGTTCAGTATTCCAGCACATTTCTTCTACTTGCCGCTGATGGTGGGGTGACGACATCGTCGCAAAGTTCATCACTTCGGGACAGTGAATGCGGCGGTGAGTCACAAAGGGTACAACGTGCGTGTCTGTTGGCGTCACTCACAAACGTCTCTGTACGCGCACGCTGTAGTGCCGGGACATCCCACTTGTAGAACCCTAACTTGTCGTTAAGTTGCGTGCACCCGCATTGCGGTGCCGCAGTCTCTTTCATAGTCACCCAGCTAATATAACATGCACCACGATTACCTGGCATCCTGATTGCGAAAGTGGGCGTATTTTTCAGAAAAAGCTGTAATCGCAGTGCTGCTAGTAAAGCGTTCGTTCCAGACTGGCCGCGGTTTTTCCCTGTGTGCTCACAAGCGGCTATGATCACTCGTCACAACGTCACAACAAAGTGCTGCCCTGTGGTAGGTCAGGGTCACAGGCTCCAGCAAGAAGAACGTTAACTGTGCCACATCACATGCACGAGCAAAACACATTCGGAGAACTGGACGAACTACGACGTACGATGCGAGACGTCATGGCTAATGGTGTGAAATATAGAACTTGCACAACGTTGCCAGTTGGGTAACACATATCACGCTTCTTCTTATGTTGTACCGCTTATTTTCAACTAAGTAACCTTTTATCCTAGGCCTCATTTACTTCTCATTTGGTATAATTGTTTCCATCCGCCGTAGTAACTGAACACAAACGTTGGCTTTTTTATGCACGCTTTGGCCCTTCTTGGGGGCGCTTCAGGCAAATAAGCGAGGAAGAAAAGGGAAGGTGTCGCTACCTTGAAAAACTTTTTTATCTAGGGACCTTAGATTCAGCAGTGGCTACATCCGCTGAAAGGACCCTCTTGGCGCCGATTGCTCTCGGACCGATTTTTTGCGACGTCTGGCCCCGGATTGGCTCGCCGCTAACCAATAAAAACGCTAGTCGAGAAATTCGAAAAAAAAAAGGTGGCCAATTCCGACTCGCTCGTCATGACACAGTTAAGTAACATGCGTTTCGCAGAAATGCTCATTCAATTAGTGCGCAACCACCTCGTCCTACACGACAAACGCTACCCCAAGCACAATGACAGCTTGCTAAGGAATGACTTGAGGAATAAACTAGGAAACGAGTTCGGATCGGCTGGTAAGTACGAGTTGCCGTACCTATGATTTGCTTAAGTAGCGAGCACCTTGTGATGAATTTGCCTTTCTCGTCAGAGTTGAAACGAGCGTTGAAACGCACAAATAAAAAAGATCTAACTCTACACGGGTGCATTGAAGTCGCGAGCCGCCGAAAACATCCGGGAAACAGCGTATCCATCCCGTGCTCACCCTGTAGTTGATTGTTCACTCGGAAGATGGTGCGCTATATGTTAGCGAATTCGGCAGTGCGGTGGGCGTCCTGTGCTAATGATACTGCGCTTCGGCGACAGGAGAATTTCGCTCAGTGTAGAAAAAGGATGCTTTAGTGTGAACTATAAATGGTAACGCTAAGTCACACTGAAGTATCCGCTTTTCACAGCGAGCGAAGTTGTCCTATCACAGAAACGCAGCGTCGTTCGCACTAGGCGCGCACCATCTGCCGAGTGAACAATCCACCACGGGGCCAGCACGGGATGAATGGGCTGTTCCCCTGATGTCGGCGCCTCGCACCTTCAGTGCGCCCGTGAAGAGTTCAATCTTTTTCGTTTTGTAACGCTTGAACTCTTGTCTTAAACCGATATGCCCTCAACTGAGCAAGAAGAAGCAGTACTGCACCCTTTATGTCGAAGAAAGCAGTACGTGCATTGCCGAGCTCATCGTTGAACACAAACACAACAAGATGTGTAGCTTTTCCGCTGTTGTCATTCCAGATCGGTGCACTGAAAATTACAATGAAACAACAAAAACAAGGACGTGCCGGTTTCAACGCTCGTTGCAACTCGGAAGCGAAAGGCAACTACGTCACAAGGTGCGTTCAATTTAAGGAGCAAAGAAACATAAGCAGATGAATTCATACTTACCAGTCAATCCGAGCTCGTTTCCTATTTTATTACACAAGTCATCTTTTAGCAAGCTGCTCCACTGTGGTGGTCTAGTGGCTAAGGTACTCGGCTACTCACCCGCAGGTCGCGGCATTGAATCGCGGCTGCGGCAGCTGCATTTCCGATGGAGGCGGAAATGCCCATGTTCTCAGATTTGGGTGCACGTTAAAGAACCCCAGGTGGTAGAAAATTCCGGTATTCCCCACAACGGCTTCTCCCATAATCATATGATAATTTTCGAACGTCCAACATAGGGATATTGTTTCGGTGCCTTCTATTTTCAAGGTCTTCAATTTTGTTGTGCATTTCAGTTTTCTCCCTGCGCATGGCCGATACGGTTGCTTCACATTTTTCTATATTCTCCTGACATTGCTTTAATCACGTGAGGGTTTATTCAATCTGAGATAAGCTGGACATCTTTAATATATGTTTATTGAGCTGTATGCGATGTCTTTAGTTCCTTGTTGGCATTTAGTATTTGATCTATTTTGTCAGGACCTGTGTTCTCTTCATCACCACTCAGTTACAATAACAACAATATCCCACGAGCACACTCTAGGTAGTACTGTGTGCTTGGCAGTACGACTGTTCATCTATAGTTGTGGGATTCGCAGGCGGGTTTTTGATCCCGCGACCGACGGGTCAGCAGCCGTGTACCTTAGCCTCTAGACCACCGAAGTGGTGCAATAATGCTAAGGAATGTATAGGGAACGCTATCAAATGTAACTGTAACGTAAATGAGAAGAAAGTGGATGAAGAGATAACTTGTCGTGGGCAGATTATTCCTCTCAAACCTGCGACCTTCGAATAACGTGTCCGATGCTCTACCGACTGAGCTAGCAAGGCGGCTAACCCTCCCCCACCTCTCCTCTACTTTATAGGGTATATATGAGCATTAAACGAGGGAGCGTGAGTCAGCGCTGCCTGTAGCCATGGCGGCGAGTGTGGAACACTTTTTATCAGCCTGCTTGGCGTCACGTATAGCACGTGAACCTATTACGAGCTGGCAGCTGACCAATAATCCTTCGTTTACTACCTGAAGACACTAAGGCCCGTATTCACAAACGCTCCTTCACTTAAGGGCTCCCCTCGACTTGACGAAGTCAAGGTGGAGCGTGCTCCTCCACTCAAGGGGCCGCTGCGTTTCATGAACGCTCCTCCACACTTCCTTCGCCAAGGGAGTCCTTGGAAATGCTCCCTTCAATTGAGTGAACTGCATGCGCCGAGAAAAGCGCCTGATAACGAGAGTATTCGCAATTGTGGTTAAGAATTGCCTATATATGTACATTAAGAGAACGCCTTTTTTAGTTATTCTTTTTTCTAAATTGACATTACAGCAAAATACGTGCATTTAGAGTGGTAGTGTTGTTTCCCTAAGCCTTGTGCTGATAGAGTTAGTGAAACCCTCCTTCAAGTCTGGCAACAGTCGAACCCAGGCTGCTGAACAAACAGCTGATGGCATTTCGTCTGCTGCTGAACGTGTCTACCTACTTAGTTTATTTTGTCTTGTATGCGTCTAATAATTGCAGTTTATATTTACGGTAGTGTTTGCGTGTGTGTCGTTTGAGAGCCTACTTTCGCCGGGGTGACTAACGAACTAAGTGAGTGATGACAGGAAGCGCAATAGATGGTTTGTTGCTTTGTTTACCTTCGCTTTACTGAGAGCCTTGTGATCACTAATGTAGCCACCGAATGTATAGCGCGGTGGAATGAGTATTTTTTACTATATATCACAGTATGTTGGCGTGCTTTTAGCATTCACCACCGCATTATGTATAAGAATTACTTGTACGTAAATTCGTTCTCGCTACGGGAGTACGTGCACAGTTCCTGATTTCAGGGGCCTGTGCAATGTTTATTTTTCTCATTTACTGCGAATTTCACCATCGCGCTTTCGTAGTTGTTCCTCTGCGTATAATAGGAAATTGGAAAGACATTGCTTGCAACTGATATTCAAGTTTATACCAGGGTAGCGTTAAAAGCTAGGCATGTTATACTCGTGGCTGAGCGTTCGAATTAGACTGCTACGCAAGTTAAGAAAAGCGATCGTGTGACTTTCTTTCACTATTGGCGAAAAATACATTTTAAAGTTGTTTTTTTCTCTTAGTAACATATATAGTCGGTTAACAGGGACTGGTGTGTGTGTGTGTGTGTGTGTGTGTGTCAACTTTAACATTTTAAACTTCCAAGGAATAAGTTATTGTTTTTGCATTGTTTTTCTATTTGCCCTGCATTTGTGGATGCGTCTAATTTGACAGATTCGCATAGAAGTAACCTTTAAATTTCTGTAGCTTCCGTCTCCAAGTTCACACAGCGGCAACGTCTTGAATTTTTTTCCTGTCTTCTTCACCTGCATGCTCAGAAGCACAATCGTTAGTGCATGAATGACCTTCGCACTAATGTTTTGGATTTTATTTGCAATATAACTACTGGAAAAACCTGTTGAAAAGGATCGTGGTGTCTGTGCTGCATTTAAAGCCCCGGCACAACATAAATTATAGGGGATGTTTTATTTTTTAGGAAATCATAAAATTGAAGACGCGTCTTACTTTTGGCGCTGTTCTCTTTTAAAAACTATCCTGTGGTTTCTCTCAACCTTCGAAAAAGTGTCCTCAAGAGCAGCGTATATTATTCTGCTGATTTATTGAAGACCAGTGCAACAAAGAGATGGAAAATGCTCAAGAGTATTGCAGTCATCGTAGATACATCTGGTCAGAACCCTGTAAATAAAATATCCGCTATTACTGCATCATTAGCAAGTCTACCAGTTAGAACCACGCCATCACAGTTCCGTGGAAGAGGAGTGGTGCTGCTTTATATAAAACAAGTTTAATTTTCCTAGAACTGCTTTCCTGTAAAATCGGAGAAGTGGTTTTTGCAGTCCTGTCTCATCATGAAAAGACAAACACGACAATAATTATGTAATAATAAATGAACAAAACAGAAGTTGTGAATGGCAAATGGACCTTTATATACTTGTGGCTGATGAGGAGCAACGTGGCAAACATAAGAATGCAAATTAAAAGTGTTCATCAATCAAACATATGCAACCTACACACTGTAAAGATAAAGTACAAGCTCGGAGGACATCATAAATAAGATTAAGGAAGTAGACACCATAGCGCGCCTAATGCAGTGTAGCTGCACGCATTCACTGCTGTTTTTGTGCTTTTGTATACAGTCGTGCAAACTCCGCAATGCATTGATAATACGGCAGATTCTAGGAGGCGTTTTCTCTGTGTTCTTCTGTCGGCAGCTGGTCCCCTGCACAAAACAGGCAAGAAATAATATTAGAAAAACGTAATAGCTTGGATACAAAAGCCGCATTTTTCTTTAATTCTAGCTGTGCACACATTCATTAGTATGTCTCGCGTTCAAGAACAGACATGGTTGAAGTATTGAGCTTTGACTATTTTGACACATGTTTGGCTCAGGCACTTGGGCAGCTGACCAGGCATATGGGTATATAATTTCATTATCTAATTGCACGAATCAGTGCCATAGCCAGCAATTCTTCTTCGGGGGGTAGGAATGGGGTTAAATAAAGAAAACAATCTCATTATGTATCTGCTGTGTTTATATTTCATATGCTTGCGTTTTCATACGACACTCGACGCACTTTTGCGTACATGCAGGTTTCACAGAGCATGATCATCTGCTTGATCCCCTAAATGTGTACTTGGTTGTTCATTGGTATTGTAAGCTGCATAGACACTGCATAAAGAAGCTATGTTTCACGCGTAGTAGCTACATCAGCACACTGATTGCGCCCAATGTATTGTGTTGTGCTTTTCTTAAACTGTCTTTAATAGTAATCTGACCGAAGCAAGAAAAAAAATAAAAAACACAGGAGAACTTACCTTCTCATTGGTACAGATAGTCGCCTAACGGAGGTGTGCTTTGTCGTAAATTTCGGCTAGGGCAGCAAAGGTTCACCGGAGAGGAAGCTACTCTAAAGTACGGTGAACCCAGCACATCAAAAGTTTGCTATGCGTCTTGATTGACAAGCTTTCGCACCACGCTTGAACTGCTGCGGTGTGCGAGCTTCATCAAAACACTTCGAAGCACTGGAATCCGCAGTAAGTCACGGAGCACTCGCACGAAGAGTATACGCACACCCGAAGGCAGGTAATCCACTGGCTCATGCACAGAACGCAACACATCACGGCACTGGTGAGTGCTCCTTTTGACACCACGCCCGCTTGTCCCGGCGCCACAGTAGCCGTTGCTGAACCGTTCGAAGACAGCTCCGTAGTAAACGCGCGCCGTCATTGTCGAAAGAACGCGGCGGTGGCAGCCTACTTGATCGAGAAACGCCGTCAAAGTGAGATGGGCTCCGCCATGGACGCGATGCTGGCGCAAATATTTCACTCGAGGGACGATTCAAGGTAGCTCGATCGCTTCCTTGACAATCTCGAGGAAACGCTCAAGATTTTTTCAAGTGAAGGAAGCGTTTCAAGTGAAGGGCGGTTTGTGAATGGGAAAACGCCACTTTAGGAGCGTTTCGAGTGAAGGGTCGAGTGGAGGAGCGTTTTATGAATACGGGCATAATATTAGAAAAACGTAATAGCTAGAACACCAAATCCGCATTTTTTTATTTCTCGAGATGCACTCATTCATTATATTTCTTGCGTTAAAGAACTGACATGGTTGAGTTATTGAGCTTTGCCAATTTTGACACATGTTTGGCTCAGGCCCTTGGGCAGCTCACCAGGCATATGGTTATGTCATTCGATAACCTAATTGCACGAATCAATAGCGTAGCCAGCAATATCTCTTCGGGAGGGGGGGGGGGGTTCAACCATAAAAAACGACCTTATAATGTATCTGCTGTATTTCTATTTCGTTTGTTTGCGTTTTTATACGACACTCTATGCATTCTTGTGTGCGAGCACGTTTCACAGAGCACGAACTTCTGCTTGATTCCCTGAAGCTGGGTGTGGTTGTTCATTGGTATTGTGAGCTGCATAGACACTGTATATCTAAGCTATATTTCAGGCGTAGTAGCAACAACAGCACACTCATTGGGCCCCATTGCATTGTGTTTTGTTCTTTCTAAACTGTCTCTAATAGTGATCTGACCTGAGACGGGGGAAAATGAACAAAAAAAATGAAAAAGGAGAACTTACCTTCTCGTAGGTACAGACAATCATCTAACGAAAGTGTGCTTCGTCGTATATTTCGGCTAGGGTAGCAAAGATTCACCGGAGAGGAAACCGCTCAGGAGTATGGTGGATGCCGCGCGCCGAAAGTTTGCTATTACGTTTCCTCTCAGCTTGTTTGTCAAGCTTTCGCGCCACGCTTAAAATGGTGTGGTGTGCAAGCTTCATCGAAACACTTGAAAGCACTGGCATCCGCAGCAAGTCTTGGAGCACCCGCACGACGAGAATACGCACGCACGAAGGCTGCTAATCCTCTGGCTCATGTACGAAACACAACACATCACGGCACTGGTGAGCACTCCGCTTGACACTACGCTTGCCTGTCCCGGCACCACAGTAGCCGTTGTCGAACCATTACAAGACAGCTCCGTAGTGAATGTGCACCGCCACTGTTGAAAGAACGCGGTGGTGGCAGGTAAATTGATGAATAAACGCCGTGGAAGCGAGGCGGGCTCCGCCATGGACGCGATGTTGGTGCAGAAACTTCACTCGAGGGACGATTCAAGGTAGCTCGAACGCTTCCTTGACAATCTCGAGGAAACGCTCGAGATTTTCTCAAGGAAGCGTTTCAAGTGAAGGGCGGTTTGTGAATGGAAAAACGCCACTCAAGGAGCGTTTCGAGTGAAGGGTCGAGTCGAGGAGCGTTTGTCAATACGGGGGTAAGTGTGCTAGTTCGAGGCGCTCGGTATGAATGAAGAAAAGAAGCGTACATTTTAGGGCTAGTGTTCTTTGTTAGACAGAGTATTAATGAGATCTGACAAACAATATTGCCAAGCAAAGTATAGAAAATGTTATTTGAAGTAACTGCAATGTAAATGTGAAGAAAGAAAAGCGCATGAAAACACAACTTGCTGTGGGCAGGAATCAAACCTCAGGAGCCTGCGACATTCGAATATCGCGTTTGTTGATCTACCAACTAATCTACCACGGCAGATATTCCCCTCCATTTTATGGAATATATATGCGTATTGAAGGTGGGAGCGTCAGCCAGTGCCACCTGTTTGTAAGGTTTCGTAGTCGGTATCATTACTTATTTTGTGGTAAGCAATAAAATAGTCAGCAAAGAGGCCGATATGGGAGGATATGTCATTAGGCAAATGAATAATGGAAATTAAAAATAGGCGTGGGCCTAAAACAGAACCCTGAGGTATGCCTGAATGCAGAAGCACTCCAGAGAAATAATATCGTTAGCGCGAATAGTGTTTATTTAGAAAGAAATTCGTTTATCCTGTCTAGTAATAAAGGACCAATGCACAAGCAATGTAATCTTACTAGGAGCAGTTCATGGTTAAACTTGTCAAAAGCCTTGAAAAAATCTAAACAATACAGTCATAGTAGCACCTGTGTAAAGTGCAGCAAGCATGTTATTACTAAAGACTACAAGTTGTGTGTCACATAAAAACAATTTACAGACACCATCCTGCGAGTTATTAAAAAGTGATTTGATTCTAAAAGTTCAACGAATAAGTTTGTTAGAGTAAATTATTTGCTCCATTAGCTTCTAAGGGACTGTTGTGAGAGAAATTGGACGATAATTACGCCTGGTTTTGTCTTTCAGGAAAATGGTAGGTGTAACCTTAAGAGACAAGAAGAGAGCAGAGTGGATTAGGGAACAAACGGGGGTTAAGGATATCATAGCTGAAATCAAGAAGAAGAAATGGACATGGGCAGGGCATGTGGCGCGTAGACAGGATAACCGCTGGTCATTAAGGGTAACTGACTGGATTCCCAGAGAAGGGAAGCGGGTTAGGGGGAGACAGAAGGTTAGGTGGGCAGATGAGATTAAGAAGTTTGCGGGTATAAATTGGCAGCAGCAAGCACAGGACCGGGTTAACTGGCGGAACATGGGAGAGGCCTTTGTCCTGCAGTGGACGTAGTCAGGCTGATGATGATGATGATGATGATGTCTTTCAGGACACTTATGGAGTGGAATCACCTTAGCAGTTCTTCAGTAATGAAGAAGATAGCTATCATGCAGCCATTTGGTAAATATACAGCCTAAGATTATGAAACTATGTTCTTTAGTATTCTGAAGAAATGTCAAGTTGATTGATATGTGCAGTTTAACGTCCCAAAACCACCATATCCTTATGAGAGACGCCGTAGTGGAGGGCTTCGGAAATTTCGATCACCTAGGGTTCTTTAACGTGCACCGGAATCTGAGCACACGGGCCTACAGCATTTCCGCCTCCATCGGAAATGCAGCCGCTGCAGCCGGGATTTGATCCCGTGACCTGCGGGTCAGCAGCCGAGTATCTTAGCCACTAGACAACCGCGGCGAGGCAAGAAATGTCAAGTTAGCGGAGTGTACCGCCCGTGATGATGATCGCTTTAGCTTAATAATAAGTATCGCAATGGCAGTTGTTTCTCAGGTAATGGGATCCAGACTATAGGGGCATGAAGTAATGTTTCTGCATGCATAAACAATTTTAATGATGGGTTTAACGATGATGATAAAGAGGAAGCGAACATTTCATTCAGTTTCATGCAGCACAGTCATGTTTTGGGACTGGATAACCGAGTTAATTGACAAGGAATACAGTTAATTGGCTTTTCGGCTTAATTATGTCCCGGAACTGCTTTGCGTTAGTTCGTAACAATGCTGGTAGTGTGAGTGAAAGAAATGGTAGTTGGTAATTTTGAAAGCATCAACGTTTTTGCTACTGTTTTATAGGCAGACCAGCGTTCGGTGCTTTGAAATCATTTTGCGGCACGGAACAGTCGTGATTTTTTATTCAATAACATTTTAGGGTGCCCAGAATACCAAGACCCGCTAGGGTTACTGTATATAGTCCTTAGAAGGACATGTTGGACCGCTAGTTCAGCAACTTTTACCTTGAATGACTGCTATAGTATTTGAACGTGTTTATGAGATTAACCTTAAAGGGGACCTGAAAAACTTTTTTGAGTGAATAATAAAATAATTCAGTGGAGAAGCGTATTGCCTCACAAATTCAATGCCACAAAAATTTCAGGAATCCGTCTAGTACGAGTGGAGTTACAAATATTTGTCACACGCTGCAATTCCCTTTTCTCTTATCTTGACCGGTTGAAAGCACTGGAAGTTAAGCAGAGAGGAATGTGAGGGGCAAGCAAAAAACGTCACGCGCGCCTCGTGACCTTGAGCCTTTTTCGATTTTTTTTCATCGAACATGCGTTTTTTTAGTGCGATCGCGCGCGCACGCGTGGACAAGTGAAGGCCTCTCATGGCGATTTCTGTAACAACAGAGCGCGCCATGTTCAAATCTGCCAATGGCTGATAGATGGGTCATTTATTTGATTTTTGGGCATATTCCGTGATTTGTCGAGGGAAGAGAAAGCAATACTTAGCTGACTTTAATAACTTGTAGTGAATTCCAGGCCGCGTGCTGCGCTATAACATTTGACTCGCGTGTTCTCGGCAGCCTCTACTGCCGATCGGCAGTGTTTTCTGGCTTTGCTCAAAAAGTGTTGCAGGGCCCCTTCAGAGAAATTCACCAAGAAAAGGGCAGAAACTGAAAAGAATAGCTTCAATATCTGCTTTGCAGTTTGAACTGTCTGCGTTGGTTAGGTGCTAGAAGGCTAACGGTAAAGTAAAGTAAGTCATGATCGCTGAATATAGGTGTGTGTACTGCGGAAGGAGTGATATCGGAACTGATATTAGTAATAAGTCAAGCAGTGATGCAATGGTGGGCGTTACATGTGTTGGGTGAGTCACTAATTGAGACATTTTGAAGTGTAAATACGCATGAAGAAAACAGCTTCAGCGGACGATGAATCTCGGGGCGCGTATGGTTCTCGCCACTGAATGTCTGGAAAATCGAAGTCACCAGCGAAAATGACGGGCACCGCAGCAAATCGGGCAGTAAGTTCACTCAACGAGTCATGAAAAGCCCCAGAAAAGCCACTGGTGCAAGTTGATGGACCATAACAGGGATCAAAAATTATTGTTTTTGAAATTGATCGTTAAACAGCACAAGACTATTTCCAAACTACTGACAGCTGAAATTAAGAAACTCTCAAAAGCTTTATTCAAATTAATGAATACATGTACCAATACCCAATCCTCTTGTCCAATCACGTCGGTACAACACAAACTTTTTATTACAATGAAACAGCTCATTGTTCTTTATTACATTTGACAACAACATGTCACTTAGTGCTTCCTAATCATTGATGTACATACATGCTCCATGAAGTGAATTGGGGTTAGCCATCGTGGTAGCGCAGTTGGTAGAGCATGGGACGCGTTATTCGACGGTGGAAGGTTCGGTTTATGCCCACGGCAAGTTATCTTTTCGTCCAATTTTTTTTCTTCAGAATTACATTACAACTACTTTTCCCAAGTACATAAAATAAGATCCCCTATACTTTTCTTGGCGTAATTGTCTGTTGTAAATAGTGTAATGCATGTATGTGACTGTATGTGCTATGTGTTTATCACTGTATAAATCATAGTCATCACCCGGAACCTGGAGTAGCATGTCAGGTGAAGACCAGGCAAACTTCTCCAGCTCTCCATTAAAACGATGCTCTCACTCTTATCAGTCAGTTCTCA
The DNA here is from genome assembly GCF_013339725.1 of Rhipicephalus microplus. Taxonomy (NCBI): domain Eukaryota; kingdom Metazoa; phylum Arthropoda; class Arachnida; order Ixodida; family Ixodidae; genus Rhipicephalus; species Rhipicephalus microplus. The sequence continues at coordinate 166,030,616 of NC_051166.1, read as the reverse complement.
CTAATAAGATGTCTTACAAAAAACTAGCCTTTAAATTTACCCTTGTTATCTTCATTCATCGGGAGTCTCGTTCTGGTACGCATAATGCCTTCAGGTGGTATGCGCAGGATTATTGGTCAGCGGCTAGCTCGTACTAGGATGACGTTCTACGTGACGCCAACAGGCGAAACATCACAGCATATTCAAGGAATGAATGATGATGAGTTGGGCGAAGCGTCCGTTCGTTTGTACATGCGTCTGATCGCGTTCGAGAATGAAAACGACGTGCGGGTAACACCGACGAGACGCGAGCCAGGGAAGCCAAGCGCAAGCGTCTTCAATGCGCCCGCCGCTCTTCTTCGTCCATGCCCCACCAACGATCCGCCACGTACGGCGAATATCCAGAAGACTGAGAGAGGCACTCGTTCTTCGCGTATCCAGACACAGCCTGCGCAGCAGCCAATCAGAGATTAGGAGTATAGCGCCGTGTAGAATATATTCACTCAACTGCAGTTTGTATGAACTTCTATAAGACAGCGCCATCTATTATACTGTTCTGGAGATACTGCCTTCTTTTTTTTCTTGTCTCTTCTTCTCTCGGTTACGCGTGACGCACGACAAAGTAAGACTAAGAGTAGGTTAACCCCTAAAAAATGAGTGTCCCACACTCGCCGCAATATTAACAGGTGGTGCTCACTGACGCTCCCACGTTTAAATGCACATACACTTGACGATGAAAGACAGAATTCCTTCGCAGCAGTTAAATGTTTAAACTGATTAAATATACCGCCCCCTTGAAGATTCCTAAATATTTGCCGGCATTTTGGGAAAAAAATGTGTGTATTGTCTGAGTGCGCTGGCGCATATTGCTTCTGTTTCGAATAAATTCAGTCACAAGTGAGCGATCTTTCTGCAGTCGTGTGTTGTTTTCCTAACCAATCTGCGTTCTCCAGAAAAAGCATGATGTCAAACCGAAGCAGCTGGCTATACAGAATGAAGCTTTTTGCACCACACCTGGTGTTGCACTGCCTCCGCCCACCTTTGGCCAATTGCACCCATGATTGTCGATGGTCACGTTATTCGGCTTAAATATGACAACACAAATTTTGGCCACCCGTGACGTCAACACTCGTTTTTTGCTGTCAACAGTCAATTTTAGCGCTTTGTGTGACATTTAGGGCTTTTTCATTAATAGAAAAACAATGGGCCATCTCCCCATAGGGAACCTTGATGGAATGCGAAGCAGCAGTGGTGCGCATAGTGTTGGCCCATTTGAAACGGGCGTCGACGCAGGTGCTGGAAGAATGGGTTGAACGAAGCTCGGTCTAGTGTTTACTGGAGTAGACGTTTGTTCGAAACGCAAACACACGTGAGGCGGGACGCGTTCAAGACGCTTGCACTCAGCTTCCTTGGCTCGCGTCTCGTTGGTGTTACGCACATGCCATTTGTATTCTCGAACGCGATCGGTATTCTAGACTCGCAACTCGTCGGTGTTGCTGGTCTTCCACTGCCGACGCTAGCACTCGGGTTCCCTGGTTCGCGCCTCGGTGGTGTTGCGTCGCCATTCGCGAATACGATCGGCTTCGCTAACCCCCGCAACGCCGGCGACCACCGGAAAAGGTACGCGCGCACTAGCGGGAAGCATGCCGTGGCGGCGTCCCGCCTGTCGGCGCGATCACGCGGCAAGCAGCGGCGCGCTGTCCACATTGCCGGCCCCGCGAGAATCCTGATGCGCGCGCAGCGCACACACTTTCCTGCTCGCGACTTCTCATCGCCGACAGATGGAGCGAGGTGGCGCGGGTGATATGATGCCCACGTGAGGAGTTGGCTCGAGCCACGGAGGAAGGAAAGGTAAAAAAAGGCCCTGACGTCACTCGTTGTGAAGCCGCGATGAAGCCGGAAGTCAGCCTTATTGACTGGGGAAATTCTTCTCTCTTGTTTACATCCGAATGTAAAGCAGAAGGCGCGACTCCCTCTCTGTCTCAAAAAGCACGTGGCCTGCGCGCCGCTGTGCCGGTGCTATCCGAAACCAACGAAACAGATTTCAACACGCTGTCTTGCCGCGATACGGTTGAAAAAATCTCTGCGTATGGGTGTTGTACTCTTGCACTGCCGGCATTTACAATAAACACGGCAAGTTTCACGTTAAGCTTTTTTTTATTTGATATGTTCTTTGTAAAAATAAAAATGATGTGTCGGACATTGCCACGCGATGAACGAGGCACCGAAATTTGTACAACTTCTTTCAGATCCCTTTTCCCCCCTTTTTTCAGATCACCTTTTTTGCACTTCTCTTTAGGCTTTATGAAATTTTAGTTCAGGCTATGGGCTAGACACAACGATAGAAAAAGAAAAAAAAATGTATTCCGTGCAGTAAACCCGGAGGTCCGTTATTATGCCAGTAAAGTCGGCGTTGGTGGAGCTTGTGTGCGTGGCAGCCCGTTGAGTTTGCGCCGGCCTCTTTGTTTTCGCCCCTCTTTTGTCCGACGCGCACTCGTTCCGACGGATATCCCAAAGGCAATGATTTCATTAGAACGAAAGCAGCGAAGACCACCCGAAAGCGCGTGGGAACACGTCTCCAGTGTAATTCACGCGCACTAGTAGCTACGGAGAACGGAGACCAGGATCGCGTTAGGGCAAAAGGTGGGAAAGTTCGCCGAAGGAATGCGTGAGAAAAGGTCGATCAACATCACTTGGTCAACATCGTTCGAACGGCTTTGTCAGCTTCGGAATGCACAAGCACGCGCATCTAGTGAGGTGCACCTAGTTACATTGAGCAGGTGCGTCTAGACATTTTAACGAGTTTTGCTACAATACAGACAATATTGCGGAGAGCGAGACAATATTACAAAGAGAGAGCATCTTAAGCGAAGCAGAACAAGAGCTTTAATGCGCAGAAGCAAGTGGTAACAGTACAGGAACATGAAAAGCAAGATTAGATTACTGTCTTAATAAGGGCCTGTGGACCGCAAACGCATCGTCCGTTGTCATAAGAAGCAACACCGCATAACTGTCACTAACCTGCAAATCATTCATTGAACGAATTCTTGAGCACAGTCGTTATCTTCTTTGATGGATTTTAGCATAATTTTGACGGGCGATGCAAATTCGGAGTACGTATACGCGTGCTCGTTCCGTGGTTTCTAGTATAGACACCTGGTTACAACCACCACCGGTAGAAAATCGCGTAGCTAACAATGCGGCACAAAGAATGGATGCTGTCGAACACCTGCAGTACGCCACGGTTAGGTGCGAGGCCCATGAAAACGCGCACACCGCCGCTGGACCGCCTGAACGGTGCCGCACCGCACTACATCAACAATAACAAAACGCCGCCATTGTGCCCAGTGAATATGGCCGCGCGTGACGTAATTTCTGCCACATTTTTTACGCCCTGCGCCGGCTGGGCATGCCCTCTCCGTACATATCCTTCCTCCGTGGCTCGAGCGTTGCGAGCAGTGGAGAGGGTAAAACGAGAGACACCTGACATGCAGCGAGCGCGCGGCAGGCGAGGGAGAGGGACGTCAGCGCGCACGCACTGCTAGGAGGACGTGATGTACTTGGCATCGCGCCAACACCTGCGGCGAGGAAAGCAGTGCGGACGGAGAGACAGTGTAATACCCCTGTCACACGGTCACCACCAAACTCCGTTGAACACAGTCAACGTAAATCTCCCCTAGGGGGTTCGACGGAGAAGGAGTTGTGGCAGTGTCACACGGCAGCGACAAGGTTGTAACAGTTGCCGCGAGGAGGCTCAGCGGGCAATGTCTGATTTTCAGAAAAGTATTCTAATTTCATCTGTATTAATTTTTTGTGAATCCTCGTTATGCGATTTTTACAAAAAAGCCCTTAAGTAGGTACGCGACTAACAAACCATTAAAATAATTTCAAATAAAAACGCATTTGCTAAATGTAGCGATGCTGCTAGTGACGCTGGCCACATTGTGCTTTTAGTTGTTTTGTTGCCTGTGTACATGCCCGGTACGAAAGTTCTTATGCTTCCTTGCCTCGTGAGCGCACATTTTGTGTTCTTCAGCCATGAGTGACACAGCGGACGACGTGAGGAAGTGGTACGATATTGCGCTGGTAATGACGTTGATCGGCTGGCGCCGGCCGGCCCGACTCGCGAGGCACGGTGTGTAGGGCATCGGTGTTGAGAGTAAGTGAACTCTGGCGGGCGTAAATATTTGTAAACAAACACGCGTTGTGAATGAGTACTACAACGAAAGGACTTTTAATATTGCCAAAATAAATTATTCTTTCACTGCGGCCACTTACTGCTCGAAATTTTTCTTTCTCTGACCTAGACTGCTGGGGACGAGAGTACCTCGTTTCGCTGCGAAGGGAGATCGTTGAACGTCCTTTGCGAAACGCTCCATTTACCTTCGTTTGCGTAAGGGTGGCCGTGTGACACGGACCGCATCTTCGTTGTCGTAAGGACGAAGGAGTTAAACGGTCTTCGCGGGTGCCCGTGTGACAGGGGTATTACACAGGCTAGTCAAAAAGCTGCTTTGCATCTAAAGTGATAAAAGAAGAATTATTACGCAGAAGCTCTTGTGACCCACCACTCCGGTATTGGTTAGGGCACATTACAGCCGACTCGAAGGTGTTAGGAAGACGAGACGCCAACACGGTCCCGAAGGCGCCACTGCTCCGAACTCCGCTGACACGGTCACCAGCCGTTTGGTAGCGTGTGTTACTCAGCTTGCGACTGCTTCTGTGCAGTGCTGATAGACGAGCGGACGAGACGACGGTGAGTCAAGGCAAAGCTTATGTACAGCAAAGAAATAGAGGCGTTACAAATTCGGCACTGGGGCCGACAGCTTAGAGACTCGAAGAGCCGGGCTCTCTTCTCTGACACATAGGTCTACTGCTCGCGACGCACCACAGGGCTTTTTCTTATATAAGCACCGGGTGGATCCTTTGAATAACCAAATGGCCAACCAGGAGCGCCGATGGCCGTGATGTCACAATCCTCTAATGGGGCCCGCCGCTGCGCGTGGTTGCACCACGGACGAGGGATGTTGCTACGCATTGCACAAGACTCGCCAGACTCGAAGGCGCCGATTGCTGCGCGTGGTTGCAGCCAAGGACGAGTGACGTTCCCACGCATTGCGCAAGACCCGCCAGACTGGAAGGCGCCGATAGCTTCAACGGGCTTGCGGGCTGAGGGAGCTCGCGGTGCGATGACGTCGTTGAGTATCACGTGAGGCGGGCTCGATTGCTGGCCTTGACACCGACTGCCTTTTGCAGAGGCATTGACATTTAGTGTGGACTCGCAGGCGTAACAGCACCCCCGCCGCCAGACAATGCGCCGGAAAGTCGAGCTCCTTCCAAGTGGCTCGGATGTCGGGTGCGCTCGTTCGCCAGGTCACTCCAGGTTCGCCTCCAGGGCGATGGGGAGAATGCAGCTCCAGACTCAGTCCCGTGAACACATCCCATTCTTAAGGACGGATTTCAGCTCCACTGGCTTGTCGCCACAACTTCGCTCGTCTTTTCTGACGATTTTCGGTCTCAGCACTTGTCGATGCTTCTGCAACTTGTCAAGAACGGTTCGACAACAGACAACACACGACACAAGCAAGTGCCCTCGGTCACCCGACAGAACACCAGACAAAGTAACGTACAACTACAACATATACCTAGCTACGTGTCTATCGGAATTTCGTTCCCTCTACATCAAGAGACAGATGTGGAACACAAGACTCTTAAAATGAGAACTCAAATTTTTACGCGTAAACCAACGTAACGAAATAGAATACAACATAAAGTTGGCCCCTTGAGATCATTCTGGACGAGAGCGCTCAACTAAGGTCGTGATGAGGACAAAATTTTGCCCCGAATTGCCAGCGAGAAACCGAAAGGCGGAGAAAGTACTAAAGCGCACGGCTCAATGTATCTGCATTAGCGTTTAGCTTTCATTTCTTGTAGCGAACGTCAAAGTTGTGCTGTTGGAGTATCTTGTTCCACCTCAGTAACCGGCCACTTTTAGGCGACATGCTATTTAACCAAGTTAGAGGACAGTGGTCCGTTTCAACCACAAACCTTGGACCGGAGACACAACAGGCTAGCTTTTGAATGGCCCACACGAGGCGAGCACATTCCTTTTCAGAGGCGCTGTAAGCCTCTTCCCTGCCGATGAGTTTTCGACCTAAATACAAAACTGGCCATTCGTTACCAGCATTGTCTTCCTGGCACAATATAGTTCCCATACCACGATCACTCGCGTCGCATTGAATCACAAATCTCTCAGAGAAATCGGGTGCCATGAGAACGGGCTTTCCTCTTGGGGCCTGTTTCAGCTGGCAAAACGCATTCTCTTTTTCTGAGTCCCATACTACTTTAACCGGCTCGGACTTTCGAAGTGCGTCAGTTAGAGACTGGCGATGCTAGAGTAGTTTTGCACGTAATGCTGACAGTATCAAGCTAGGTCCAAGAATGCCCTTATCTCAGATTTTGTGGTTGGTCGTGGATAGTTCACGACGACGGCTACCTTAATTTCTGAAGGTCTTCGCCAGCCACACACCACAACGTGTCCCATGTAAGACACCTCGCCGCACCCTAGGTGACGTTTAGTAGGTTTCACGGTAAGACCAGCCTCTTTCAACCTGTTCAGCACGACGCGTAAACGCTCGACATGTTCTTCCGAGTTGTTTTAGAAGATGGCGACATCGCCAAGATACGGCAGAGCGAACTCAGAGAGGCCTTTAAGAACGCGGTCCATTAAGCCTGAAAAACAAAAGGGCACATTTTTTAATCCAAAGCTCAGCTTAAGTGGACGATACGTTCCAAATGGAGAAAAAAATGCGGCATAGCGGCTAGCATGCTCCATAAGGGGGACTTGCCGATACCATCGCACGAGGTCGAACGTGGAAATATAGCTGGATTGTGACACAGTTTCTACCCTCTCCTCTAGGTTCGGTATCGGGTAAGTATGGTCTCCAGTTGTGACGTTAAGACGCCGATAATCGATGCATGGCCTCGAAGCTTTTCCCAGCACTTAAACCAATATTCAAGGGGATGTATAGTCACTCTCGCCTGGTTATATGACTCCCAACTCCAGCATTTTATCGATGCCCTCTTTCATGATCCGCTTTTGCACAGGGGAAAAACGACAGGGCTTGCTACGGATTAGCTCCTCACAAGTTAGCTCGATATTGTGTTCAATCACGATAGTGTTTCTGGGACGGTCTGAAAACACGTCTTCAAACTCAGAAACAATCCTTCTCAGGTCCTCCTCCTGGACATCACTTAACGTAGGCACTAGGTTCAACTGCTCCAAGATTAAATTCGATCCCCTTTCGATTACATCACTACAACCCAAAATTTCTGCTCCCTCTTTCACTGAAGCATTCAACAGCAGATTTACGACCGCTCGACATTGAACGTATAGTTTCATCAAGTTAATGTGGTAAATTTTGTTCGGCCGCCTTCCTAATTTCACTTCATAATTGGTATCAGAAAGTTTCAAAATTACTTTGGCGGGCCCTTCCCAATGAACCTCAGGCTTGTTCTTCTTGGACGGCTGCGGCAGCATTACCTGACTACCTACTTCAAAAGCGCACTTCTTCGCCGATTTGTCGTAGTATTCCTTCGACAACACTGGTGCAGCCTTCATGTGGCCTTCCACAAGATCTTTCGTTTTTCCAAGCCTCTGAAGGAGGTCTAGAACATACGCAACTACATTAGGGTCCTCATCGAATCCCTCACAGGACTCGCGTAGCATTCTCAATGGTGTTCTAAATCTCCTGCCATACACAAGCTCTACAGGGCTAAAACCAGTGCTCTCATGAGGAGCTGATCTCAAAGTGAACATAGCGGGAGGAATACATGCTTCCCAGTCGCATTTGTGCTCGTAGCAAACAGTTCTCAGTATCCGTTTGAGAACAGAATGCATACGCTCTACCGGATTAGATTGCGGGTGATGGGTCGAGCTGTGCACTACTTTTATTCCACATTTATCTAAAAAGGTAGCGGTAAGGCTGCTGGTGAAGACACTACCATTGTCGCATTGAATTTCAGAAGGAAATCTGACGCGTGCAAATATAGATAGCAGTGCATCCACGACATGAGGGGAATTAAGCTCCTTAAGTGGTATCACTTCCGGAAATTTTGTGGCTACACAGAGGGCCGTCATGATGTACCGACAACCTTGCCTTGACTCTGGCAATGGCCCGACGATATCAAATACTGGCGCCGAAAAGGTTCTGTGATAATGGGCACAAGCTTCATGGGTGCCTTCCACTTGTCCGTAGATTTCCCCGCTCTCTGACAAGTGTCGCATAAGCGTACGAAGTCTTCGATATCCTTCCAGCATTTCGGCCAATAAAACTCAAGGGAAACTCTAGTCTTGGTTTTTTTTATGCCGAGATGCTCTGCCCACGCGTTTTCATGCGTCAGTTCCAATAGTTGGCGACGATACTTTTGTGGCACCAAGAGTTGGTCATACTTGCGACCTTGCGCATTTGTGTAGCTCCGATACAGTAGCGCTGCTTTCTCAAAAAAAGAAACATTCTTTTTCTTTTTACCCAAGTTTACGCTTTTCAGTAGCGCTTTAACCGGGAGGTCCTCACGCTGCTCTCGAATGAGCGTTTCTCGATCAACCCTCCACAGCTCACCACAACTTTTCGCTACAGGCGAGAGCGTTGCACCCCTCTCGCTCTGACTCAATGGCGCCATGTCGTTTCCTCCACCGACATAGACCGTGCCAGTCGCTTTGGTGACGGGCCGCTAGAGTGACTGCTCAAATGACTCACACGGAGAATTTCCTGTCTGAGGTTCTGTCGACTCGCCGCCAAAGTCACACAGATCAACAGTTTTTGAATTAGCTGCTTCACCACATTGAACAAGATCAAGCTCCTGCGAAAGCTTCCGCGCTTGCGATCGCGTGAGGGTCATTTACGATAAATTGGAGAATAACGATTTACCCTGCTCTTTGAGAAGCTGCTCTGAGTTATTAGAAAATAGATAAGAAAAACGATCGGGAAGCGCGGCGAACACAGCCGCCTCGGTGCGAAGCTTACCGAACGGGCCTTTAGTGAAAACCCTAGCGATTGGTAAGCAAGCACTCTGCCGCTCGGCGACTTGCCTGATCCACGCGCATTCTCTTGCAAAGTCATCCGGAGAAACCATCGAAGGATAGACAACGTCCATGGTTGCCGCTGAGTCACGAAGTGTTCGACACGTTTTCTCATTCACACTAATTTCTTGGATATACGCCTCTAACAACCGCATGTTCTTTTCCGATTTTCGGATTGTTGCAAAAGCAAACATTTGCTTACAGTTTATCGCGATCTGCTCTTCCTTTTAGCAGTTGTAGCAGATTAGCGGCTTCCGTGATTCAAACGCCCGTGTGGTATCAGTGCGTTGTTTAGGAACCCCACTCGATTTCTCCGCTTCCGTTTGCCCTTCCCCTACAGTGTCCTTCGTAAGAGACGGGTCCGTCTTGAAATTACGGTGCGGAGCGGGTTTCCTTTGATGAGGTTTCTTTGAAAAGCCCTCTTTTCATAATTTTCAACGCACACTGCCCTGCTATGCAACTTTCTGTGAGTATAATACTCCTCGGCTAACTCTGCTGCCTTGTTTAGCTGTACTTCACCAAGTTTGTCCTGCAGCCAAAGCTTGACATCCTCTTCGACGCCGGGGTAGAATTGCTCCAACGCAATGTATTATACCACATTATCGCGATCATCATAAACACCTCCGCCCTTGAGCCTTTCAATTAAATCGGCTTTAAGACGGAACGCGAAATCAACGTGTGACTCATTCCCTTTTTTAGCATACCAGAACCTTTGCCTAAAAGCCTTGGGTGACAACTTATAACGTCTCAAGAACACTTCCTTAACCTCATCATAGCTCTCAAACGCTTCCCTCGACAAGCACGTTATCGCGTCGGACACTTCGCCGAGAAGAAGAGCTAACAGGTTCTGCGCCTAAAGAGACCGCTCCAAAGCATTTCGCTCACAGACGTGTTCAAACTTGACGAGATATTTCGCCATGTCCTCGCCTGCTACGAACGGTGGCAGTTCGTCCCGAATTCTATAACCGCTGACCTGAACTGTCGAAGAAGCTATACGCTAGGCGCCTGCGAACACTGTAGGATTGCCAATTCTATTCGTTTCAACTCGAGGTGCTCCTGTCTCTCGGCCTCCTCACGCTCGCGACGTTCGCGCTCTTCAGCTTCTCCGTGTTCGCGAACTTCTACTTCTCGCCTTTCAGCCTAATCGCGGCGTGCTTTGATATCCACCCAGGCATCATCGACTTCCTCAGCCGACACTCCTTCATCCTTCATGATCTCAAGGATCGCTTGCTTTCGTTTCGCACAGCCCATAGTAACGCCGAGTTCCTCACAAACTTCGAAGAGTTCCTTCACTTTAAAGTTCTCTATCGTTCACACTAGCCTCTTGCTGTTTGCCCCTGTTAAGAATTTACTTGCCGTACCCACTATAAGTCTACTAGCAAGACGCCCAAGCAATTTTTCACATTCCCGTGTTTACACCCTCCGCATTAACTTTGGTTTCAAAGCGCTTAGACATGGCTTGAAACGATCAAAGCTCACTCTAATGCTTCAAACAGCTCTTCTCTAAACTACTATGACCTGTGCTAGAAGAGTAGTCTGGTGAACTGAGGGGAAAACATCAGGCACTCACCGCATCGATGTCGCTGACACCCGCCGATCCCGCAGCTGCCAACCACTGTTACGAAGATGAGACGCCAACACGGTCCCGAAGGCGCCGCTGCTCCGAACTCCACCGACACAGTCACCAGCCGTTTGGTAGCGTGTGTTACTCAGCATGTGTTACTTGTACACAGAGCTGATTGACGAGCGGACGAGACGAGGGTGAGTTAAGGCATTTATGTACAGCAAAGAAATAAATGCGTTGCAAATTCGGCACTGGGGCCGACAGCTTAGAGACTCGAAGAGCCGAGCTCTCTTCTCTGACACATAGGTCTACTGCTCGCGACGCGCCGCAGGGCTTCTATTATAGGCACCGGGTGGATCCTTTGAGTAACCAAATGTCCAACCAGAAGCGCCGCTGGCCGTGATGTCAGAATCCTCCAATGGGGCCCGCCGCTGCGCATGGTTGCACCAAGGATGAGTGACGTTCCCACGCATTCGGTAAGACTCGCCAGTCTGGAAGGCGCCGATAGCTTCAACGGGCTTGCGGGCTGAGAGAGCTCGCGGTGCGTTGCGTGACAGACCGGCGCCGCCGATTGATGACGTCGTTGAGTTGATCGCGTCAGGCGGGCTCGATTGCTGGCCTTGACACAGATTGCCTTTTGCAGAGGCATAGACGTTAGGTGTGGACTCGCAGGCGTAACAAAGGTCGTGGGACTGAATCGCGATCGCATCTTTATAGAGACGAAAATGCTAGAAGCCCGTGTTGGGCGCAAAGTTGGGCGCTTGTTTAAGAATACCTGGTGGTCACAACTTTCGCAGTACTGTACTACGGCGTCCCTCATATCCATATAATGGCTTTGGGACGCAAAGCATTAAAAACATTATTCGTAACAGAATCTCCTCTGAGTGTTTTCTAATGGTGAGTATGTGTTCATCATATATTCCAGCTGTTTCATCGTAGTAGCGAAAAAACGAAAAAACTCGCAGCTTAATATAATGCTGAAATGTTTCGCCTATTCCGTTACTCAAGCAGAACGCCTGTGTGCATAGAGTGTTGCAGCATTATAAATTAGCGCTTAGCGCGTAGTTTTGCAAGGCCAGCGTATGCAGACAATGCGACACGTCCTACATATGTAGTCATAGTGTCTAATACGCATTTACATCGATATCATCTGTTAGGTTAAAATGAGTTCGTATGAAGCGCTGAGTGAAGACGGTGCACACAATAAAACACGCAGCCTAAGGAGGATGACAATTGTTCCTTTTATTTCAGCATGCGATGTTTCAAGGCATGTGCAGATGGTTTATTACACCTAACAGCAATACATAATGACGATCCGCTGATTCGGTATACACGCCGGAAGTCCTGGGGGAACGTTCGGGAGGTATCACGATGTGCACAACGATGAATAGGCCGCACAGCAAGCCCAGATAGCAGACAAAGCTGAGCGCCGGGACTAGAATTCAGCGGGAAATCGAAATTGGGCTGCAATTTTCCCCACCGTTTTTGCGCACTCTTCTAAGCTCTGGGGCGCTACACTACGAGAATGCGTCTTGACGCAGCTGTTCTTCTTGTATGTTGAAAAATGGTGCTTGAAGCGGTTTTTTGCGCACTGTGCCGATAAATTGCACAACTTACTTAGAAGTGTGAACAAATAAAGCGTTCTCGAATGATACATTTTGTTTCTTTTTTGCTTATTTCAAACGGTCAAGCGATCTTCTTGTAAACTGTCGGATCGTTCAAATAAGCACATGCGTAGTATAGGGGATGTGATCTTATACGAATGTTTTGTCAGTCGTGTAATGACTTCATATTAACACGGTCTTGAAACACCGAATGCACTTGTACAGACGTTTCTAGGCTCATTAATCTACGCTAGCAGCTATTATTTAGCTGCTACAGATATAAAACAGCAATTTTAATAGGTCAAGATGGCGACACTTAGGGGCCCTAAATCATTTTTCGGGCATGATAAGAAAACGCTGTTCATCGGTAGCATAGGATCGAGGGAAAATGTGAGCCAAACAGTGACGTACCAGAATTTTTTTTTCGATCTAGGGAAAATGTGAGCCAAAGAGTGACGTTCCAGAATTTTTTTTTTCGAGGGTGTTTATGGGTACAACGGCTGACTTTGGCAACTGGTGGTCGTCGTGGAGGTAAATACTGAGGTATCAACGGAAAAGTTGAAGTGAGAAAAAAGGCTGGTGTCAGAAACCCTTCATATTTCCTTAGTTACGGCTTTGGAGACAAGCAATACAGGGCAGCAGCACGTGGCCTGGAATTTAAAGTGAATTCTCAAAGTGAACTAGAAATAGTTCCCTATGCTCTCAGCAAATGATGCCATAAACCCAAATGAACCCGCCACAAATCCGTAGTCAATGGCCAATGCCTTATTTGAGCATCACGAGCTGCATATTTATCGAGGCTACCGCGGGATGTCACGACGTGGCCGCATGCTCGCTCGCAATCACACTGAAAGTAAGGCGCGCGTTCGAAGAAAAAAGTGACAGCTTTGCCGCAAGGGCGAAGTTATGAGTGCGATAGAAATAAATTGGAAGGCCACGCGCAGAGTGGCCAACAGATCGAAACGTGTTCTGTCTTTCTCACGCACAAATGACGCACGAAACGTACTCTCAGGTACAGATAAACGCAAATAAGCGTCTCAATTGCAACTTCGCTGTGTCTGAAAAGCGCGCTCTTTTCTCAAACGTAGACTGTGCAACGATTGCACTGACCTTTCTGCACCCGGTAACTAAAACAAAATCGTTCCAGTAAAAGCATAACGCCAGCAAAGACGTACGAACCTCCCTACCGCGAGATAAGGGCACGCGAGGAGCGTCGACCCCCTGCTCTTTGAGGGGCAAAGTGCGCGTGGGAGATGAGAGCACGGCCATCTCACCATGACGATGTTGCTACGTGCGCTTACTGCACCATCTTGCTGGTAATGCTGAAAACGCGATAGTTCCCCTCCGAGATGTCCATCAGCAGCGGTAGGTCGCTGATACAGATAACTTGCCGTTTGAACGAAGCACGTCCTGCTCCTCGGTGGCTTAGATGTGAACGCCTCGTATTTGCGATTCAGAGGACCCAACTTCGATTACGCGCGCCAGAGTGTTATACTGGATTTTTTTCGTTCTTTCATATATATATATATATATATATATATATATATATATATATATATATATATATATATATATATATATATATATATATATCTATATATATATATATATATATAAAGGTATACATATGCGGTGAGTGACGTCGAGGCAAGCGGCGAAATCCAACCGAGAGTGTCCATATAATTTCTATCGCAATATAAAATGAAGGAAGTAAAGAGAATGCTTTACAACATGACGCACGCGCAGAAGAACGTCCTGTCCAAGGTTGTTGTTCACTACTGTTCTCAGTTCAGGCTGCGCCCGGCCAGTAGTAGAGACTTGATGTAACAGACGCAGAACGACGGAAAGGGAAAGTTCTCAGCGTACCTTTGTACCCCTTGTCTCCCCCCTTCTCCTGCGTTGCTTTCAATGCACTCACTGGTACGAAAGCACTGAAAGCGCATGACAGACCCTTGTAACGCCACGCGTCCTTGCCACACTAAAAAAATGCGGCGATTGATTCGGGAGGCAATAAAATCCTTTAATGAAGCCATTGGATGATTCCTCAGAAAAGTGCTGCAGAGCCCCTTTTTACGCATTCGTAAAGTGCTCTATATGTGCTGCCACTGAAGTAGAAGAAGAAGTTCGCATCCCCCCCCCCCCCCGCTCCAGCTGTCTTCGTGAGCTCTTATCCATATGTGTGATGCAGTTGCTACGTGTCAACGACGTAAGTATACTCGTCTCGCTGCTGAGCTCGAGGGTGCGATACCAGTCACATTGCAAAATTTGCTCGTTTACTTGGATATGCGCATGAAAAACAAGTGAAAATACAAGTGGTCCAAATTACACAGCAGCGTCCGAACCCACTGAAGCGTGCTTCACAACCGAATGGTGCTTTTGGCAAGCAAGATACTCCAATTAATTTTTTTTCGAAAGCAATTAGCTGCACCCACAACACGCCATGAAAGGGAGGCTAGGCGATAAAGTTTCGAGCCCTACCGCAAGAAAAGACCGCGCGATGTGGGGACATTCTTCGCCTCCAGTGACGCAACAAGAATGAGAAAATGTTTGCCAGAAGTTTGGCCGCGCGGGATGCAGTCGGCAAGGATGTCTTGATGCCCGTTGGAGTTGAATAGAGCAAGGACACCACCACGTACGACCTCACAACGTCGCGCAGGTGGGCTGCCGAGCATAACATGCTTTCGATCTCGAAGCGATGACGCGCTTAGAATAGTGCGCATGGTCTGTCCGTCCTGTCCAAGGGTGTTGTTACTGCTGTTCTCAGTTGCGGCGGCGACTCGGGTTCAAGCTGCGCCCGGCCAGTGGTGGAGACTTGACATAACAGACGCAGCACGACGGGAAGGGAAAGTTCTCGGCGTACGCCTTCCTCTCGGTCGGGTGCATGGCGAGCAGCTTGCGGTACGCGAACTTCTGTCGGCACGCAGACGAATAGCCAGGAGGAAGGCCGCTGGACACGAAGTCGCAAGGTGCCTCTTCGTTCCTGTAGAAAAAAAAAAAACAGCACATGATCGTGCGCACGTCAACTCGTGAGTTGAAACAGTCGACAACGAGGCGTCATTTATTAAACTTTTATAGAACAACTAATTGCGACAACATGAACAGAATAGAATGAGCAATATTATGGCGTAAGAGGGAGAAATAAAGACAAAAAGGAAGACGAAAAGAAAAAAAAAGGTCCTCGTCCGTGCGTAGAAACTGGTGTATATAGCTCTAGACACTGCTCTCATTGTAGCTCTACTATACTGTAAAATTTAAGGAAGGGCGTGGTACGGGCACCCAGTGATTCCCGCTCATGCAGTTCCTACCGCTCCGTTTACCTTATTATCGATGACGTCATCGTAGGTAAGAATGCACACGATTTCCCCGGCGTGAGTACAATTTGTTAGAGAGATTCGGAAACTGGGTGTACGACAAGCGCGTCACTTTTTTGCTGCGAATAAAAGTTTATCCAATAAAAATAAAAGTTTATCCAATAAAAATAAAAGTTTATCCAATCCAATCCAATCTCGTCCAACTTCCAGCTTGTTACGGCACTAGAATTACGTGTCGTCTGCCGCCTATTCCGTCGGGTTGGTACCTCTTCAAATGTAGGGACGGAGGCACCGGTGCAGAAGCAATTACGTGCTCGGAGACGCAGCGGCGCCCTTTTTTGGGCGGCGCGGATATCATCCGCATGTTTCCGAAGCGTTTTCAGCAATTTAACGATAATAATTGCGATTGCTTCTCGGTTATTTTTGTTAATTATATTATTTTAAACGTTTTTCGTTTATTTAAAGGAGTACTGACATCAAATTTCAAGATCGAGATGTGCCCATCATTCGATTGCTTGGTATGCATGTCTTCTTGGCCAAATTCGAATGGCATCCGTCGCGTGGAAGTTGTATTAATTCGATGTCAAACAGCGTAGAAAAGCTAAGGAGAAAAAACGGAAAATAGACTGCCCTGCAACATCGACACTAGTGCTAAGTAATCGGTGTGACACTATCCTGAGCGACGATACGCTAGTAACAATGCTGTCGACTCCGTCCATGCTCTCCCTAATGGCTGTGTTGAAGCGTGCGTGCGATTCATCATGTCGCATCGACTGATTTGACATGTGTTCCACAGCATGAGTGCGATCATTTAGAGTGACAATACGTGCCAGAATGCTAAGAAAGCACTGCGCAGTGAGAACCTGCACGTTGATGCACGGAAAAAGCGGGAATGGCGTGGCGTTTCATGCCTTTCCAAGCCACGAACCTCAACACAGCCAGTGGGTTGGCTTCAGACGCACCGATAGACAGAGGGAGAACAGCCGCATTCGCTCGCTCCACTTTGTGCCGAGCTACTGGACTTGCCCTACGCCATCTCCTGACGCCGACAAGAGCTCTCGCAAGTGGTGCCCCGTCCTCGGATTCCTGTGACCGTGTTTCCATCTTTCCTATCTCTCCTATCCCTCGATATGTCCTCGTTCGCTGTCCCAGCGCATCTCTCTCTCTCTCTCTATATATATATATATATATATATTCTTTTACTCCTATCATTTTAATCCCTCCTCACCCCCATTCCTTGTGAGCTACTCTTGAGGTGTCGCACCCCGATGCAGACAGTTACGGGGCTCACTTTTCCTTTCCCTCTTATAAACATAAACATAAACACCCCCCCCCCCCCCCCCCAAGCTGCTACAGGATAAATCCTGTGTTGGCAAACGAGTTGGAGTTCACTGGCAGTACGAGGCCCCTTCTAGAGGCCGGGGCTAAAGGAAGAGGAGAACAAGTTGGCGCTACTTAACTTAGCCGGCGGAAAACACATGGAAGGGCTTTAGCCTACATCATCAGAGATACAGCTGGACTGACTGCACATGCGCTCCTATAGCAGACAAAATGCCAGTGTGCGTGACGTCACCATTTTTTGTGAAAGCAGCATCAGATGTGCAGCGGCCTTGACGTGGCTGCAAGGTAGCGCCGACAGCACTACAATTTGGCGGGCTTTTGACCCATTTGGAACCACGTTTGATAGCGAATATATGAATCAATATTACGGATATTCATTCGTACCTCAGATGCGTATAAGGTCGCGAATCGCTGCTAGGGGGTCGATAGCTACTCATTGACGCAAATATCTTGACACGAGTAAGTTTGATGTCAGTGCTCCTTTAAATCCTGTTCTGAGCATTGATAGCTTTATTTCAGGCCGATGTTGACACCTTGATTTTGAGCATGACCATGCAATACGAGAGAGACACTGGATAGAGGACTAGCCGAGCCAGTAAATTGCTACGCAGTTTAAATAACAGATAAACCTAACATTCTAGCGCCAATAGAGATATATCGAACACGGTAGCTATATCCGCCCGACTTTGGTCCGTTTCTAATGAGTGGGTAGGCACCAATATTTTCAGTGTAATCATCAAAGTCAAGCTATCCGCTCCATACGTTCGCATCAGGTTGTAAATAGATGACGGAAATGAGAATGCAGCGCAAGAGTATAAGCTGCATATACTTAATAGGATTTGTCGACAAAAGTTGCATGCGCAAGGCTCACTTATAACGTGGCCACGCAGACGCGTAAACGCTGCCGCGTACGGTGGCCTCACGGACGATTGAAAAATTCCAGAGTGAGAGCTTTCGCCGCACATTACCGGCAAAGGTGAAGCCACGGTGTGGCCTATATTTTTTCTCTGAAATATGGTCTTTTCAGGTGGTGCCAGCTTGGAGATTATGTGGTTACGCTCCTTTAATGCAGAAGCCAGGGTAAATATAAAATAGGAGATCGTTGTCCCCGACAAAAATATCGAGATGAGTATCAGTGGCTCGATCTGCGATAAAATTTACCTAGATCTTGAGGCTTCTTATTCAAACTAGTGATGTCATCTCTCACGCTGGGCACTATACCCAAAAGTTACTGGTATTGACATGGCGTGCGAGGTAAACGCTGACTTTTCTTCGCTGCACGCTAACTTCTCATTCCACCACTGGTAAGATGGCGGATTGCTGAGTCCCTTTACGAAGAGTAACTTCTACTCCAGCAATATATTTTACTCATTTCTGAGTGACCTTCGTATATAGAGCATATAATAGCATCACCACCCCGAACGTATATTCTGCTATAGCACATTTTCTGGAGAACAGTACTTCCCGAATACTGCGTCTAGAAATATCGACTACGCCTCATCGTTGAAGCTGTACACAGCAGTGGAAGCTTCATATACTGTGACTGCTCGAAAGAAGCCCCATGTGGAGCGTCATTGTACACGACTAATGCTGAATTTCTTGCCTTCTGAGCGCTTCACAGATGGACATAGACGACAGTGCACGGCTTCGACGGGGACGATTCAGACAAATGGGAGCGCTCAGACGAAATCGCACCCTTTCTGCACCACCTCTTTTTTTTTCTTCACTGCGTATATGCTGTTAATTTCATCACGCGCTTACAAAGGACACGCAACGGCGTTCTTTGCTGCGCGACTGTGACTGTGCCTCATGCGTGGAAAATGCGTCACTGATGTTTAAGTATAGTATCGCGCTGCCATGAAACGAAAGGAAAAGAGAGCGAGAGCATATGTGTTAAACCGGAGAGGTAACTTAGACCACCGCCTCAGGCGTGCGCTGCCGACAGACATCAGCGCCAGTCGGTAATAATTTATGGGTGGGAAACCAATTTGTCCGCATTTTGATGGTACGCTATATTTGTTGGCACAGCGCACGTTAAAGAACCCCAGGTGGTCGAAATTTCCGGAGCCCTCCACTACGGCGTCTCTCATAATCATATGGTGGTTTTGGGACGTTAAACCCCACAAATCAATCAAATCAATCAATTTGTTGGCACAGCAGCGACATAGACAGAGAGAGAGAGAGAGAGAACAATCAGAGAGGTCGGGAATGAAAGAGCCCCGCCGCGGTGGTCTAGTGGCTAAGGTACTCGGCTGCTGACCAGCAGGGCGCGGGTTCGAATCCCGGCTGCGGCGGCTGCATTTCCGATGGAGGCGGAAATGTTGTAGGCCCGTGTGCTCAAATTTGGGTGAACGTTAAAGAACCCCAGGTGGTCTAAATTTCCGGAGCCCTCCACTACGGCGTCTCTCATAATCTTATAGTGGTTTTGGGACGTTAAACCCCACATATCAATCAACCGGGAATGAAAGAGCAGAAAGCGAATACACCCGTTACACATCGTCGCACCTGAACACTCTTGTGACAAGAATAAACTTCGAAAGCTGGGACCCTTCTGCCCGCGTGTACATTGCGAAACGGACTTCAGTCTTCTCGCTAAATTTAAGCGCTTTTCCCAGACAACGAGAAGACCGAAGTGGTTGGAACGACTTCGGCGCCTTTACGACCAAAGACGGAATGATCTTGGCTGAAAAAATAAAGGCTCAAGATTTGAACGCCTATAACTGACGAAAATGGAAAAGTAGTGTACTTCCAAATATCGCGAAACGGAGGGGAGCTTGTTTTGGAAAGTAGTAAAAGTTCATCAGAGGCAGATGCAGTCACCTGGTCATGCCTCGACTGTAAATAATAGAAAATTAACTCTTTTAGTAGCAGCACGACTGGCTTTAGTGTACGCAGAGAAAGAAAATGGTGCTGATTTTGAATAAACGCACGTTACAGCCACGGATTATGAATGTATCTGAAGTTTCGTCCTCAGTAAAAATATATGTGCTGCTATTTTTTCAGGAGCCCTCTATTCTAAAAGAGTAACAAAATGATGCCTACCATACATAATTTTATTTTATAGAGTGCTGGTTTTTCACAAAAATAATATGACAGGCACCTGTCGCCTTCGCACACAGGCAAACATTCTGAGAAGCTATTTTGATTGATTGATGTTTGGGCTTTAACGTCCCAAAACCACGATATGAATATGAGAGACGCCGTAGTGGAGGGCTCCGTAGTGAGGGTTCTTGAACCTGTAAGAACCCCAGGGACCACCTGGTGTTCTTTAACGTGCACCCAAATCTGAGAACACGGGCCTACAACATTTCCGCCTCCATTGGAAATGCAGCCGCCACAGCCGGGATTCGATCCCGCGACCGGTCAGCAGCCGAGTACCTTAGCCACTAGACCACCGTGGCGGGGCGAGATGGTATTTTGAAGTAAGCACTTTGTATACATAGCGAAAGCTTATTTTGCGTATAAACTTTGCTCTTATCGCGTTATGTGTCGTCGAATGTGTAAATTTATTTATTGGTGCCCCTGTGCCTGCACTTTGTGGGGTCATTTAGTGTTTTTTTGTGACTGAACTTCAAGTGTAGCCCTATTTGTTAGCATATTGGTGTCATATAGTGACTGAATTTTATGTGAACTCTATTGTTATGCGCTTGGACTATATTTCGCATCGTCTTTAATCATGATATCTGGGGTTTTACGACCCAATACCACGATATGATTATGAGGCACGCCTTAGTGAAACGTTTCGGAAATTTGGACAATCTGGGGTCCTTTATTATAAGCTGAAATCGCACAGCATCCTTTTACCTCCATCGAAAAGACACCGCCGCGGCCGGTATCGCACTCGCGATCTTCAAGTCCCCGTGACCGCTAAATCACTGCAGCGAATCTTGCCTCGTCTTTAGTGACTTCGTAAATGTACATGGTGTTTATGCGAATTGCTGCCTTGACTGACAAGCTGTATCTCGGTTCGATTTTATGTAACTTTTTTTCATTCGTGGCTGTGATTTTCAATTATCATAGTATCTTTACAGACACTATGAATGTGAGAGTAGCCGGTGCTATCAACGTACAATCATAGATTAAATTAGCGTGTAATCATTAAAGTAACAGCTTTGCCACAGAGGCGAAGAAATGAACACGATAGCAACGAATTGGAAGGTCACGAGAAGAATTGCAAAGCAGATCGAAACGTGCCCCGCGTTTGTCACGCATAAATGACGTACAAAACGTACTCACAGGTACAGATGAACGCGAATAAGCGTCTCAGTTGTTACTTCGCTGTGTCTGAAAAGCGCGCCTTTTTCGCAAACGGAGACTGTTCCTCGAGTGCAGTGACCCTTGTGCACCCGGCAATTACAACAAAATCGTTCCGGTGAAAGCCCAAGGCGCACGATTCTCACCATCGCGAGACTAGCGCGAGCACAAGTGAGCGTCCAAACATCCCCCTTATTTCTCTCTCTCTCTCTCTCTCTCTCTCCGCGGGGCAAAGTACGCGTGGGAGATGAGCGCACGCGCCACCGCGTCGTGACAATCTGGCGACGCGCACTCGTTGCGCCATCTCGCTGGTAATGCTGAAAACACGATGATGATGATAAAAACACTTCATTAGTTCCCCCGAGTTGCCCATCACCAGCGGTAAGTGGTAGATATAAATAGCTTGCCACTTGAACGTGGAAGGAGGTGCTCCTTCGTGGGCCAGTGGCTAACGCCTCGCGCTCACAAGTAAGAGGTCGGTCGTTCGATTACACGCACCAGAGTCGGCGTTGTGCCGCACGTTTCTGCGTTAAGTGGAACAGAACAAAAATTAGAAGAACATTACAAGTGCCCGGGCACATTAGGTTAAACGCGTTTCTCTCTCCACTGCTATCAATGCTCGATGAACATCCTCGAATGGCGCCAGATGAGGGTTAGCAGCGCAGAGAAACAATTTGCGCAACTTTCCACAAAAGCTTGTGTCGCCACTCAGGCTGGGAGTGGAGGTGGCTGAGCTTATCGTGAGAACCGCGCGGTGGAAATCTTGAGGCCATATCCGATGGGAACACTTCATGAAACTAATCAAAAAACAAAGAAAAAAGAAAGAAAGAAGAAAGTAAAGAAGATAATTGAAAAATAAATAAACAAAACACGTACGAGAGCAGCGCTAAGAGCTCACAAACATTACCAGAACTTGAAACCCCACAAACTTCACCAGAACTTGAAATAATAAACCCACTTAACAAAAAAAGACTACTCTGCGCCTCCTATTGATTATGCCTCTTTTAAGGTTGCGGGGAAGTTGTCGATGTTGAGGTTTATTTTTGTACTTCTACGATGCTCAATTACGATGCATGCGGCCGTATGTGAGTAATCGCTATATTGAGCGAGTAAGCCACTGGGCTTTTGCTCTTCTGTCGCCAACTTAGGATAGGTACCGACACTCACGCGCAGATTTCGGTGGTGACGGCTTGAGCATACTCCACGTCGTTAACGACGTACAGCCACTCGTGGTCGGCGCTCCGCGCGGTTTTCGGGTAGATGGTTTTGCGCTTGGTAGAGCATACGCGCTGGTCAATGCTGTCCTCGTGGTTCAGAGGTTGTCGCGCCAGGATCTCCTTGTCACTCAGATCCACATTCAGGCTCTGCAGCACGTTCCGTATAATCTGCCTGCAATAGAGACGTGCGTCAGAATGAGCCACGGCCTGAAGCCACATGGCGGCGTTGTTCGGCACAAAGAAAACGCATCATCATACGTCTGTGCGAAGGCAAAGCACACATTGCGTAAGTTGGTCAAAAAGTACCTTGTGAAATTATTTTTAAGGAGTGGGTTGCCTGTCATTCGGGCAGACGTCTGTAGAAAATAGTGTGTACTGTGCACTCTCACTTGTACGAACGTCGGTGGTTTAACGAATATTTCAGAATAACGAACTTTTGGAAAATGTTCAGTGTTTTACTATGCATGACATCCAAAAGTCTTTCATTTACACAAATTTCTGCATAGTGAATATTGCAGTTGAACGAATTTTACCCACGGGCCTACGCTCATTTTTAAAATAAACTGAAAGAAGTTTAGCGCTCTGCAGCAATAGCGTATGGGCGATACGCACCCCGACGAAGAACTCGTAGTGGCTGACGCAGGTTCAAATCCCGAATCTCTAACCGAGGCAACTGGATATATCAGAAAGTTGCACGCCGCCCCGCCGCGGTGGCCTAGTGGCTAAGGTACTCGGCTGCTGACCCGCTGGTCGCGGGATCCAATCCCGGCAGCGGCGGCTTCATTTCCGATGGAGGCGAAAATGTTGTAGGCCCGTGTGCTCAGATTTGGGTGCACGTTAAACAACCCCAGGTAGTCAAAATTTCCGGAGCCCTCTACTACGGCGTCTCTCATAATCATATGGTGGTTTTGGGACGTTAAACCCTACATATCAATCAATCAAAGTTGCACGCCTTCGTGTCACAGCAACAAGCTGTGCCAGAGGCAGTGCGAAAAACTTGGACTTTTTGTACAGCACTGCCTCTTCTTGTCCTTCAAGGGTGCAAGCCCAAACAAAGATTACGGAATTCTTGTCAGAACAAATTCCGCCTCACAATTTTTACTCGTTATCAACTGTGCCCATTGCTGTTCAATATTGCAGTGAATATTTAGTTAAGTAAACTATTTCTTTTTGTCCCTTGAAGTTCAGTCAAGTGAGAGTTCACTGCATACCGAATAGACGTTTCCTACACCTGCCACGCCTTCATCTTTTACTCACTTCACTGATCGTGCCACGTAAATGACATGTTGTCAAAAGCGGAATTATGTGCACTATTGGTGGCTGGCACTGACAAAGCTGTGGCAGCCAGCAACAGCGCACATAACTTATGCATCAAATAATAAGCTGTCACGCAAGTGCAAGTGCGATGTCCCCCGTCTCAAGAGTAGCAGGAACTGAAGTGCTACACACACACACACACACACACACACACACACACACACACACACACCACACACACACACACACACACACACACACACACACACACACACACACACACACGCACGCACACACACACACACACGCACACACGCACACACACACACACGCACGCACGCACACACACACGCACGCACCACGCACACACACACACGCACGCACGCACGCGCACGCACGCACGCACACACACACACGCAAGCACGCACGCACGCACCCACACACGCACACACGCACAAGCACGCACGCACGCACGCACGTACACGCACGCACGTACACGCACGCACACACACACACACACGCACACACGCGCACACACACACGCACGCACGCACGCACACACACACGCACGCACGCACGCACACAACACACACACACGCACGCACGCACACGCACGCACGCACACACACACACACACACGCACGCACGCACACGCACGCACGCGCGCACACACACACACACACACACACACACGCACGCACACACACGCACGCACACACACACACACGCACACACACACGCACGCACACACGCACGCACGCACGCACGCATGCACACGCACACGCACGCACGCACGCACACACGCACGCACGCACACACGCACGCACGCACACACACAAAAAGCCTCTTAAGCACCTGTTCAAGCTCCTGTGAATTCTACTACCAAAGATATGTTTACAGAACGTAGAAAACCAATAAACACGATCAATGAAGCAATGGAAAACCTTGTTTACAAACTACAAGCGTAAACTAAAAGCTGGAGAGCAAGTCTGAAGGGAAAATAACACCAAACACCTTCTTTCCTGGGAAATAGCGTGAGAGAAAGGGAGGGACAGCCTGCAGAAAATAGACAGAGAAACCAACTAAGCAAACTCGTGGTTTGATGCCAGATATGGTGAGTGAGAGAAAGAAAAATGGCACGAGGAAAAGAGAGAGGGAGTCAGCACTGGGCTAGTACCTTCGTTCCTGAAGAACTGCAGCAAAGAACGAGGACCTTTCCGTGCCATAAACGATTGCTGCTATAGAGCCCGAGAACGTTTGGCCCCATTCTTCACACGTATCCACATACGTGTACCGATGGATCCCGTTTCAAGTCTTGAAGTATGAGCACTAGCCTTTCGCGTGGTACAGTGAACTAAATATGTGGGGATGTTCACAAGTTCAGCGGACCAGTGCTTCATGGCTCCAGAGGTAAAGTGCGCGTACTCGACGACTAGCTGTACCGTCGCGATTGCTCGACACAAGCAAGTTAGAGCCAAGCGCACCGTACTTTCCTGCATAGCTCGACAAAAAAATGTTGGACTCACTCAGGCTCACTCATAAAATATGTTATGCCTCAAGAATCCACTCAGACTCGTGTTCACCGAATGTTTTTTTTACTATTTCTCAGACTCACAACAATTATTTTCAACTGAACTCGCCCAGGCTCGCAAACTCACCATAATAATAATTCCTCAGATTCACTCAGACGCCCACCCAAGGCTTGATCTTATTCTGAGCGAGTAAATTCATGTGTCCTTTATCGTACACTTAGTTTTTTAGAGCAAACTTTCAATGCGTTTTAACAAGGCGCAATGCTCACATAATCGGTGCTCCACTAGGTATCTTTTGGTCTCGTAAATTTAAATACGGGCTGTCAGTGGTTGCAAATCAGGGGCATTGTTAGGGAAAGAAATGACCCACAAGTTATTTTTATTAGGAATTACCAAGAAAAAGCTCGCTGGGGGAGGTCGAGGCACCTGACCCTTCGCGGGTCACGCCTCTGATCCAGAACTACTGAGCTGGCGTATGAACGCTAGTACGTTGAAGTACATGAGAGTTGACGAAGGTATAAACGCGAGCCGACAAAACACTGATAATGCAAAAGTTCAGTAGTTATCAGTTTCCCAGTAGCAGAGGGTCGCAAAGGCATGGCGGATATTTACACTGCATGACATATACTTGCCCCCAGGGAAAGGAAAGACACGACAACAGGACAGCACAGATGGCCTGTGTCGTCCTGTGTGTGTTGCTGTCCCTCGTTCTCTCGTCTTTTTGATTGGCAAATATATCATATAGCACGTTAGCCCGTAAAAAAAAAAAAAACTTACAGCCTATCTGCACAAACTTGACAAATTGGGAGTCACGCGAGATGTAGAATGCGTGAAGACAAATGACAGACTTCCAGACACTCCTGTAGCCTCCCAGTAGGCAATTTGTACAACCTTTATGGAGAAATTCTGCACAACCCTTGTAGCCGCAGGTTTCGGCACGCGTGCAGCATGTCTGTATAATTTTAGCAGCAATTACGCAGAATATGTGCTCTGTTTGCTTGCGGACGGAAAGAAATAAAGCTACACGGCCTAGTTGGAACGAATTAATTTTTTAGCCACATTGCGCGAGGTATTGCGCTCGTTTGCTTATCTCCTTGATCCGTACTTGTTTGCCTCACACGAAGTGGCTAAAAGCTACCATTTGCATTCACAGATTTAATGAACATGCAGCATAGAAGGTAAGAATACCGCACATATACTGTTAAGGTTGGAAGGAAGAAAGGTCGTTGATGATGCAACCGGATGGAGGAACTGAACGCTGACAAGAGGATACGGAAAACAAAACAGGGTTTATGACATTATTTACACATATTTACAGAAAAGAAGGGATAGAGGTTTCACAAACCACGAGCATGATGATTGAACGTTACATAGTTCAGAGCGACGTCCAGCACTCTGCGGCGTCGTTTTAAGCCCTGTCGGGCTCCTCCTCTCCGAGTCGAACACCAATCACGCACACACAGGTGAGGGGGCGAGCATGCACGGTCCACGTGAACACTGCACTGTGGTGGCGCCAGCAGGGCTCTTCCTCGTCGTGTGTGTGCCGTTAGTCGAGAGTTCCCACGATCCTGGCCGCATACTTCAAAGGGTCCACCGCACAGCTCGCCCAATTAGCGGGGCGATCTGCGGTGTCCGTCGCGGTCTCTTTCAGGAAGATGCCGTCCCTGTTGCCCTCTTTCGTCGTGGCGTCGCGGCGACACGACGTCTCCTCCTCAGGCCAGCAGGGACAATGCCTGGCGGGCATAGGCAGTCGGCCGGTCGGCTACTTGAGTGAGGAACAAAGAAGCGCCGCTCCGCCGTCAGCTCTGTCGCTGGTCACGCCAGCTTTCCCGTTGCCCGATGAGTCGCCGAGTCCATTAGTCACCGCTTCTGCTTGAAGGGACGACAAAGGGGTCCGCATTTGAAGGACGGGAACTCGCCTTTGCTTGCTGTTTGGTCTGGACAAGTGCTCAAATCTTCGACAGCGTTTGTCAGACTGGGCGCCGAAGGGATTGAGAGCCTTTCCATAGGACCAGCTTACGCACAACGGCGACTGCCCAGATGAATTTCCAGGCCAAACTTAACAATACCCACCAACACAGGCCCACAACATGCATGCATCCACAGAAAAGTAAAATACCCCACACATAGACCTCCCGTGCTTCTTGGATAAACACCGACCACCCGGTATATGGCGCCATAATAAATCGACCCGCCATTTAGTGCTTGGGCGAAAATTTGTACTATGCTTAATTTAACAAAAAAGTCACAGTTTCACCAAAAGGGCGAAACAATGAATGCAATAGCAGCATATTCGTATGTTCTACGAAGTAAGGCTAGTATTTTTAGGAGCAATATTAACTGTAGGAAACATGCGCTTGCTAAGTAACCAAGTTTCCTACGGCTCGGCCACAGTATACGACCACAACAAGCGTGCACGTGCGTAGGGACGGCGTTGATTAGAAGCGCCTCCCCGTGGGCAGCGCATGCCGGTATTAAGGGCTACACGTCGTGTGTCACCGCTGGTGGCAGTTTGTTATGTGTAGAGCGCATCTATATGTGGGGAGGCCCTCCCTCGGGTGTGCTGGGATTGACAGTAATGCAAGACCCACATGGCGAAATAAATTACGTATATAATGACATGTATGAATTAAAGGCAGTAAATATAGTATTCGATTGAAACACTGGTGAATATAAATGAAACACAGTTCACTCGATGACAGCGACAACCTCCTTGTGGTAACTGAAGTGTGTTGGCACGTAGTGCACTCGGGACGCAACACTCTTTCTGAACACAATATCTAGGCACGTGTTGCGTGTAGTGGCTGTGTGACGTCAGACAGGAGGTGAAGTCCAAGTTCGGCAGCGAGAAACGCCACAATTCATTCATTCTCACGTCGAAGTACATTCACGTTGAAGTCTCCTGTGACGACCGCCGGCACAGTCTCTTGGCACACCGCACTGAAGTTGTGGAGCAAAAACTTAATGATGTCGTTCCGCGAGGTTCCCGGCGAGATGTAAACTGCTGCGACGATGAAGCCGCGTGATTTTTTGACGGCACATGCATCACCACAAGTCACCTGGGCCAGCAAGTTGAGTTGCTATGGAACGCTGCGCGGTAAAAGCGTTATCCCTTCGAAGCGTTCGTAAATGGCGACTCCACCAGCTTGGCGGTCTGGCCATACTGCGAGGCTGATGCACTTGCATCCTGGCAGTTCGAGGGCAGTTTCCATCCACGTTTACGTGAAGCACAGAAAAGGTGCCTCGCAGATGACATGACCGTGCGAGACATCGACGGCGTGCGCGGGCAACGAGCGCACGTTCACGCTGCAAAATGCCGGTGTGTGCGGTGACTGGAGGATGGCGAAGCACTTGGCGGTGACTGTATCAAGTCGATGAGTTTGTAATCGGCGAAATTCGTCCGACAACGTGCGATCGGGTAACACGTTTACAGAATGCGTGTAAATGTATGGTGGGCGTCTAGCCATGAAACACACATAAATATGTTCATATACACCCGCCAAATGCGCCACGCTCTTTAATTAGCTAACTATAGTTAACAGCTTGCAGCTTTTCTTATGGGGCGTTATCGCCGTATTCTAGAACGTCCCTTCACTCAGCCCTCCACCTAAACTTAAGAAAGTTGATGGAATCGCCGTCTCTAGAGGAAACAAGCAGCTGTACATCAGCAATTATCCTGGCGTGATTGTTCAGAAGCGCGGCGTCATTTTCAGTCAAGCAGCGGCGCTAGCTGTGTTCAGCTCAGTTAAGTGGGAGATAGAATTTGAGTCGAGTCTTGTTTAAGAATACGGGGGTCCGATAAGTCACAGCCTTTCTGCGAAAATTCTACAGACCATGAGGCCCCCCGGTGTGGGGTACGTGAAGATGAGTGACAGACTTTCTGTCCCCTTCTGTCGCCTTCGAGTGGGCAACTACACAAAGTCTGCACAGCCTGGGTAGCCGTCGGATGCAACAACACTATAGCATTTTTGCAGAGGTGAATGAAGGGGCAATCGTGGATCGCTGAAAAAACGAACCTACTTCACTGTCGTTATGGCATGCCATGATCTATCTTTCTACCCACCGCGGTTGTCTATAGTGGCTAAGGTACTCGGCTGCTGACCCGCAGGTCGCGAGAGCGAATCTCGGCTGTGGCGGCTGCATGTTCGATGGAGGCAACAATGCTGTAGACCCGTGTGCTCAGCTTTGGGTGCACGTTAAAGAACACCAGGTGGTCGAAACTTCCGGAGCCCGCCACTACGGTGTCGTCGTCTCTCACAATCATACGATGGGTTTGGGACGTTGAACCTCACATATCATTATATATCTCTCTTGCTCTTTATATATATATATATATATATATATATATATATATATATATATATATATATATATATATATATATATATATATATATATATATATATATCATAGGTGACATAAAGGTGAAATCAGTGTTTGCAAGGGAGACCAAGAATTAGAGTTTTGGAGCCTTGCACTGAATGACGAAAGTTAGGGGCCGTAAAAGTTCGCCTTTAGGAGTTGAACGTGATAGCGACATCCTGTTCTTAATACGTACTTGAAACACTTATAGTGCCAAAAACCTTTTCGAATTCGCTATGCACCCACTATGTGGCTTTAAGGGAGTATGTGCAGTAGCGTGTGTGACTTTCATAGTGGGGTGCCCGCTTTCTACCACGGAGTCATTATGATAATCACATATTTCGACACCTATTGGCAATGGACGCTTGTACCACGCATTATTACTGCAATATTTCATGTTGCATTGTGAAGCGCGTTCTCAGGACGCGTGTCTCTGTGAAGCATGAAATCCACTTTCACTACGTTTCCAAGCAGAGGAAGTTCTTTTTACCGTTTTCACAAGTGGAGGCGTGGCAGTGTGGTAGAACATCTGTTTGCCACGGAAATGATCCGAGTTTCATCCCCACTTGGACCCAAACAACTCTGGTTTGGTTCCCACTATGTTCCGGAATTTTTTATTATTTAAATATGGTATTTGCATCGTTCTAGACTTTTTGGTCTTGTATAAGATGATGATTTTTCGCTCACAAGCATTCCCACCAGCACCGACGCTAGAAGTTTTTCGAAACTAGCTCTTTAACGCCGCCACGTTAAACCCAGGCGTTTGCAGCGATGGGGAATAATAAGAGATGGACTGCCTGCAGAAGGTTATGCGAACGCAGTAATCAGCCGTCGTTGAATACCAGAGGGGCGATGTAGAAAGCAGTTTCCTTCCTCAGATCCACAGAGTACTAAAAAAAGTTCTGTATCTTTACCGACTGCACTGCAGCTTTAGGCCTCACAGAGAAGTAATCATATACAACTAAGACGTATACCATTCGACACTGGCACTGCATATGCAATAAAAAGATACATAATCGAGAAGTACATTACATCACTGACTTCATAACAATTCACGCATATAGCCAAGGCGTTCCCAGAGAGTCCCAGGGCACAATTCTAACATCAATAGGAAGATACATAAAACAGGAAGCGCATAGTCATGCTCACATATTGTTAGGGGGACTTTCCGAGGACGCCAGAATAACCTCTATTACTAAGAGGAAGAACCTTTTTCACGGCGCCGTGAAAATCAGGGCTTAGAAAAAAGTTCGTACGATAAAATTGTTCGTAAGAGTCAATGCCAGTGGATACTAATGCTGCGCGTGTTATTATTGATGTGTTTGCACCGTATTTTGCTAAGTTCGCCCTTCTGCTGTTTTGCTAAGCGTCATTCTGCTGTGCTTGCGCGCGAACACATACGCAAGCCCAGCAGAAGGGCGCTTTTTCTACAATGAATGTTCTCGCCTCCCATCGACGACACACTTTGAAAAGGAACACCTTTCGATGCAAATACACCATGTTACACTGTGTAAACACAGTATACATAAGGCGCCTGGTAGCACTACCCTTAATTGCAGTCAACAGCCTTTCACTTTCCAGCAGACCACGTCCACCCTCCACACATTTGCCTTCTGCTTGGGGGATCTCGATAACAACGGCATTCAGGCTGCCCTTCATACGTGTCTCGCAACACATCTATGCAAACACGTCTGAGTGTGAAACTTTAGATGTTTATCTGACGGCCTCGCATAGTTGCACAAGTCAGCTACGAGGCGTACAGATCAGCCCCCAAAGTGTTACATTGCAATCGCAGGTTGTGGCAATAAACTGCTTTGAATTACTCATCACTCGTGCAAGCACTAATGACGCGCTGCGTACCCTGCAGTCGCGCTCGTATGTATCCCGCAACGTCGGCTCTGCTTTCAGTCACTAATGCTGCAAGACGACGAGTTTAAAAGCGGTGTAGTAGGTTCCTCCTGTTCGTTTTGAGCGGCCGAGAAATAATCGTTGTTTGAGTATCACCAGAAACGAGGCGGTCTCCGATCTCTCTCTCCCTAACGAACGTTAACGTCGTCGTAAATGTTTAGACTGCAGCGCAATTGGATTCAGACGCGCGTACGGCTGTATAGTCTTGCACAATCAATTTCAAACAGAATAATTTCCTCAAGTGGGCATCATGTGCGGTAATTTCATACTACAGACATGAAACTTTGTTGAGAATGCGCACGGGGCGCAGTAGATTTAGCGTGAAAATATAAAAAAAGCTACATTGTGCACACGCTGAATAAAGGTCGATGGCAGTCGAGGAACGTTTCGCGAGCAATTAGTTACATACACAAAAACATTCACAGCGGTACATTTCCTTTGTTTATCGAACGTTACTCTTTAAAAAGAAGGGGAAAAAATCCAGGGAACTTTGATCCGGTGAGCTGGGTGTATGGCGCCCGTCGCCGCATTAGGCTAAATACCAATTTACCAATTCACAGAGCTAAAGCAGGATGGAATGATGCGCTGTCATGATGTGGAAACCTATCAGCAACGTACCCAAATATTGTATGTTTTTATCTCACATTATAGGCTTAATCGCTTTACACCTCCAAGTGACACAAGCGATGAACAAGCATTAAAGTAGCAAAAGAACAGCGCAGCCCTTTCCAAAAAATTAAAAAAAGAGAGATGTTGTAATATCTTTGAATATTCTTCGAAAGAAGATTTTTGAAATAACATTTTTTAGGGCTTTACGTGTCCGAACCACGTCATAGTGCGAGAGACCCCGCATTTATCTGACCTCCTGGGGTTCATTATTGGGCTCCTAAATTCAGGAATGTTTATCGATGTACATTCAGGAATGTTATCGATGTATTTTGCGCTTCGTCCCAACAAAAATGTGCCCGCTGTGATCGGGAGTCAGACCCGCGTCCTCGAGCTTAGCAGCGCGACACGGCTTAACCACTTTACCCTGCCAACGAAATACATGTTTATTTTTTTAACAGTGAAGCTGTTAAATATAGCATTAAAACGTCCGTTAAAAATGGCCCCGTATCTGCATATTTCAATGCAAATGTCGTCGAAAGACGATAGTCTTGCATCTGGAGAAAGTGAACAAAACGTTTATTTCACGTTCTGCGCGAGAAAATCGGTGAATTGTATTCTGAAGGCGCTGCGTTAGAGAGTCTCGATCCGTGCAGCGAAGGCGAACGAGCACATCGAGGCACGTTAGACACGAGCGCTATCTGGCAGTTATCTCCGAAAACGAAGGAAGGCGAGCGCGCCCGTCTTGGAGGCGGTAAGATGTAGGACGCAAAGCGACGCGCAAGTGCCACCACATGTCGGCTTAGCAAAGCGTTGGAAACGCTTGCCTTTTTGAGCATCGCGTTGCAATCGTCAATGCAGCGTGATAAACGCCACGGTTCTTCCAATTACTTGTGTATGCCTTCTCTAGTATAACGACACATACAAAATAGTGACGTGTTATTATGGTGCCTAAGATATGCACAATAATTGCTTTTAATTGACAATCGCACACATATGAACGCTGAAACTTGAGCAATACTGGTGGGCGCTGCGGATGGGATTGGCCGTTTGGGGTGTCGTTACCACGGACAAACAGGTAAATATACAGACAGAAAAACACACAGACCGATCAAAACGTTTGCATCGAGGCGCCCCAAGAAAGACTATCGTCTTTAACTACTACTGTGCCGTTGCCACAGCAACCGCCACAGCTGCGTGCCACCTGTGCTAAAAATAGCCAAATCGCCACCACACCCAGGAGCAGACAATGTGGAGCCATCGCCATACCAACCGCCACAGTTTCGTACACCGCGGCTCAGGGACAGTTATTGCAACACATTCCGAGTGGCAAACTTCGCGCGTCTACCAGATTCACCTGCCACCGTCTCTTGGCTACCGCTTCTTGGGCCAAGCGCACTGGATACAACAGCTGCTGGTGTTGTGTTTTCGTGACGCAACACGACGAGCTCAGGATCAAGCAGCTTCGCTGAGCCAAGGTTTGCGCAATCTACTGCAAACTTTTGACTTTTTGTTTTGGTGAGAATCACACGAATAACTTCACCCTTTGTACTTTTTTTTCGCGAAGCTCGGTTAAGAAGAATAACGCCAGATGGCTACCGCCTTTTCCCATCGTGCAGGATATTCACCCCGAGATAGGGCTGTAGGGGTCAGCACCGTCACCACGCTAGTGTGGATAAGCGGCCGGTGGCGCGCATGCCAATGCACGCAGCGGCGCGTTTTCTGAGCGGTGTGAGCCGACTGTCGACCAAGAAAATTCGTTGACTGCTGCCTATTCGTAACATATAAGCCATTCATTGCTTAACGAATGCACGAAGCTCACTGAACATTACAACTACCTGTGACAGAAACGCAGTCTGCCATTATAAAGGATGTTCGCGCTTGGCGACTGTCTGCGTTTTCGCACTGTGTCACGTTTATTGTATTTCTATTTTAAAGGTTGAGCTTGTGTCACGTCTATAGTGCACTGCTGGAGCGCGACTGAATTCATTCTTCGTGCAAGTTAGTCTTGGATAAAGAAGGAAGAAAGGAAAAAAATCCAATATCATTGGGCGATGAGTCCAAGAGTACCGCGATTACGCATCCAAATTTTTGTCTTATTCAGTTCTTTATGAAATAAACGCAG
This sequence comes from Rhipicephalus microplus, assembly GCF_013339725.1. NCBI lineage: Eukaryota > Metazoa > Arthropoda > Arachnida > Ixodida > Ixodidae > Rhipicephalus > Rhipicephalus microplus. The sequence goes on along the minus strand of NC_051166.1, from coordinate 165,996,477 downwards.
GACAGTTGATAATTTTATTGAGAAAAGCTACGTGACCGAGAGCGCTTGAGCGCGCTCGTTCTTCCTTCTATAGCAGGTATAAAAAGGTAACGGTTCAGCCCACAGCTTTCTGAACTTGATTATCTGCATGAAAGTGATGCAACAAAGGTTCAAATATTTGATGAGATAAAATAATTTTTCCAAGAGAATATGTGATTGCTCGTTCCGTCAGTCTGACACTACGCCACAAAAGCGCTTGAGATAATGTGAAAAAAAAAGAGGTGACGTTCTGTGTGAAATTTTACGACATATGTGAGGCACGCCGTCTAGATAAATGTTGGTCATCTCGGTTCGTTTAAGCGAACCCAAATCTAAGAAAATGGGTGTGTCTGTATCAATTCGCCCTATGTTAAAACTGCACGCGGCAACTCAAGTTCAGTCCCCTTCGTGTCATTCCATTTTCCTGTTCTCTGTAAGGGACAATTTAAGTACCGAAGTGCCATAATTTACTAGGCAGCATGTCGTGGGACCACAACTGTAAAATAAAATGTTATGTCAAGCTCAGTTAAAGCTCATCGTACAACCAATAAGTCTGAGCGCCAGAATTAGACACGTAAAAGCAATGCGAAAATTCGTTTCTTCCTCAGTCAGTAAAACGTTGCATTAAGAGAATATTTATTATTCCTTATTTTGGGGACGACATCAGGGGCGCTTTCCCATGTGCTTCAGCTAAAAAAATCACAGCATATCTAAGGAGTGAATGATGATGAGTGGGCCTCCGTCCGAGCCTCCGTCGCTCCGTGCGTCCGTCCATGGATCCGTCCGCCCGTCCATCCGTGCTTCCGTCCATCCATCCGTCCGTCCGTGCGTGCGTCCGTGCTTCCGTCCATGCATCCGTCCATGATTCCATTCGTCCGTGTGTCAATGCTTTTGTCCGGCCGTCTATACGTGCGTTTGTCCGTCTTATTACACACACTTCTATTAGACCAACGCCATCTTGAAAATGAGACGAGAAGTGGCAATGAGACAGCGCCATCTATTATACTTTTTGGGAGATACTGCCAGTTACGCCTGACTCAGGACAAGGTTAGACTAAGAGGAGCTTCGCCCCTAAAAATGGCACCTACACCGACATGATCCTCTCGAACGGGGGCTACGACGACAATACACAGCACTCTTGGTAAGTGCCCAACCTGATCTTATTGCAGTACGTATACTGCCGAGCAAGGCCAAATGCTTGTGTAGACAGTGCTAGGCAGACGCACAAGCAGTTACTGTTGCACTAATAGAGCGGGACAAACCGCCCTTCGAGGACGAGCATGACGTGCGCGCCCGTGCTAGCCTATGTGGCCAGCAGGCGACACAGGGAGCAATCAACACTGAGCGTGTTTCAGCCAGTGGCCGCCAAGCGGCGACTCCACTCAATCTAGGGACGAATAGTGCTTTGGTATGGCTGGCGTACGTGTAACGTCTCTGCAGAACATTGCGCACTCCTCGTGACAGCGGCTGCGACAGCGTCTCCTGTTATTTCGCTTATGACACCCAGCGATGAAACGCTGCGGCACTGGACAACATTGGGGAGTTGCCCCATGCACAACGCTCAGTTTCGGCCCGAATGGTAATAAGACGAGATGTAACGTTCCTTCGCCCGAGAGACGGAGAGAAAAAAAAAGTGTAATAATGATTCGCCTGTTGGTGAATATGGAAGTGAAGAACCCTTAAGTACGAGAAAATTGAAGGCAGCTTAACACTGTACATAATAATGCCGCCGAGCCAAGTGCGTAGCTCGGCGGCCTTTCTTTCTCTCTATCTCTTTCTCGATTTTTCTATCTTGCCTTGTCTTTTTTCCCTCTATCTCTATTTCCTTTGATTCTCTAGTTCTTTCTGTTTTTTCTCTGTATGCTTCTTTCTTTGTTATTCTCTGTATCTATTCCGTTCTATTTCTTTCTCTCTCTGTACTCGTTATCTCCCCCATCAGAGTCATTTCGTTCCGCACCGGGCAACTCGGCACTCGTGTTATGGGGTCGAAAAAGAAGATGATGAAGAGGCCGCAGGAAGCCCGTGCGGGTTGATGATAATAATATTAGTGTTTTGTTTGCTCTAGACGGACTAACTATCAGCTTGAACAGCTCCGCTGCTAACAAGTCAGCCGACATGCTATCGTCGTTGCTGACGTCAGCAGCGGTGACGCGAAGTGGTTACTGTGCTCGGCTTCTGAGCTTGCAGGTCGCTGTTTCGATCCCTGCCATGGCCGGCGCATTTCTATGGAGTCGAATCTACGGAGGCCCGCGTACTGTGTGACGTCCGGGCCCGTAAGAGAAGCTCAGGTGCCCTAAATTATTCGAAGCTTTCCACTACTGCGCGTCTCAGTTATACCATGGATTTGGTACTTAAAACACCAAGTATTGTATCTCTCCTCTTGCCGTCCTCGTTATAACACACGATCACTCACTTTACAAAGACAACTTTCACCTCCTGACGAAGACACCGCTGAACACACACATCGATAAGGTAGATAATTAATATTTAAGCGTATAACACACAAATAGCGTACCATTCATAGAGTTAGCAGGAAAGGTAAATTTATTTATTTATGTATTTTAGAATAAATAAATTCTTTCTTCACGTGCTGCAATCGCATAAAGTATTCGGACAACTGGCGGTATGTTCCACGCTTTATAAAGCCGCGCGTGAAGGTTTTTCTAAATCGCCACCTGCGTTACCCCGTGCATTAAGCCGCACAAAAAAAAATATTTTAATTGCGGCAAGCACTAGCTGCGGTGTGAGAAAGCAAGTTGTTGAGCGAGGAATCGCCGGGATAATATAGTATACGCTCTGTTTTCACGAGTTCCGACTGTGAAACCTGCCTCATCATCGGCTTCGGCCTCTATATAGGCTGAATGTATGCGCGATTCATGAAGTGCAATGTGAAGAGAAGGCTTCTCTACACTTTCGTATTCTGAACACGAGTGAAAGCGTTAACGTCGCGCCACATACACTGACCTTTAACAGCCTTCTCTTCTCGCACCGGCGAGTGCCCGTTAATTATTCTATATATATAGTACACTCCGCCCCCCTCCCCTTTTTTTTCAGTGGAACATTAGCGCTTGAGGTGCAACCTCAATGTTTCGCGCAGACTTAACTTTTTCGCATGAAGTATCTCTTACTTTTCTCTCCAATTGTTTCTTTTGTATTTTTATATGCTTTTAATAGAACTGTTCCACAAAAAGCAAGCAAAAAGAAAACGTGCCAACAAGTACTTTTTGTTTCGCTACCGCTTTAAAACTCTTGTTTCTTATATGAAAAATTTTCAGAAATCTTGTAGAGGTTTTAGATATCGGGAGCGTGCATAGAACTATATAGATGAGCGTTCAGATCCGACCCCAGTGATAAAATGGGGCTACTACTTGAATGACCGAGAACGTTCAATCTCTGGAAGCCTGTATTGTGTATTTAGATCGAGTTGCAACATTATAAAGCTTTGCAGAGACGTGCTCCCTTTTTTTTATAGCAGAAACCAACGGTACCGCGGTTGCAAGACCTGAAGGTTTCTTGCAAGGGCGCGCGCCGTGGGACGTAACTATACATTGCGTACGGAGGTTATGCTTGCGAAAGTAAGTACATACGCCCGCGTTTTCAGTGGATATAGGTAATCATTGCAACCTCGCAACGTATGTCTTAAGTGTTTGCTTTCGAAGGATATCCATGCGGGCAGGCACTTGAGATGATTTAATATCGCTGCGCAACAGTTGTTACACGTTGAGAGTGCACGTTTGCGCCAGTAGAGACATTTGCACAGACGGCCGTTTTTTGTTTGTTTGTTTAAAAAAATCAGGGATAAATAAAATAATATGAGGGAGACTGTTCATGAAAATTCATTTACACACTCGAGTAACCGCCAGTCTTGCTACACACCGGACAGGTAATCAACAATTCGTGCCGATGAACTCTCCACATTTCGGGGCCGGCTATAATTTAGTTGGACGTGCACAGACGAGCGAAGTACCTGCGTTTCGTCAATCCCTTCGTTGCTTCACCCATTCCCCATTTGAAAATAAAAAAAGGCACGAATTATGGACGACGCCGCGAAATTTTCCTAAAAAAGAATGAACGGGATTTTGCGGAAGGTTAAATGGGCCGAAAAAGAGTTCAGTATTTTAGGGACTCGAAGAGCTGCTTGTCAAGCCGTTTCTCGTACCAAGCGGTATTTTCCAAGCGCATTTTTTCATTATTATTGTCTGTTTAATTACGTTTACATCGACCGAACACTGGACGCAGTCCTTCGTGTAAGAAAAAAAAGTACCTCTCAACCACATAACCTCCCCGAAAAAGCCATTCAATCGCTTAACTAAACAAAAGATGTAATCTAATGTGAAGCAGACTTGCTGGAACATTCCGTGTTTTCGTCTCAACTCGTCGTATTCGCACGTAATAGCTTCATTTCATGGCTTGCGAAGAACACAACGTTTCATATAGATTAAACCAGTGAAACTTTTCTCAAAAGCTGGTAGCTTAAACTTGTTTAAATCGTTATGACGACGTTCCAAATGAATCAGTCATTATACCAGAGACGAATACATTAAACAATAATTTGCGAGCCTCGTTTTGTGAACGTATGAAAAGTAAGGTACCCCTTTAGGTACCTGAAGGCGAATATAGGTGAACACATATTTAAAACAACTTTATAGCGTATTGCTTTTTAGTCCCTAATAACGAAATAATACAAAACAAACGTTCACCGTAATAATTATATTTTCGCAAATTTAACCAGCCCAACACCTCACTTTGCTGACGTTCTACACGATACTGACCCATCATGCCACTGTTTAACATAATGCCAACGTCGTAATATATGGTCCTCATGTGCTGTCTTTGCTGCGCATGTAACGTGTTTAAGAAATGCAACCCATAGAAAAAATCATCTTATGATTCAGACCCAGGAATTATTGATACTGAGTAGGCGCCATGAACCAGCGTCATTCTGAGCTTTTCCTTGATCTCTAAAATCTTGAAATCATCAATATGTTGTTTTGCAAGTATACTATTGCTTTGAGATTTCTGGGTGTTATTTATTGTTTATTAGGTAGTGTGAATTTATGTTACACCTTTGTTTTGCGAACCTCCTTTTCAGCTTTAACTCGTACAGCAAACATATATACTCTATAATACACTCTAGCTTGTGTTCTGCCGATTGTTGGCACGCATTTTAAAAATCTTCAACCCCCACGATAATGCCCGCTGCGTGGCTACTTGTGTGCACTCTACTTGCTTTTCTGTTTCAGTTTGCAACCTGTACAGCATAAAACATACAGTTATGTGCTCTCTGTTCATCGCTGTAGAGGCCTGTATGTTCTGCGGTGCATGAGCATGTTAAAGGATGCCCGATGGTCGAAATTACCAAAGCCCTTCTCTACGACACCTCTCATAATCAGATGAAAGTTTTATTACCTAAAACACCTGATTTTAATACGTGTTCTGTTTTTATTGCTTTCTAGAGTCTTTCCTGTAGCTTCTTTCCTGTCAGGGGCGCATGCTCCAGTTAGGTTATTACTCAGACTTCAGTCGCATCCCCCAAAGTAATACGGTATAAATTTTTGCCTTGAAAAAACCAAACTAAAACAAACGTTTTTTTATGAGCAATGTGCACTGCCTAACAAATTCTTCATTTTGACGAGAAAATAAATTCGATCTACAAAACATTACTGTCAAACAAAGCGATGGCGAGCCGCAATCCTCCCCATCTTTGGATCCAAGCGCTTCACATGACCCAGGACTACACTAGATCAGGATTATCTCTCGTGGAGCACTGACCCAATAACAATAACCAGAATAACATTACGCACTTTCGACGGACCACTCGTCGCCCAAGCGTTCATAGCAACCGAGACAGGGGACGTTCCTGGCGCGCAACTCACGTCGGGTAAGTGGCGTCTTCAACGCAGTATGCGCTCTCGCCCAAGCCGCGGGTCTCGCAGGCTGGCATTCCGTGTGAGTCCAGCCGCGGCCTTAGCTCGCCAGACGTCGGGTAGAAGACGGGTCGGCCCGTGGTCGGCGGCATGCGGCCGCTCGGCGGTGGCCCTCGCGCGCTGCGCATCATCTTGAAGCCGTGCGGTCGCGTCGGCGACGGTCGGGTCGCCCCGCAGAAGCAGCACGCCAGAGCCGCCAGCCACAGAACCTGCACAGACAGTGGACCGAGCCAGTCAGACATGGTGCATTGTGATTCGTGTACGAGTGAAAGGAATATGCATTCTCTTGTGACTTCGCGCTATACAAATAGATGGTTGTCAATTATCCCTTTCATAACCACCATTCCACCACCTTGCGGGATTCCACAAAACTCATTTATCCTTTTCTGTGCCCATGTGTCTCGAATTGTTTACTAATTCACCCGCGCATGGCCAATCGTTAACATCCGGGTCCGTTATTCAATTAGTGGAGAACCCTCCGCGGAAAGGAGTTGGTTTTGGGTTCGGTTGTCAGACCAGGACGAATATAGATGCTTTCCTTTGTGAGAAATTATTAGGGCCTTCCTTGTGGCTTAGTGCTAAAATATAGTAGTTGTCAATTACCCTTTTCGTAACCTTCCCGTCACCTTGCCGGATAATGTACGCACACTATGCATTAGAGATGTACCACCAGCACGACGGTGGTCCCAGTCAGCCCATCCACGAGTTATGCGAGCTTATGAAGAGGTGGCGTTCAGGGGGCGTAGCTGTGATATTATTTCGGGAGGCCCCAGATCCCCCATGTGCATGTGTGTTTTTATGTGCGCCGCCTGTATGTCATCATCATCATCATCATCGTCGTCGTCGTCGTCGTCGTCATCATCATCATCATCATCATCATCACCACCACCACCACCCCCACAACCCATCATCATCATCACTATTATCCTATCCTAAGTACATTGCAGGACCAACACTTCTCCCGATGATCTCCAATGTACCATATTTTGGCGAGCGGGTTCCATGTTATGCCTCGGAGTTTCTTAATGACTCTACCTACGTAACTTCTAGCCTCCCTCGGCTGCGTTTCCAATTCCTATAGGTAGCATGCCGTCGCTCTTACTGACCATCAATTACGTGGATGTATATATAAAAAGTAACCCCGCCGTGGTGGTCTAGTGGCTAAGGTACTCGGCTGCGGACCCGCAGGTCGCGGGTTCAAATCCCGGCTGCGGCGGCTGCGTTTCCGATGGAGGCGGAAATGTTGTAGGCCCGTGTACTCAGATTTGGGTGCACGTTAAAGAACCCCAGGTGGTCAAAATTTCCGGAGCCCTCCACTACGGTGTCTCTCATAATCATATGGTGGTTTTGGGACGTTAAACCCCACATATCAATCATTATATATAAAAAGTACATAATCTACGAGAAGGGAAAGGGGGCGAGGAAGATGCTTGCTCAGAGGCGGAGAAGGGTGAGGGGTATTGTTGTACGTTCGCTCTGATGGGGAGAGGGTGCACGTGCAAGGACGCCTAGCCAAACTTCCTTGGCAAGGCAGAAATTACATGCACAGTAGCAGCGCCTCCACGGAAACCATGGCTACGGCTACAATAGGCGTTTTGTGCGAGTTGCCGGGTGCAATGGGCTAGGCGGCTGCGCCGAAGCGACGAGGCAGCGTTTCAGCGCAGCTGTCAATTAGAAAATTGTTGCGCGGGATCCACATAGCTCAACTTGAATAACTAAGAAATATGCTTAAAAAGCCCTTAAACAACAACTAGTTCAAAGGTGAGGCAGTAGTTTCATTCTCGCCTTCACTACTTTTTCTACAAGCGCCATCCCCTCCTCTCCACTTATTTCTCCATAAGACTCGTAGAATGCCCAGCACTAAGCGTTCAGTCATTAGAATTTTGCGCTTTTTGACTACACGCTGCTGCATCCAATTGCGCAGTCACAAATGCAAAAAAACATGAGCTAATCGTGCACGATAGTCAGTCTAGACTAGGCGGGACTGAAATGTGTCGGCAACGCAAACATGTTAACATAACTAAGGAGACAATTCATAACAGATATCTCTAGTATATCGATCAACCCAGAGTTCATTTCACCCATGACGTCACGTGAACGAACTGCTGGCGTCACAAATTGGACGGCAACAACGAGGCACGCCGGGAGAGAATAACGCCCCTGTTCTTCGTATTTTCAGTGTTTGTTTAAGGGCCCTTTTATGTAAAATGCCTAAACTTGAGAGAAAATGTAACGTTGGACGAAAGTGGCGATACCAGATGTAATAGTAGAATAAACGACTACTACCAGCATAAACAAATAATGAACAATGATACAAGATAGGAATACTTAGAAAAGACTAGCAAACCTGCGAAACGCAATAGGGACGTCGGATTCACTTTTCGAAGGTTTTTACGGAATGGCGGTGGCTCGAATGTTTTTCTCATTCCTTGTGGTTCTCCCCCAGCGCAGTGTAGTTATGGCATATGCTTTTCTTACTAACACTTTTGCCTTGATTCACTCACTTCATCTCTCTCGCTTTCTCGCTGCACCCATTGACGGGGTTGTGGCTGATGACGATGCTGCTAACTTGCTACCGGCAGAATTGTAACCTGGCGCACGTGAGCGGCCCCCGTGCCTCTTCCCATTACATATGATTCGCCACACATTACTTAACCCAGCCTGCGTAGAAACGTCAGAACGATGCAAAACACTTCCTTGCAGCGCTACGCACGCTTCTTCAGAGAAGACCATGGGCTCAACTTGCCCGTAAGAAATGAAAACATTCTTTCAAATGTTTTTTTAGGACGAAGCATTTTAGGACAGAAGTGCTAATTGTACTAGATGAGATGCTGCCTACCGGCCACTTCATTGAAATCAGTGCATGATGACATTAACTGCATGTGCATTCAATGTGAGCACCCGCGTGACGATGAAGGTTAACCACCGCAGGCTGATGACGTTGTGTGGATGTCTCGCATAGCACATACTGAACTGCTGCCAGAATGGATTGTGAACGCTGTGATCCATGACCATGACTATTCCAAGACGTTACACGCCACGTATGATGACAATATTTTAATTTGTGAGCGTTACATGAAGTTTTATATTACTTAATTAACCACTTCTTCAAAGCCTCAAGGCTGATTAATTCCAGCACGCGCACTGGCGCCGAGCGATGTTCCTAACTCGGGCTGCAGAAGTGGCGCATTTTCCACTCCCCGGCTGCTTTTCCTCCTCCCGTACGCACACTCTTCATGAAGAATTTTTGTCTTTCTTTCTGCCGTGTCACTGTTTAAATTGAAGCGCATGTATCATGAGAGAGCTTTAGCTGGCCGGGTTTTTTGCCCCGCCGGGGTGGTCTAGCGGTTTGTGCGAGTTGCCGGGTGCAATGGGCTAGGCGGCCATGCTGAAACGGCGAGGCAGCGTTTCAGCGCAGCTGTCAATTAGGAAACTGTTGCGCGGGATCCACATAGCTTAACTTGAAGAACTAAGAAATATGCTTGAAAAGCCCTTAAACCACACCGAGTTCAAAGGTGAGACAGTAGTTTCATTCTCCCTTTCACTACTTTTGCTGCGTACCCGAAGGTCGTGGGATAGAATCCCGGCAGCAGCGGCTGCATTTCTGATGGAGTCGGAGATGTAGGTCCATGTGCTCAGATTTGGGTGCACGTTAAAGAACCCCAAGTGGTCGAAATTTCCGGAGCACTTCACTACGGCGTCTCTCATAATCATAAGATGGTTTGGGGACGTTAAACTTCACATATAAATCAAGCTGGACGGGTTTACAAGGGAGCGGGAGAGCGGAGAGGGCGGCGGAGGGCGACCCTAAACCACACCAAAACGATGCTCCCATGATGGGACAGTAAGGCCGAGATAGCACCGCATCGTGAGCCCTCTGGAAAGCCCAAAGTTGCGATGTTATGTCCTCCACCGCCGAAACGTAGAGTAAACAATTATCAAATTTTCGTGTGCTCCTTTATTCCTAATTATATTTGCACCGGACCCACAGAATTTTAATTTTTTGAATCATATATATATATATATATATATATATATATATATATATATATATATATATATATATATATATATATATATACATTGGTATGAGACATGGCACAACGCTCCCGTTGTGCCATATCCGATACCTTCCCTAAGACTAACTGGCCCATTGAATTATTACTCCCATATATATATATATATATATATATATATATATATATATATATATATATATATATATATATATATATATATATATATACATTTATTGAGTTTTTATTGACTAAAAGGGACTCACAAAGAGTGGAGTTTCAAATGCGGAGCAATCCTTTGAAGACCAAAGGTGTTTTGAGGGTTTCTACATTTACTTATCTACATATCTGGTTAGATACGTCTTGGTACTCTCGTATTCGCCTCATCACTTTTGTAAAAACCAAAATTGCATATGGGGGCACGAAGGTGTGAGAACATGTGTACGATCCTGACATAACGCGAAAATAATGTGTACGTCATGAAACTCTTTCTTTGAGGCATGTGTGTCCCATACCCATATACCACGTGCTGCGGTATACGGGTATGCGCCTCAAAGTTCGCATCTGCCTAGGAGCAGCGACAATTAGACGTTGGTAGTTTAAACGCGCGAACCTTTGAAAAATTCGACATCATCACCATAGATTCGATGAGTGCAAAGAATAGAAACCAGTATCCCAACAGGAATCGAACCCCAGCATTTCGTGCGGCATGCAATCATGTATTCTACCATAGAACTATGCAAGGTATTGAATCTGCTTTGGCACTGCGCAGAAATCAAGTCGGTGCAAAGTGACTATGGTTACTATGCTAACTATCTATATTTATGACATGGAGATAAACATTCCGTATGCACTCCTACTATACAGACGCACGTCATGTCTATAGTATAGACATCAAGTGTGGCCTCAGAATCAGCTCCGCTTTTGCAGCAAACGCCTAAACGTTATATACACTCATATGAATCAGCAAGCTACAATCTAGCGTTGCTCGGCAATGGAAGAATGCGCTAAATAATGACGTTTGAATCATTGCCCCATAACGCACACTTTGCTTTCGTAAAATTTACGGCCGTGCCCTAGAGTGAGTGCTGTGGTCGCGTCAGGTCACCACTTCTTTACAAAAAACGTCGATGTATAGCCCGTAATGCATGTCCAAAAGAAAGGAAATGGGGCATATACAGATATATCGCTGACAACTTCGCATGAAACTGATTCCCCGCAGTTTATGAGTCTGCTGAATTTTAACGTGAAATGGTCGGACGCCGAGGTCCACTAAAGCTTAAGCGACGTGTTTTTGTCACGGAAACGACATCGAAAAAAGTGTACGCAATCACATGCCAAATAAAAAGTTTCCGTCAATGGGCGTTGAACCGATGACCTCTCAACAAGTGCCAAGCTGGCTATCCGCAGCGTTACGGCCACATGCTGCTTCGAACTGCCATGCAAACACTCTTTATATATGTAACACTTTTCTCTGAGAGTGATATTTGTCACCGGGGAAAGGTCGCCCTCTTGAAGTGATAGTAATGAAATGATTCGTCATTACTTTGACCTCCGCGATTAGCACCCGCAAAATGTACTGCTGCACGTCTGTCTCGCCCGGTGCGTTTTCAATACAAGTGCGATTTTGTCAACGCCTTAATGCCCCACGAGGTGGCTGCCTTAGCTCAAGCGTCGTAAAGTCCCTGGACTTTAAAGCGTCGGTCTCGCTCATAGATTTCATCGAAACCAAAAATAGCCTGCATGCGACACGTGCGTATACCTCCCGTGGATGTAATAGCGTGTCCCTGGCTTACGCGTGCCTCGAACGGCCGGGCAACATGCAGGGGCAACAGAACGCAGTTTCTTAGCTAATAAAGTTCAATCCCACTTTAACAGGTCGAGGGCGGCCGCCTTTAGCCCATTTTTTGCTTCCATTGCAGCAATAATAATAATAATAATAATAATAATAATAATAATAATAATAATAATAATAATAATAATATGGATGGATGGATGGATGAAAAACTTTTATTGGGGTCCTGAAGGATTCCACCCCCGTTTTATAGGCGTAGGATCGCGGGCCGCTCCCACGTTGGGACGGGGAGGCCCAGCCTCACCGCCGCATCGTGGGCCTTCTGGACAGCCTTCAGTTGTTGTATGAGAACCGGACTCGTGAGCATTAAATGAAAGGAGTTCTCAGAAAATTCTTCATTTTTTCTTTGTAAGGAGGGGCACCTCCAGAGCATGTGGTTAAAATCACTGCGATTCTGGCAGTCCGGACAAAGTTCTGAAATATCGGAGTAATGGCTATAGGTTACGAGGCTAGGGTATGTTCCCGTCTGAAGCATGCGAAGAGAGATTGCCTGTGGCCTAGACAACTTTTCGTGTGGCAATGTAAATGACCTACGGCCTAATTGATAATGCTTCGTGATCTCGTTGAAGGTAGCCAAAATGTCTCTGAAATGAAGGCTGGTGGATGACTCCTCTGTCTGAGGAGCACAAGTCCCGGCGCGGTAAATAATAATAATAATAATAATAATAATACTACTACTACTACTACTACTACTACTACTACTACTACTAATAATAATAATAATAATAATAATAATAATATGGAAGGTTCAAAGTCCCTAAACCACATCATATATTATACGAAGGAAAACATCGTCTTAGTTGTTGGCAACTAAGACGATGTTTCCCAGCGTGCAACCGACAGTGACCACTGTTGAAAGTGGGGAGTGGGAGGCTCAGCCCCCTAACTTTTCTCAGTGGGAAGGCTCGCGCCTCCCTTGTCCTCCGGCTCAAATGCCTATGCTTCATAGAAGCCCATACGTTCAGAAAATGGTGGCTGATCAGCTGCTCATGGCATAGAGTTTCCTAAAATTAACTAGAGGGAACTCTGGCGCTGCGATCGTTCATTGACCATGCACTGCAAATAAAAATAAGCCAAGATGGAAGTAAATGACTTGTCCTCTAGCGCGTGACCCGATGGGGGTTTTATAAACTTCGTCCGGAGGGAGCAAAATATAAGGACGGGGTTTTTGTGTGTATTCAGGGAGGTTTTATTTACATCCATCGGGGAACTTTTTCACGACAGTATGGGAATTTGTATTTACATTCATCAGAAAGCTTTTTAGATTAGTATGGTAGTAAGTTCTTAGATAAAAAAATACAACGTCGGCCGCCGTTCTATGCGTAACTTCAATTAAATTACCTCCGAAGACACAATATTGATTGCACCTACACATACATGCACACAACGTGTGTGTTTAGACATAGTGGTTAACGATTTAGAGTACTTGATACTCTACAATGGGATAGCACTATGCCGTCCCGTGGGCCTACGCAATCAAGCGGTTGTCGTAATGTTATAGCATACTTGAAGGCCACAATACTTTGGAGGCCATAATACTTTATTTTGACCTCCCATGTAGCTCTTGGAGAACTATTCTTTTACGAATAATTAGGCAATAAAGATTCACGAAATAAGCTTAAATTTTGCATTGACCTGCTCGAAAATCTAAAACACACACACCTTTTATCCTAAACTCGCCTAATATTGAACACTTTTTCTAGTTATAGCAAAACTTCACTATTAACTGGTGCACAGTCGCATAAACTGAATTTTTCCGTTGGATTACGGTGTGAAAATCCATAATAGCCACTAAATCGTACGCAAAGCCCGCGCGGCTGTGCGTGAACACTTTAACGGCGTGCATTCCGCAGCACCAGCGAAAAACCGCGACACCGCCGCTACCACGTTCGACCGCTAGGCCTCACTCACGAGTACGGCACGGTTATACGACGAATGACAGCCGGCGATCACAAAATGCTTGCTGCTGCGCTGTTTTCGTCGCCATTATTTTTTACACGCACAGAAATGGGCGTCCGCTATCCACGCAGTTTGGGCTACGGAGCTGTTGACTTAAACGAACGAGACGGTTCGCAGTCGCGGTTCCTGTGGCTCGCAATGCATGGGCACGCCGTACACCGTTTCTGTGCGTTCGGCGCAAACCTTTGCATTAATGTTTTGCGAGCTGTGGTCACAAGGCGCAGCAGAGAATACAAACTGTTATTCCTTCCAGCAGCCTTCATTTTCTGTGAAATACACTCTTTGCTTCGCCGGTGGCCGGAGTTGGCCATGTGAGCTCTCTATGCAACCGGCATGACACCGAAGGCCAGCGAGGCCTTCTTACCGCTTAGTTAAGTTGCAGCCGGTGAAATACCGATTTCGAGAAGCTACCGTCATCTGCGATCGGGCGAGCGCGTCGAAGGCGCATGCAGCTCTCTCACCGGCGGCCGGCAAGTTTCCAAGCTCCCGTCGAGCTCCGCGCTGCCCTCTCCGCTCGCCCGCTCGCTCGTAAATCCGCCCAGCTAAAACTCTCTATTTTTTGTTCCTTAACTTTCACGGAGAACGAAACAAAAATTAAAGTACTCGGCGACAGAGGAGCTATAGGGAAGGAAGACAGCTGTGCTTAAAGAGCCCTTAAACAAGCAAATCGAAAGCGGTCGACCCGCCGAGCGCTTGTGTTGTTCTATCAGTGAGTGGCCTTCAAACTTCTTACGCCGGGGCTGCGTCGTCGATTAATATAGAACCGATCCACCGGGAAGTGTACATCGATGACTCGACGACATTGAAAAGTTCCATCGCGCCACCAGAAAAAAAAAAGCTTCGGTTATGTCCACCGAATCGTTGTGCGAGTCGGTGAAACAATCCTGCAGGAATTTAAACATGGACTGCTTGTTGGCGAAGCTTTTTTTTACAATTGCAACCTGTCTTAAGCCGGTGAACGCGTGCCTCGGTGCGCGCAGTGCGGCGAGTGTTGCACACGTGCGCAGAAATTTTACGACAGAGAAGGTTAACCAGAGGAAGGTCTTGAGCCGTTCCGCCGCAGAGAAGGAGACACATTGCGCTGCCGATCAAAACTGCGAGCGCAGTGGTCGACGCGCCCCTCCGCATTTACATTTATATCGAGAAAACCCGCGGCGACAAGATGGCCCTTTCATCGACTTGGTGATAGCCTCGCCAAGTGACGACTCGGCGACACCCAAGCATCCGCATTCACCGTTGCGCGCCACGCAAGACAGCGACGCGAAGAGAAGCAACACAATCGGCAAGGGGAGGGGAAAAAATAGAGGTCGCACGTGCTGGACGGACTCACGATAGATCCAGACGCGATCTCTATTTTTCAATCCCCCTTTCAATCCACGTGCGGAGGGCAGACGCATTGAAGATCTCCTACCCGAGGCAACACCAAGGCTACCCGGAGGACTCAGCCCACTAAAAGAAAATCATTGGGGAGCGTGTGGAGCTGGGTTGCGGAGCGCATACCGCCGCGCGCATCGTGTTCTGCAGAACTGCTGCCTTTCGCTACCACTAGTACACAGTCCGCACGAAGTCACACATCTCGCGGCACGGCTGACGACTTTGCTCAGACATAGCAGCCGTCAGTATAGCGCGCTGATAGGACTACTGACACGCGTATCGTTTGAAAAGCGCTCAGACGAGGTGATCTGTAAGCTGTCTAACGTACTTTTCTCGATTACAAGAACACAGAGGTTTTAGCAGAGTGTAAAACTTTGTAGATGTCATGATCCCACCACCAATGCGCTTCTAGTCTCGCACTAAAAAAAAGAAAAAAGAAAAGAAGGTGAATTCATTGTCAGCATCAAACCTCGGTACCTCAGCACAGCAGACCGCCTGTCCAAGAATCAGGCAACGGTACACTTATTTTTTCTTAATTGCAGTTATATTAGGCATGTTTGAGTCTATCAATTCAGGTTAAAGAACACCAGATTGTCTATAAAGTGCTACAAACTTCCACTACAGCTTGCTCGCAATCACATAGTGATTTTGGCACGTAAAAGCCCACAAATTATCAATATTAAGGCAACAGCCTCGTCTCCTTTGATATGTAGGATTCAACGTCCAAAATCACCATACGATCATGAGAGACGCCGTAGTGGAGCGCTCCGGAAATTTCGACCACTTGAGGCTTTTAACGTGCACCCAAATGGGAGCACCCGGCCCTAAAGCATTTTCGCCTCCATTAAGAATGCAGCCGCTGCAGCCGGGATTCCATTCCGGGACCTACGGGTCAGCAGCCGAGTACCTTAGCCACTATAAACCACCGTGGCGGGGCGTTACACTACCTCACTTTAGATGCCTCATCAAAAGCGAAATTTATCATCAAACACGGAAACGCGACTGTAGGCGCCGGTGTCCCGTGTTGGCGGCGTCAAGTTCAACACGAGTGATGCGAAAAGCATCACCATGTGATGACGTCATCTTACGGTTTCATAATGACGTAACAGATGCCGAAAATTGTGACATAATCGTGACGTCACGCGTTGAAGTCATCCCGCACGTCATCGCTTGGTCAACGATGGTCCGATCACAAAGGCAGGGTAAAAGCAGGTAAGGTGCAGAAATCTCTCGCAGCAGGTTGGGCAGTACTGACACATCGGCAGATATGTGAAAAAAATAGGAACAAGCACTTCGCCTTTGGTTCATCTTAGGCGAATGAATAGGTGACCCAGTGAGTTTGTTTATTAATACGCTCGATTCTATCGTAGCAGACGCTAAATTTCTCTTCGATGATTGCCGCCTGCCTGTGTCGCACAATGAAGCACGTAATATGTAGCACACCAGTTTTCATTAGGCCAGAATCAAAGTCCTCCCGTTATCAGAGGGGAAAGATACTGCGCCTTTCAGAACGCGCAGTTTATAAGAACGAGAGAAACGCGTGCTCCACAGACGATTATACATTGAAAATATTTTGGTTACAAAATGGATTGATTGAATGATACGTGGGGTTTAACGCCCCAGAACCACCATATGATTATGAGAGACGCCGTAGTGTAGGGCTTCGAAAAATTCGACCACCAGTGGTTCTTGAACTTGCACGCAAATCTGGGCACACTGGCCTACAGCATTTTTGCCTCCATAGAATATGCAGCGGCCGCAGCCGGGATTCGATCCCACAACCTGCGGATCAGCAGCTGCATATTTTAGCCACTTGACCACCACGGCGAGGCGTTACGGGACGGATCCTTCATCGCTACGCGTACCACATCGCACCTTGGCACGTACATTGCACCATGACACGTTTAATGCAAGACATGACAAGCGCGATGCCTTGCGGTGCCAAACGCATTTTGATGCGGAATAAATATTAATACAAATACGTGCAATAATAATATACGTGCACCTACATAAAGCTATATAAAGCACACGGACCTTGAGCATTTTGCCTCCATCGAAATGCGGCCGCCGTGGCCGGGATTCCATTCCGTGACCATCGGGTCGGCAGTCGAGCCCAGTAACCACTACATCACCGTGGCGAGTGCCAACAATAAGCGTATAATCTACAGAACTTAAAGAAACATTAGGCAGTTCGCACGTACCTTCGAAATCGACGTCACGCGAAGCATATGCGTAGGGAAGGTGTTTTATAAACATATTGTCACGTGCTTGTGGCAAGAAAGCAAGATTTACGATGATACAATTATGCATGTGCTATGTAAGGCAGTAGAAAGGACTAAGAAGAACTCGCTTGCGCGTTCTATAGAAGAGATCGACCTGCTCCTGTTGTCTTGATCTCTGCGTCACGGCCCCTGATTTGACGTTGTGATACTGGTGGAGGTGCTGGAGCCCAAAATCTTATGCAGTACAACGTTGCTCAGACCCATTCACTCAGTCCGGAGACTTACATCCTCGTCACGACTCCTGCGCACCACTTCTGCCAGCGCCTACTAAGCCAAAGTCCGGAGCCCGCACGAAGTCCTCTTCTTAGCAGCATGGCAGCTCCTACCAAATCCACAGTTCTCCCTCCTTTGAAGGCAGCTCTTTCCTCGCAGATGACTCTCCAACTTCCTCGCGTTCCAAACATTTTTTATGAGATAGAGTATGAGCATATGGAGAACTGGCTCAAACAGTTCGAACGGGTCGCTGAAGCTAATCACTGCAGCGAGAATAGTGCATGCCTATTTCGTGCTCAAAAATTGCGCTCGCACGTGGCACAAGAATCGCGAGGATACTTTCCACACTTGGGACATTTTCCGTCGCAAGCTTCTCAACACATTCTTGAGCTCGAACCGACGGGATCACGCACAGCTACTCATTGAAGCCCACGTGATAAAGCCCAACGAAACAGTCGCCATGTACGCAGAAGATATGATCCATCTGTTCCGACGAGCTAACCCTGACATGCTCGAGACGGAGAAGTGGCGTCTCCTAATGTGATGTGTTAAGAAACCACTGTTCGTGGGCCTCGTACGAAATTCGCCCACAACAATAAATTATTTTTTATAAAAAGGCGACTGTCATCGAGAACGCACTGCAACAACGATGCCACCACTTTGACTGCCAGCCGAACCACACGGCAGTAAGTGCTGCAGCTCAGAACACAACCGTCTGCGAAAGTTCCCTGCCACAAATGATCAGGGAAATACTGCGTGAAGAACTCAGTGCCCTCACCGTTCCACCTACCGAGGATCTGGTCGATTCCGATGCATATAGTCCGCGAGGAGTTGAGACAAGCATTCGCATCACCTGCGCTATGTCCTGAGCCATATACAGCGAGCTATTGATGTCGTCCGTCATCCTACACCATCATTTGAGCCGACACCATTCCAGTCACAGCCCACTGCCGTGCCTTCGTGGCGACGGGGCTCAGTAAGACGACCACTAGTTCGCCGAACCGACCTGTGGCGCACGGTCGACCGTCGACCTATTTGCTTCCGCGTCGACCTATTTGCTTCCGCTGTGGGAAACCAGGTCAAATCGCCCGCTATTGCCATCATGGTGGATCCCGGTTCGGCAGTTTTTCAATTCTCGCTTCCTTTCATTTTGAAGGCCGTCGCGCCCATGACGCCGATCACCTGTCGACAGGTCAAGACGCTCCATCTGGTCGTTGGCGATCTCATCACCTGCGGGTCATACTTCCTCGGACCATCAGAGCTACGCTGACGTCGCCAGAAGCCGTTCGCGCCGCGCCGAGAAAACCAACTGCTGCGACCTCGCTAGGCAAGGTTGGCAATCACAGAGACACCCAAATGTACCCTTTACTGCCGCAAGTAGATGTGACGACGAATACGGCGACAAATACTATGATGATATGTGGGGTTTAACGTCCCAAAACCACCATATGAATATGAGAGACGCCGTAGTGGAGGGCTCCGGAAATTTCGACCACCTGGGGTTCTTTAACGTGCGCCCAAATCTGAGCACACGGACCTACAACATTTCCGCCTCCATCGGAAATGCAGCCGCCGCAGCCGGGATTCGATCCCGCGACCTGCGGGTCAGCAGCCGAGTACCTTAGCCACTAGACCACCGCGGCGGGGCCGGCGACAAATACTAATGCCGATAGAGTTGTACGAACCGATCTTGGCGTTCTCATAGACGGACATAACATGACAGCCCTGGTTGAAACTGGCCCCGACTTCTCGATTAAGCGGCAAGAGCTCACCAACCCCTTAAGGAAGGTCTAGACACTGTGAAAAGGGCCGCACACCAGAAGTGCTGGTGTTCAGCTGATCACTCCTACGTGCGTGTATAAATGCACCACTCGACTTCACATCTGTGATTCAAGCTTCGTCGCCACTTTTGTGCTGTAAAGAGCTCATTTTCGGCATGAATGCCCAAAATGCCCAAAATTAGCGCCTAACAGCACTCTGTCATCTATACCCCTGAACATATGGTAATGTTTTGTGCATATTGTATGCCTACAGCAGTAGTGATGAACTACGCGGGTGTCTGCGAGTAGCTGATGATGTGACGCTCCCACCGGGATCTTGCTGCATAGTGTCAGTGTCATGTGGGTGGCCATACCATAAGCATGTGATAGCAGAACACATAGTTGCGCTTTTGCTTACGCAAGGTATTTCGATCGCGAGAGGTATCCTAGCACTGACTAATGGAGAGGAAGAAGTGCTCCTAACACACTTCAGCAACGAGCGCCGTCGAATACAGAAGGGCACCACAATTGCCTACTACGACGATGTAGAACAAACCGGGCATTGTTTTGCTTTACAACCGGACGACGCGACTGACCCTGCCTCGACACCTTAGTCGGTGGATACCTGCTCCACAGTGACGCCCTCTCATAGGAACCGCCTGCTTGAACTGATACATCAGTTCGAAGACTGCTTTTCGTGTCATCAAAGGCCCAGCAAACACAGTTGACAAAGCACTGAATCAATACTAAAGACAGCACACGACCTATTCGGCAAAATCGCTGCCGTATGGCGCCAAAATTAAGCGAGGAGATTTAAAAGCAAGTACAGAAGATGCTCGAGGATGACGTCATACAACCTTCGAAAAATCCTTGGGCGTCCCCTGTGGTGTTCGTCAAAAAAAAAAAAAAAAAAGACGGCAGCTTGCACTTCTGCATAGATTATCGCAAGTTGAATCAAGTGACGCAGAAAGACGCTTATCCACTGCCTTGCATGGACGATTCGCTCGACAGGCTATGTCATGCGCGCTATTTCTCGTCAATGGACCTACGAAGTGGCTACTGGCCGGTAGAGGTCGACGACGAGATAGATCGCGAGTAAACAACCTTTGTCTCGTTCGACGGCCTTTACAAATTTGAGGTGCTTCTTTTTGGGCTGTGGTCGGCACCAGCCACTTTTCAGCGTCTTAATGGACACCGTGCTATTAGGTCTGCAGTCGTAAGCTTGCATGGTCTATCTTTACGATGTTATAGTATTCTCAGCAACATTAGAGGAACATCTAAAGCATTTATTCACTGCCCTCTAAGCCATACGTTCGGCCAGCCTTACTTTAAAGCAAAAAAAAAATGCCATCTAGGTGTCAACGAACTCAGCTTCCTATAGGCCACGTCGCCAGTCACGCACCACGGGACAAAAAGGTCGTGATGCACTTCGTAGGGCTGAGCGCCTATTACAGATGATTCATCAAGCACTTCTTGTCTATTTCAGCGCCACTCACACGACTCCCACGTGAGAACGTTTCCTTCTTTTCAAGTGAACAGGAGCAAATGACACTTAATGAACTACGTCAGCGTCTGAAATCACTTCCAGTTCTTACGCACTTCGAACAGGAAGCCCTTACAGAACTTCACACTGACGCCGGCAATTTGCGTCTGGGTGCTGCTCTGGTGCAGTGGCAAGACGGCACTGAAAACTAATAGCCCACGCCAGCAGAACTCTCTATCGCACGTAGGAGAACTACTCGACTACCGAGAACGAATGTCTCACCGGGCAGGTATCCAATTTCGACCACGTTTGCACGACTATTCATTCAAGATTGTCTGTGTGCTGGCTCACCAACCTGAAAGACAAATCTGGTTGTTTGTCACGCTGCAGTCTTAAAGAGTTCGACACAACCATCACGTATAAATCCGAGAAGAGGCATACCGACGCTGACTCAGTTTCTCCTGGTGACGAGAACAGCGACGCTGCACTCTTGGGAGTTGTCAACACGACCACTATTGCATAAGAGCAGCGCAGTGACCCTGAGTTGTTACCACTCATTGATTACTAAGAAGGACGATGTAAGGACGTTCCGCGGTTATTTGGTGGAGGACTGCCATCTTTTTGCATGCGGAACGATGTTCTTCACAAGAAAAACTTCTCTTCAAATGATAGCACTTACTTGTCGTGCCTACATCGCTTCGAGAAGAAAATATGGAAGCGTGCTATGATGAAACCACTTGTTGTCATCTAGGCTACACCCGAACATTGTGCCGACTGCGATGCAGGTACTGCTGGCCAAAGCTACGTGCTGCTGTTAAACGTCACGTTTAAACTTGCGCCTACGGTCAAAGACGCGAAGTGCCTCCCGGCAAGCTAGCCGGTCTTTTATATCCAGTCGAAGCACCAGCAAAGTCGTTCGCCCAGAGTGTAATAGATTTTCTGGGCCCATTCCCAACTTCTACCACAGGGAACATGTGGATTATTGTCGCCACCAATCACCTCCCTCGTTATGCGGAGACTAAAGCTCTGCAGCACGACACATGTATCAGCAGAAGCTGCTCAGTTCTTCATTGAAAATATCGTCCTTCGGAATGGCACTCTAACAGAAGTGATCGCAGACAAAGGAACTGCCTTCACCGCATAACTTTTGGAGTCGGTTCTCAGACTCGGCGGTACAGCTCACCGTAGAACTACTGCACACCATTTGCCGACAAACGGGCTAACGAGGCGAGTTAGTATGAGGCAACCATTACCGGCGTGTTGTATGTAGCGCAATTAATTCGGCTGATGCAGAGCGCGGAGCCAGTTCCCGACCGGTCAACTAACGAAACTGACCGGTTCCGTAAAGGCGAACGCGGAAGATCTGCGCACGGGAAATAGAGGAGACTCCTTCGTTCACACGGTTCACGAGCAAAGCTGTCAAGGTCACCCCCGTCAATCAAGGCAAGCGCGGTCGTCTGAGTTTAAGTCATTGTTAGCATGCCATCGAGAATGCCTCAGGGACGCG
This sequence comes from Rhipicephalus microplus, assembly GCF_013339725.1. Classification (NCBI taxonomy): domain Eukaryota; kingdom Metazoa; phylum Arthropoda; class Arachnida; order Ixodida; family Ixodidae; genus Rhipicephalus; species Rhipicephalus microplus. The sequence continues at coordinate 165,974,083 of NC_051166.1, read as the reverse complement.
ACCACCGGGCTAACTGAGACATTGTCGTGGCACGCAGACGAACTTATCCTCCCCCACTCTATGTAATTACCGAGTGTTGTTAGGAATGGCGGGGCGCCTCGCTGTGGCATGCACAGCTGGTCAGCGCACAGGGCCTGACGATGTACTCACCGTTCTTAAGGAGGCTTCTACAAAGCAACGTTTAATGAGAGAGCTGACGGGGCTCGAGCGTGAGAACGGCTACCGACGAAGGTAGCCGACAGAGGCCAGCACAGCCTGACATGGGAGAGAGTGTGACACACTGAGAACGTATCCCTTCTCGTGTTGTATTTCGTAACGTAGTTTTTTACCAAAGCAGTGCCTGTAATAAAAAGTGTTTTTGCGATTGGTTGTGGTGATGCGGGCCCATACGTGATTGGCTAGTGTGGAGACGCTTTTTTTCAACCGACGGTTGAAAAGAGGGTGCTAGAATTCGAAATAGAGAGTGAAAGTTCGGGCTTGGACTCGGGCAGATTGCTGAGGCTGCAATAAATCGTCTCTTCACCGGACTACGGCTCTTCCTCCGCGCTGCACCGTGCACTCGGGTAATCGAGGGGCATCCATTCTGAACCTCAAACACCTTCCCTCTTTGGCTAGCGTAGAAGCTACTCGAGGAGAAGAAAATTAACAGCAGCGCCACAGTAAGACCCTCACAGACATGCTCTGCATGTATGTACCGTCTGTTTGGCTGCGGCGGCTGTATTTTCATAGGAGGCGGAAATGCTGTAGGGCCGTGTGCTCAGATTTGGTTGCAAGTTAAAGAAGCCCAGGAGGTCGAAATTTCCGGAGCCCTCCAATACGACGTCTCTCATAATCATGTGGTGGTTTTGGAACATTGAACCCCACGTATAAAATATAATGTATAACCTGTTTCACACTTAAGAAAAATCTTGGAGCGCATGACATCGCGGTGCGGCCAGCGCTGCAGTCGCGCCGGCAGCAGCTCGCGCGTGCGCAGGCGCTTGGGGAGCGTGGTGTTCAACCGCATCGTCTGCGACAGCGGGGCGCACTGGTCACATTGTCGGACTGCCTGTTGGTTGCATCGTTACTGCGGGAACAGCGTTTTGCAATGCCAACCTATCAGCCTCCTTTGGTTTTAATGGTGTTCTGGAAACAGTATTTGACAGCATACGTTGTTTGCTCTTTCGAAGCGCCATGGTACTGTGTGCGCTCACGTATATTTCTTCTTTGTGTGTACACCACAGTACGCTGCGACGGGGACAACCATAATGGCACGTATCCTGCGTGGTATTTCTTTCCGCTAAATAAAAACGAAGCACTCTTCATCGAGTGCCGTGCAGCCATGTGGGTTCGACGCAATAAAACAAGCAGCCTGCTGATTTAATCGTTGTTTCGGGAAACAGGCCGATATTCAGTACTAAACATTGGCCGACAATGTGGCCAGCGCGCGCCGCCATAGCCGACGACGCGGTTCAACCTTTAAGCACAATGCCCCTCAAGCACCTGCGCACGCGCGAGCTGCTGCCGACTGCCGCGCTGGCCGCATCGTGGAGGCATCGCAATACCGCGCGCTGCGAGATTTCCCCTAAGTGTGAAATAGAGTGTACGTCGACAAGGAACATAAAAACTAGGATCAGATATTGCTTCACGTGACCTTTGGTTACAATACCGCTCAATACGATATCACTGAAATGACACCGTTCAATTTGATCCATGGTCGCGAAGTCACGACAACCTTGGACACCAGTTGCCGCACGAGCGCGACGACATCGACGCCGAAGAGTTCCCTCAGCGTGCCGAGGAAGCCAGACAGATCGCGCGAGTGGGCATCTGCCATTAGCAACATCAAGATGAACAACGGTACGACCCACGATACAAGGTCATCAGCTACACACCAGGCATCAGATTATGGGTCTCGATTCCAACGTGGACTGCTTAAAGTACTGCTAAACGCTGCTTCGGCCCATGCAGAGTCACCCGACGCCTGAACGACGTGAACTACGAGGTTTTTTCCAACAGTGATTGCAGTTCCAAGTGCCGAAAGCACTCGTCCGTAGTCGTGCACGTCATGCGGATGAAATCACATTCGTCTAGTTAGTTAGTACCCGGTTACCGTGTGGGCGCGAGCAATCCATACGCCAGGTATAACACCTAAGTTGCGCATCGGGATTATGCCTTTTTCAGAGGGAGGGAAAGGTCACTTGCTTGCAGCAAGACAGGCGATGATAAAATTGTGCATGTGCTCTGTAGGACTGGAGAAAGTACGAGGAAGAAACCGCTTGCGCGTTCTATGAAAGAGAGGGACCTTTATCTGTTATCTCGATATGTGCGAGAAGACGTCATGCTTTGACGTCATGACAATATGTAATTGATTGATTTGTAGAGTTCAGCGTCCCAAAACCACTCGTGACTATATGTAATATTTATAAAGATGCATAGTCAGCATTGTCACCATGATGGACGTTCAACCAACATTACGCCTGAATAGTGCCTTTTTACATAGCAGTATATAGACCTGGCGTGGCTCTGTTGATTGCCACGTGGAAAGCTTGGGTTCGATTCCAGTTGGGACACTGATATTTATTCTTTCCATGTGTCGGGTCAACGCTGCCGACATGTGTTTCTTTCTTCGCATTAAAACTAATGGGTGTTCTCGCCGTTCCTGGGTAGACTATCACCTGTGGCGCATACTCGTCCGCTGGTATGTGCCACACGTGTGGCCGAAAGGGTTTGACGACGTAAGCGACGGGATTGTGACATTATTCATGTCATGAACAGTGAGTCATATTCATAAAACCATTTTACCCTCCCATGCTAATTTTAGTTCACCCCAAGTCAAGGGGGTGATCACGAGAACACCCAGACGTAGGCGGATAGATAGATACGTGGATAGATGCCGAAAGTGCGGGTAGTACGCAAAGGAATGCTTCGCATAAAAAGATTTCATATATGCCACACTAAACGCGCAAAATACGTCATCGGCGTAAGCACACGTGATGTAAGTAATCAACCTAGCGTGATGAAGTCACAAATAACCAAAATAAGTGACCTCGTCATGTGGCGTGTTCGTTCACCATCGAGGTGCAGAGGTCCGCGCCACCGCAATGGCTGATCGCTCCTACTGTTCAACCTCGCTCCAACCCGCCATCTTCCAACGAAATACGAAGACATTCCTCGCGCACAATAGACGCTACTAAGTAGACAATGAATTTTTGATTCACTCTACTTCAGACATAGGAGCATATCGGTAGACATTCCTTTACTTATGCACCAGAAGTTCTGCCCTCATCCTTGCTGACGTCTATGGCTGCGGTGTGTTAATAATGGTTACCTTTTAACGCGATAGCTCATTTCGCAGAAATTCCGGCGTCGGTGTCGTTGGTTGTGAGCTAAAAATCGTCGTCATGTGCGTGACCGAAAAATCTAGAAAGATGCGAACTAAATCGACAATAAAAAATTACACCACCTTCCTCTAAAGCGAACCACGTGTATCGATGCGAAGCAGAGGGCACTAGCGCTCACATGGTGGCGGCGTTCACGCTGGCGCTTATCGCAGCTATGCGAACGAAAGAAACCTGGGAAGGCGCAAAGCACGCAGTGATAGACCGGTGTTTCCTACTGGAACATGCCGATCACTGCTAATAGGCAATGAGAAACACAAGACTCCGATCGGACACAGAGATCTGCTGTCCACTTTTAGTTTACGCGCACGCGGCGAATTTTCATTCTTGGACAACGTTGCGGAGAAATCTCCCATCGAAACTATGTTGGAGGTCAAAATGCAGCGCCCATATATAGGGTGTTTCAGCTGAAAAGCACCATGCGGTAAAGAACTAAACATGAGCACTACGCGTCTTCAATTGACGCAGTATTGTTCTACACCATATAGAGCACGACATAATATTTTTTCTGATCTGCCAAGTTAGGCAATTATTAAAGATTTCTTAACTTTTAAATAGTGACTCTAGAGAAAAATCTTCAATACAAAATTTGTAGCGCCCATCCGGACATAATTAAATTTTTCATCTGCAGTGAGATAACTGCACTGCTTAATTTTCTTACCAGCCTTTGTTTAAAGTGCGCAAACAGTCAAAAAATACCACGTGATTGTCGCCTAACGCGCGGCGTTTTCAGTGCCCTCAAATGTTAGTTCGAAGAAACATCACAGACTGCTCACGCACGAAGGTCGCTTGAAAAGACTATCGGTGACTACGATGGGCTTTAAGCAATGGTAGGATGGTAGAAAAAAAACTTCGGCTATATATATATATATATATATATATATATATATATATATATATATATATATATATATATATATATATATATATATATATATATATATATATATATATATATATATATATATATATATATAATATATATATATATATATATATATATACAGAACTGTTTAGTAATAGTCAGTGCGACATGGTTTAACGCATAATGAATAAAGACCAGACAGAGCATTTATTTGAAGATGAAGTGGTTATAAAAAGCATTTTACAATTCATTATATTTACATTTATTATGGGATCCCCTCTATCTAATTACTCGTTTCTTGCCCAATCCCCCAGAGTGGGTGGTTGCCACACATTTAGGTCGTCGTCATCATCATCATCAATAAGCGATGATTAAAGAGCTCCCGCGTAGGACCAGTAAACAGGGTGAACGTTAGTTTAAAGCGTAAAAGTAACGTGTTATGACCACACAAAACTGTCATCACACTGATTAAACCCTAATGCTTTATGCGGGCCAATATATTAGATATGTGAGGTTTAGCGTCCCAAAACCACCATATATGATTATGAGAGACGCCGTAGTATAGGGCTCCGGAAATTTCGACCACCTGAGGTTCTTTAACCCTCAGAGTTTCCTAAATATACACTAGCGGGAACTCTGACGCTAGTGTCTATGAGAACTGCAACGCATAGTGCTTCAGCGAGCATGGGAATAATGGGTATGACATCGATGTCTAGTATTCGTACTTTATGTTCGTTCTGGCTTCGCGTGGCCTGAAGCTGGTATTTCACGAAACAATAATTGGTGAATTTTTGGCTGGTACGCTTCACCACTTTAATCTTTTAGGCTTACCACTTGAAGTCGGGTCACGAAGTAAAAAAACGGTTTGCTGTTTTCTTCGACACAAAACCAAAACGCACAATAAATGAAGCCACAAGTGTGTTCGACACCCGAAAGCACAAAGACTAGGCAAATCCGTGTCATATATACCCATAATTCCCATGGTCGCTGAACGAGAGCAGCACCAGTGTCTCCTCTAGTTGAACTCGCTCGCTGGATTCCATGCCAACCGGTTGTGCCCTCGCAATCTCCGACTACAGTGAAACTCTGGCCGACTGTGTTGGTCCTACGCCACCTCCTGACGCCGGTCCCCTAGGACGACGACAGCGTAGCTCTGGCCAACTGGATTAGCTCTACGCCATCTCCTGTCGCCGACAAGAGCTCTCGCCAGTGGTGTCCTGTCCTCGGACTCCTGCGACCGTGTTCCTCTTTCCTGTCTTCTCCCTACTTCCATCGCTCCATGTCCCTGCGCCTCGCTCTCTCCTTCCTGTCTATCTCTCTACCTTTTGATCCTATCCCTTTATTCCCTTCTCTACCCCCATCCCTCGTGAGCTACTGATGAGGTGTCCTCCCCCTGAGAGACAGGTACGGGGCTCATTTTCCCCCTCTTTTCATTTATAATCACTCCCCCCCCCCTCTAGTTATTTTAAGAAACTCTGTGCTTTAATCTGCACCCAAATCTAAGCACACAGTTTAAGTCAGCCAGATATGGAATCAAATTATTGGAAAGGCTCCTGTAAAACAATCTTCATTCATGCAGGAGAACAATGTCGTTTTTATACTATGCAAAACTGTAAGCTGAGAACGGCATTTCCGGAAGAACTTCCATGTTGCACTGTATGGCTTTTAAGCTGCAGTATGTACAGCCCCGGATACATATTGTGTCGTGGCCGTTTTTTGAGGCTGTTTTTGAAGCCTTCAATAATACTAACGTTGTAACCATTTTTAGGTGTGTGTTTTTTTATCTTTCTTGACAGCTATTCACGCTTGTGCAAGTACAACGCTCTCAGTTTTATATAGATTGCACACGTCAAGCTTTCATCATCATCATCATCAGCCTGACTACGTCCACTGCAGGACAAAGGCCTCTCCCATGTTCCGCCAGTTAACCCGGTCCTGTGCTTGCTGCTGCCAATTTATACCCGCAAACTTCTTAATCTCATCTGCCCACCTAACCTTCTGTCTCCCCCTAACCCGCTTCCCTTCTCGGGGAATCCAGTCAGTTACCCTTAATGACCAGCGGTTATCCTGTCTACACGCTACATGCCCTGCCCATGTCCATTTCTTTTTCTTGATTTCAGCTATGATATCCTCAACCCCCGTTTGTTCCCTAATCCACTCTGCTCTCTTCTTGTCTCTTAAGGTTACACCTACCATTTTTCTTTCCATTGCTCGCTGCGTCGTCCTCAATTTAAGCTGAACCCTCTTTGTAAGTCTCCAGGTTTCTGCTCCGTAGCTAAGTACCGGCGAGATACAGCTGTTATATACCTTCCTCTTGAGGGATAGTGGCAATCTACCTGTCATAATAACATGGTGAGGTATAACATGGAGAGAATTGAACACGCTCTGAAAAACGGAGGAAGTGTCAAAGCATTGAAGAGGAAACTTGGGATAGGCAAAAGTCGGATGTATGCACTAAGGGACAAAGAAGGCAAAATAACTACCAATATGGATAAGATAGTTGAAATAGCGGAGGAGTTTTACAGAGATCTGTACAGTAGCCGAGACAACCACGACCTTAATACTATAAGAACTAGCAGTAACCAAGATTACACCCCACCAGTAATGATAGAAGAAGTCAAGCTTTCACACCTCTCTAAATAGGTTACGAAATGTCAGAAGATAGTGTTTTTTAGACTTCCTTGATAAGAAATTATTTTTACACAAAATGTGGGCATGCTGGATGTATAAACAGCGCGACAGTATACGCCGCTCCTTCCGTTTAATTCAGCACACTCCAAATAGGTAAAACGGGAGTTTTCATCCATCCTTCACTAATTGTCTTAAGAAATCCTGGGAACATAAGATGGTGGACAGTTTTCTAGAGCAGTCTAAAAGGTTATCGAGTGATGAATATCGTAATTTTGAACAATGTCATAATACTGACGGTTTGTTGCGAACGATGTGGGTGTCAAGCTTGAAACAAAAAGAACAGGAAACGCATGAAACTGTTGTCGTTTCGTACATGTGTAGTATTGCGCACATAAACGAAAGAGATAGGCAGGTCAATCTTAATCATCCTTTTTTTTTGCTTCGAGAAAATGAAGCATTCAGTGAAATGTGACTGCTCATTTGTCAGCTTCTAAGCAAGTGTGTCGTATACAACATTGGAATAGATCCACGAAGAGATGTGAAGTTCAGATTTCGTGGTGGTGCAGAAAATTTTACACTAAAAAAACTGGGCGTTGCGGGAATGAAAGACTCAAGAAACAGAGGTATAACGTGACGCAGACAGAAGGAGTTTGGCTTGTTGCCCACGACTGGCTAAGACGGTATATAGGATTGGCCACGAGGCTAACGCTATCCCCCAACAGTTGCAATCCCCAACATCCGCTGTTGCACATGATGCGTACTTTATGTTACTACCAAACCATGCGACTGCCGAAGGAAACTTCACAGGACCCTACATTACTGTAGGAAACTCGGTGTTCCGAGCAAAATTACAAAGAGCCAAGATAGAACACTGCGACTAAAGGAAATACGATGCCGCAGATTTTTGAATTACACATTGCTTGAAGCAGCGTGTATGGCTGTCTTTCTCTGACACTTGTCCTTTAGTTTTCATGTGCTATGCATTCGTGTAGTCATCATCTCCAGCAAATCGGCACGATTTTACATCAATTCGAACACGAAGATGAAAAAATAAGCATGAATGTCTTTGCATCCACCTACTAGTCTCACCCCTCCCCGCTTTCGGGCCCTGCTTTTGCGAACAAGCCGCATCTAGGCGTTGTCTCTACTGTACAGGCTTTCTCTCTCACCATTTTTTAAACTCTTAAGTTGTTTCACGCGCCCTCTTAACGGCCTGATTAGATTCCTTATAGGCATACACGGACGCGCCCCGTCTAAGATTGAGGGACGGAAACAAGCTTTAACACACACCCACGCACACGAAGAGAAAGAGCGTGCAATGTTTATTGTGCCCACTCTCTCACTATCTCTACAGACTTTTTACGCAGCTGTGAAGACGATTGATTGATATGTATGGATTTAATGTCCCAAAACCACCATATGATTATGAGAGACGCCGTCGAGAACGACTTCAGAAATTTCGGCCACCTGGGGTGTTTTAATGTGCACCCAAATCTAAGCAGACGGGCCTACAGCATTTTCGCCTACATCGAAAATGCAGCCGCCTCAGCCAGGATTCGATCGTGCGACCTGCGGAAGCTTTGGAAACGAGATGCACGCCGATAAAGGCCTAGTGTCGCCGCTGTTGTGGCTCCAGCTGCGGGCTGGCCTTGAGAACAAGGGGGTGCGTGCCTATCGGGAGAGAGGCATGTCAGTGACCGTAACTACCGGGCAGCGGCGGTTGTTCGATCAAATCGCGCGCAAGCCGACGGGGCAAGGGGTCAAGCATTGCGACCAGCGCGCGCAATTCGTGACGGCATCGATGGTGCTGCTCCTAAACCCATCCTGAATGTATACGAGCTCTCTATAGAAGCAGCAGACCGATCACGACGTAGACACGTGGTTCTGTTTGCTGACCAACGCACGAGAGGAGGTTGGGGGGGGGGGGGGGGGGGAGGTTGGCGTGAGGCGCATATGTGGGCGATCATATAAATGCGAGAGAAAGAGAGAGAAATAAAAGAAAAAATAAATTAGAGGGGTGTCAAAGTGTATCCGACAAGGTTGCCTCGGGATTGCGTGAAGGTCCATTTCTCTCACTCCATCTTTCCTCGTAATGCGGAAGGGAGAAATAATTGAGCTAGCAAGCTTATTTACGGACGGATGCATTTCGCGCTCGTTTCCCGGCAGCCTGGCCTGATACCTCCGTACGCTGTAAAATAAAGAAGACAAAAATGAAACTCTTTCCAGAGATGGGGAAGGAAGGTACACGCATTTCCAACCAATCTCTGCGTTAGACGCGCGCAAATGCCAAGATTATCTTTTAGTAAGATCTAAGATGTGTTCGGGAAGCACTCCCCGCAGTGCAACTAACGCACGTAACTAACACGCGTACGTCAGTTCGAGATCACGGACGTAATCAAACAACTTTGGCGCCGGAATGCAGCTCAGTTATAGCGAAAAATAGAAAGCGCGGAATTACCACGGCAAAGCTGCTTTGATGGCAGCCGGGGTCGCTACCTAACGCACGCGAGTCAGTTCCGCGCGTTAGTTACGGCGTGGGAGTTTTGGTGGCAATGCTTTACTAAGGCAATCATTGAAATGGAGCACATATCATACAGCTTGTACGTAAGGTTCCTGTTCGTTCTCGTTTCGCTATGGTCCGGCGCTTCGACGTGCTCCTTTAATATGGGTTGCTGCAATGAGCGTAGTTCCTAACCACAATCTTAAATGCTTTTGGCCGCAGAAATCCATTAAACGCGACAGTTTTTTCCCGCAGTATTTGTGCACGAAGTATACCTTTCGCACAAAAACAGTTTTCTCGTTTTAAGTTGAAGTACCGTAAGGCAGGCTTGCTTGCCATCTATGCACTCCTCTGTAGCCTACCGCTGTTCATTGCCCCACCGCTGTGGTCTAGTGGAGGTACTCGGCTGCTGACCCGCAGGTCGCGGGATCGAATCCCGGCTGAGGTGGCTGCACTTTCGATGGTGGTGAAAATGCTGTGGGCCCATGTAGACTGATTTGAGTGCAGGTTAAAAAACCCCAAATGGTCGAAATTTCCGGAGTCCTCCACTACGGCGTCTCTCATAATCATATGGTAGTTTTGGAACGTTAAATCCCACGTATCCATCAAACAATCAAATAATCCCACTCCCCCTATGTTCGCCAGCTGGTGCCTAAGGGGTATGCACAAAACACTGCTTTGTGGTACTGGGTGGGATGGTCCATATTTCTTTGTTTTGAAGTCACTGACCTTACCAGGTGTGAAAGGTATGAAATAAATATATATATATATTTATATATATAAGAAGCTTTGATGAATGGGAGACGTGGCCTAGCTCATACGTCCCATTCACGTTTAATGTCCAGACGCAGTTCTACAATCTTACTAAATCTTCAAGGCCGAGGAAGCCGTCCCATGAATTCTATAACAACTGAGGTAGGCGAGGTTGACTGTTGCGTTCTGGCCAACAGAAGCACGCCTTGAAGGTAGATATTACTGATGACACAGCAATTCTTGTGAGGAATGAACAAGGGTGGAAGTCCTCGTAGGATTTGATAGTCGGATGTCGTAGGCACCGAGTTCTCTGTCGTAGACACTGCTTTCTGTGTCGTGGCTGAGACAGAACGAGTGCTTGCAGCCTGCCAGTGCGAGGACCAAAGCTGATGATATGATGCCTTTGTTCCTTCGTTGTACACGTGGTAGCTGCATGTCTCTTTCGTAGCTTTCTGTGGTCTTCTCTCAGTTTGTTGAATCGTAGACACGGCGTTGAGAACTGGTGCAGAAAACTTTGTCGACGTTGCTTTCTGTTAAAATGGTTTAGGCATTCACTTTGTCCTTGTTTCTGTGATTGGTGTTGTCTCTGATTAAGCCACAAGTGTACTCGTGATGAGGTTTCGCTTTTTGGCTGTTTTTGTTCGAGTAAGTGTTGTAGTGCCTGGGGTTCATGAAGTTGCCTCTGTTTAAATTGCTCGTTTTGTTGCGAAAGTTCATGAAATGGGTATCTTTCAGGAACATGAGTCTCCTTTTCTTTGCACGATCATGTGATCAATAGACAGTCGGTAGTCGTTACTCTACTGCTGGGCTTGTCTTGCAATAAAAGCAGCGTGACAGACTGATGAGAAAGCTCCCAAAATGGTTGTGAGTCATCATTTATTGTAAATGCTTCTGCCAGTTGACAGTGCGCCGGCATTGGTGGATTCGAAACTTCTGAAGTGCTTCGACTCGCATGTGTGTTATCACTTGACAATGAGGGCACAACAGACACGACTTGAGGTGGTTCAGATGGTGTATGTTTTTCTTTTTGCAGCGCGATTAGACTGAGAATGTCTGTCAAAAGACTCTGGTCGGGAACGTTAGGGTGTGGGCTAGAATTGTAAGGATTCACCAGCTCGTCACGCGTAAATGCCGTCACACGTTCGAAGCCGTCTGGGCCTTGTGTGTGACTCGAAGCATCAAGTGCTTAGGGTGGTTCTGTAACATTTGGAGTGTTGTGGTGCAGTGAACACGTTGAAAATGCCGATTTCATTGCTCTTGGGAAAGCCGGCTTTAGGTTCAGTCTTTTGGCGAAATTGTCTTGATTCCTTTCGATATGCGGAGGCTTTACCTTGTCTGTTGCGACGTGCAAGTTAGCAGTCGGTGTTCGAATGCGAGACGTTTTTTTCGGAAGAGTCGTATGATGGTACAATGGTGAGGCCTTGTTCGGAAAGTAGGCTTACTGCGGGAAGACTTCGCGTAACTATGATGGGTGAGTTGAAAAGCCTTCCGCTGATTTGGGGCGGACATATCTTAACCATATTTTTTTGAAACGGGTGATCATTTTTTCTTTTATTTTTTTCCAAGACTCATAGTTTTCGAAGATGTGGGCGAGGTAAAACTTGAAAGCCTTACCAGCGACGTAGTCATTAAAGTTGACGATCATTTCCCGTTCCGACCAGGATGCAGCGACGGCGTGGTGCTCGAATAGGTTGAACCAGTTCTGTACGGGTCCGTCGTCCGCTGATCCGGTGTACTTGGGGATGTCAAGGTCAGCTGATGGCGCTGTCATGATGCTGGTCATGGTGTAGAGTTGGGATGCACTTAGTTACTTGCAGGGTGAAGTTATAAAACAAAATACTTAAAAAGTGTTTCGTGGAAAGCCATCAAGCTTAATAATTGACAAATACATTGATTGTACCTGGGCTACCCATATATTTTTTATCGTTTTTAAAAAACTTACTGAAAGGAAAAGACGGCAAGAAAGGAACAAGATGTATTCATCGAGGTCATATTAAAAGAAGCCACGAAGAACAGAACATGGCATACCAGGAACAAAAAAAAAATATATGTCACCGTCGACATAGCGATAAATGCGAAAGGAATGCGTTAGCAATACACAGTGTTATAGGATACCGACAGACTTTACACATTCGATAAAATTTAGAAGTTATAAATAGCGTCACCAGTGCACTGTGCAGGCAACGCTAATTAATGATGAAGAGGCGACAAACCGCCAGCGCTCTGAAAGCACGCCAAGCGTCTCAGCGTCCACTGGCTTGCACAACAGAAACCGTCAGTGACACTGAAACCGCGGCAGGCGTTTGAAGGCGGCACACCACTAAATGTCTTCTATTGGCCTTGAAAATATATCGTGGCGTTACCTAAGCGGTGACGACACTCATAGGATGCCGGGTTGTGTTGCCTGCTAGAACACCGCATTTACTGCGCTTTTTGCGCGTTTGCTGTGGACACCATGCATGCTTCGCTTTCTTTTGAAGCTCAGTGCTTAAAGAAGCTGTAAGATTTGGTAATACGGGCAAGCAAACTACAAATTGGTGCCCCCGGTTGCACTCTCGTGTCTAATTTGCATCGTAAAATCGCGACTAAGAACCGGTGCAGCCGTGGGGGACGATGCATGTATACTATAGTGTCGCGAAAGCTAAGTTGTCGTATTCCACAACTACGCATCCTATCTGTGACGTCAAAACGATCGCAGTGCTGGCTTCTCTAGCGGAGGGCCTCGCGGCCAATACCACCTGAAGACGCATGCCCTTGCGGCGACTGGTCAGGGTGCCTGTCTTCACCAACTGAGGCTGCAGGTTTCATTTCTATTTGTGTTTTTTATATTATATATACGTTTACCAATAAACACCACTTGATGACCGCCGTGCTATCCGTCAAGCCCTCACTCGCGATTTCGCTCAAGCCACCGGCTTCAGATCGACTTGTGCAACGATTTTTCCGTGCTTACTGTTCTAATTGTAACACACAAATAAATGCCGTAGTGCATCACATGAATTTAAAGACGAAGGAAAAACAACGCTATAGAGATGAAGCTAGCCCAAGGAATTTTCATTCAATGCGCAGACCTAGTAAATGCGCAAATAAGTTAAAAAAATGTTTACATACGGGACAGTGACTCTGCGTCTTTCTTGAAATAGGAGGACATCAACGAGTCTGATCATGCGGTCAGGAATCGATCAATATTCCGTACACAACAACAAAAAAAAAACGATAGTCTTTCAGGAGTGGCGTGCACATCACCGCATTATCAATGGCTCCAACTCTATAGGACACTACAAGCAGCCCTTGATCTTGAAGTAAGACACTTCAATATCGAACGCCCATGTGCGTCACAGGGGCTGCACGGATCGAGCGAGGAACTACATGCATGTACACACTCCCTGGTCGGTGTTAACCCTCATATACCAGCACAGAATGCATTAAAAAGCCTTACTATGAGTATTAGAAACCTGAGGAGAACATCTTCTTCAAATACAGTCTAACGATTCAACTGCGGCTTGTGTAGTAATGGTTAGCTATCTGAGAAGATAACTACGCGTTAAAAGATAAGAGTCGCCGTCAAGTTGACACAAGAATGCGTCGCAACAACAACAACAACAACAACAACAACAACAACAACAACAACAACAACAACAACAACAACAACAACAACAACAACACAACAACAACAACAACAACAACAACAACAACAACAACAACAACAACATTAATAATAATAATAATAATAATAATAATAATAATAATAATAATAATAAAGTTCATAAATGGAGTCAAACACCATTGAATTTTTAATAACTGTTCTTTAAATTTTGTACCGCTTACGGGGTCTACGAGGTTATTTCCGACGTCTTTGTCCGTGGTCTAACGCCAACCGGAAAGGCAGCTAAAAGCCGCTTTAAACTTGTCGAATTAAGGGAAGTGAAAGGCAGCCTCGAAGAATGTTTGCGGGTGCTCTACATTGTGAACAACTTTAAAGATTTCAAGCAAGCAAAATACCCTTTTGGCTGTCCAGAATTTGCAAAAATTAGAGTGTAAGGGTGTTTTCCTTACCCAAACAGACCTTAAGGGGAAATGTTTTAACGGAAACACCATGTAAGAGTTAGGGATGTTATGGGTTATCGAAACACATTTTGTCCATACGAGAACATGCCAGGTGATAACTGGCACTCACTGATTAAAAAGTTGTTGGACATTAGGCGAGTTTAGACTAAAAAATATCTCAATTGTGGCCATACAGAAGCACACCACAACTTTAAGCCCATGCTGTTAATGTTTGATGCTCATTTATATATGAAACAAGAATGTCCCCGCCGGCACTTAACGATGGAATAAAATACTGAGGGTATATATAGCGGATGACCGGAGTGAGGATCGGTACCGCAAACGCACCGTCGAAGGGTGTTTCACAATACACTATATTGTGTTTCTTTGGGCGCGTGCGTGCACCTTCTTTGCTGACGTCATCTGCAACAGCTTGTTCCCTGACTCATAGACCTTCATTTAACGATTTATTTAGTAATATTGTGTTTAGCCCATTGGCAACACCTGGTAAGGGTGTTTTTACCGTGAAAATACCCGGTTCCTGAGATGTAAAAGTGCTAATTATAGACAAGGCGAAACCCCCTTAAAGGTGTAGAAGGGTTCACTGTGTGTACGACCAAACAACGACGGAGAATGCGAGAATGTTACCGTGCTGAGACATGTAATTAATATTATTTGTTATGGTTTAACGCCTCAAAGCTACGACATGATTATGAGAGACGGCATAGCGGCGAGCTTCAGAAGCTTCGATCACCTGGGATTCTTTGACGTGCGCCTAAATCTAAGTATACGAGCCTCTAAAATTTTCTCCTACGTCGAAAATGCGACCGCCGCGGCTGGGATTCGATCCCGCGATATGCGGGTCAGCAGTCGCTGTGATGAGATGGGCAAGAAAGGATGTGGTGATGGAAAATTCATGCACATGACGTACAGTGGGATAGGCTGGCGCAAGGCCACAGACACGACGTGAATTCACAATCCCGACACGAATCGGCACGCTGCCACGCCGGCATGCAGCCACACAGCCCATTTCACAAAAAACAACAGCCCCGTGCTTCGCAACGCTTTAGGGCCTATTTTTATTTCGCTCGTTAGCCTCTCTGACTTTTCTGAAATAGTGTGAATGGATATTCCTCGCGCGAGCATTGTAAAAAAAAAAAAGCCATTGGAAAGGCAAGTCACGTCGAATGTACCAGATGTCAATAGCAGATGAAGTCGGACTACCTGTCCTTTTACAAACAAAAACAACGACGCCAACAACCTATTGCCTTTCTGTGAGCGAATGGGGCCAACGTACACAGCCTCCAACAGCATACATCAGATAATATCATGGATAATGTAAAGTACAGGAAAGGGAGTCAAGACACCGATCCCCCGCAAGCTGGCATTTCGGACGCACTTATCAACCCCTTGAATAAACACGGAAGTTACATTGGTGTGCTTGACGTAGCGCACGTTTTTTTTTCTATTATTGTGATCAATAGACAATGATATCATAGTCATGTTAACGAGGGTAGATTAATTCAAGTGAAAGATTTTCGTAAAAATTTTTTTTAACACGAAAGTTTTATGCCATCGTCCACCAAGACTTTTGTGGCGTATTTCCATCACGGATATGACGTTTTACAATTAACGCTGCCAAATGCGAAAGAAGAAGATTAAAGATGAAGTTCCCCGTCGAGAATCGAAGGTCTAAGTTCTTTGAATGGGATGAAAAGCGCCTGGTACACTACCGACTGAGCTATTTAGACAATAGCTGAGCTCCGTACGAAAGTGCCTTATATATTTGACACATTCTTTCTTGTTCCGTGCTCTATGTTGGCAAAGCTGGGCGGTGCCACCGTCTGTGAGCGCTCTAGCGAATGCGGTATGACGCAGTTAAAGCATGGTGTCCGAGATTGCGCGCCAGCGCAGTCTTGGAGGCCGTGGTTAAAGCTTCTCGATAGCAGTGAATTACCCTGACCGAGGAGCATCGGAGAGCCGCCGACGTAGTTATGTTATTTGTTTTTCGCTTCGTGTTAGCGCACCACAGCGCGTTGTTGAAGTCGTGCAGCTCCCACATGCACCAACGATGTTTCACCGTTGACTACTTTCAAGCGTAGTAGCACCAGCTTATTTAATAAAACTGCAGCATTAAGCATCAGAGTAAGGCAACGATGTCGACGGGCGAATGCCGTGCCTTGGTGCAGCGAAACTGAAGCCAGCAGGACATGGAACGCCGCACGCGATCGCGGCTGAAGCTATGAATCTTAGCGCCCGGCGTTGCTGAAGCGCAGTATGCGTGAGTGCTGGCGTACCTTTGAGGAGCACACATCATGCTGTTTCTCTCCATCACTGACGAACCTTGAAAACGCGCATATCATGTAGCAGTGTTCAGTGTCTGCTTGTCAATGCCACCCTTGTGCGCTATTACCGATACGCTATGTTCATGCAAATTTTGAAAATCACAGCATATCCACGGAGTCAATGATGATGAGTGGGGCGAAGCGTCCATCCGTCCATTCGTCCGTGTGTCCGTCTGTCCGTGCATGCGTCCATGCGTCCGATCGCGTTCGAGAATTCAGATGGCGTGCGGGTAACGCCGACGAGACGCGAGCCAGGGATGCCTGAAAAAATAATACGAAAAAAGAACCAGCCGTGAGCAGGTTCCTGCTCACGGCTGGTTGTTTTTTCATCCACTTTTCTTTCTTCTTATTTTACATTCCATTGGTTCTAATACCGTCCCCTGTACATTCCTTGGCATTACTGTCTGTTAGATCTCATTAATATTGTGTTAAAACACGGAAAAACGAGCCCTTAGGTATACACTTCTTTCCCTTATATATATATATATATATATATATATATATATATATATATATATATATATATATATATATATATATTATATATATATATATATATATATATATAGTCTAGTAGATCCTCCGTGAGCGGTCACAACGTGGTTTATTTCGACGTTTCGGCCTAGAGTCTGGCCTTCATCAGGAATAAAGATACATTTTGTCGGTGCTCAGCTTTATACAATCTCAAATCAGAGGGCAAGGTAAGAGGAAAAAAAAAGGAAAGAAGAAAAAGAAAAAAGAGAAAAATAATATACGGTGGACGCCCCTCGGGTGCCCCCCTTCCACTTTTCCCTGCACTCCCCCCCTCTCTCTCCCCTTCACCTTTCTGATGTCAGCGGTCTGTGTATGTTTCCGTTCACTAGCGCATTCCTCCCGATCAGACGGCCCCTCCTGGCACTGGCGGTTCGGTGTGGGGCAAAAAAGAGCTTTTCAGGAAGTCCTAAGCCTTTAACTACTCGGGGTCCCGTAAAAAATTCGTCGTAGAAGGACGGGGGCCGCGTATTGTGGCAGAGGCTGGTCAGCGGGCATTTTAGGAAGTTCTAAGCCTTTAACTACTCCGCGCCCTGTCAACATTTCGTCGTAAAAATAGGGGTGCCCCGTATTGCGGTAGGCTGTGCAAGCGCGTGCAATGCGAATTCCTGGCCCGCTTCTAAATTACGCGTGTCGTGGGGGCCTCCCGGCTGTGCACATGGTTGCTGTTGGGCATGTCGTGCATGGCACAATTGATTGGGTAGTAAACTAAAACAGAAAACAGACGACAGCTGCACTTAGGAAGAGTAGTTACACTTGGAATTGTTTTAGGTTGTCCAGTGCCCTTCGCAGCTGCAGTGCCGTGAACTCAGTTACTATTTTCATTGTTGCCGTTATTGTTTTCTAATGCTTTAATTGCTGCAAGTGTACCAGGATTCTCATTTATTCCTCTATCGAGGGTGTTAAATCGGTGGATAAGGTATGACTCTCGTTGTTCACGTTCTCGATTTGATTTAAATCCCGTCTCCAAGAGCGTTACTGATAGTTTGTCGAATGCATGGTCGGGAAGATTGAGATGTTTTGATAGAGGTAGACTTGGGGCTGATTTCGCATGGGCTCTGTGATTATTGAAGCGAATCCTAAATGGTGTTTCTGTTTGTCCGATGTACTGCATACCACACACGTTGCATTCGAGTAGGTACACCACATTAGAAGAATCGCATGTTAGGTTTCCTCGTATGTTAATCGAAAACTTGGATTGCGTCCTGGTTGCTTTGTCTGTTTCTCGCATCGCCTTACATACAAGACATCGTGGCTTTAAGCAAGGGCGGCATGAATTATTGGGGGGTGATGTGTTAATTTGGGAGTGGACAAGGGTGTCTTTGAGGTTACGTGGTCGTCGGTAAACGACGCCTGGAGCGGATGGGAATGCGCGTTTCAGACGTTCACTTTGTTCCAGAATGTTGTAATGTCGTTTAAGGATTTTGTTTACATTGGGGAAGTTTGTGCTGTAAGTCAAGCAGAGGTTTGTTCGTTGTGGGTCTTCTCGTGGTGGTCGCTTCATAAGTAAGTCTTCACGCTTTAGTTTTCTCGCTTTTTGAACAGCGTCATTAATTACATGTGGGGGGCATTTTTGTTGCTCGAGCATAAGTTTTAGCCTCTGTGAGCTCGTGTCGAAGTCAGCGTCTCTAGAGCAGATTCGCTTAAACCGGTGAGCCTGGCTGTATGGAATACTGTTTTTACAGTGGCGTGGGTGATCGCTTTGGTAATGAAGGTATTGTTGTCGATCCGTTGGTTTGCGATATAGGGTTGTAGAGAGCTTCTCTTCTTCTATCGTTATGGTAACATCAAGAAAATTTACGGTAACTTGCGAGTATGTGTGTGTGAAGTGTATGTTCGGATGTACAGCATTGTAAGTGTCTATAAAGCTGAGAAGTTCGTCCTCGCTGTGGGTCCAAATATATATATATATATATATATATATATATATATATATATATATATATATATATATATATATATATATATAGTACGACGGAAGGGAAATCGTTAACATAAAGTGGAACTAAGTGGAAGACAGGACATCATCCATTACTACTCGTCGATATCGGTCGGATAGGTGGCGCTGGTAAATTGTGTCTCGGAAGCTATAGTCATGAGTTGGTTGGATTGATAAGAAGCTTCCTGCTTTCTGCCTTCCGAGCGAGGGCTGAGTTGTTCCGAATTATAACCGTTTCAGTCATGGTGAGTACAATTGTTCACATGAACTTCAATGGCAGGTAACACACCGCGTGTTTCTTCAAATGGATTGAAACTTAGTGCAAATTCGTGCAGGCATCATTAGTAGACAATTGGAGATAATAAACTACGTTACGCTGCGTATTGGTGCATGGGACCACTATGCTCGATACATTGTCATGTTCATATGTGGGCTTCAACGTCCGAAAACCACTATATGATTATGAGAGACGCCGTAGTGGAGGGATCCGGAAATTTCGGCCACCTGGCGTTCTTTAACGGGCTCCCAAATCTGAGCACACGGGCCTACCGCATTTTCGCTTCCATCGAAAATGCAGCCGCCGCAGCAGGAATTCGGTCCTGCGAACTGCAGGTCAGCAACCGAGTACCTTAGCCACTAGACCATCGCGGTGGGGCTACACTGCCATGTTGGACGAGTGTTCGACGTGCCGCGTTACAGGACCAACATGAACACTTTTTTTTGGTTTTTTTTGCTCGAAAGGAACACGCAAAAAAAAACGCGCAATCAATTCGGGCCCAATAGTCAAGTTTTTTCAGTTTCCTTAATCACCAAGCTTCCTTGCACACTGCAGCAGAGGATCCAACCCCCCTATAGACTATAACTTTGTTACAATTCTTCGGTATTACAGGGATAATAGAAAACTGTATCCAGCACCGCATAAGTACTTCACAGCCTTGAAGTCGGTGGCATTACGCAGAATCCAAACAAACACAAAGACGAACTAAGACAGGCTACATGTATTCTACCCCACACCATACAGAGATATATGTCAGTGGTGTGGGGCCACACTAACTCTGTTTCACATCACGTGGAAGTGTATGCATCACAATGAAGAACACCACAACATGAACAACACAGAGGAACAGTGGGAGGCACTACTGTCCAGCTAAGCCATTGCTAATCAGCGCTGGCTGGTCTAACGGGTAGAGATGATGACTAGGGCCAGCGGAGCCCTGGAATAGGGGCACGACCATTTGGAATGCTCCGCGTTATGCGCAAATGAAGTTCTCTCTTTCTTTCTCTCTTAAATATAGACGCTGACTAATTGCGGGTTAATGAGGTATTTGTTTACACGCCAGTTAACGTTAATCACTAAACTCACTCGAAAGGAAGCATTTCGTCATTTTCTTTCTTAGAATCTGACACTTAGTGCCTCGAAATCGTGTCATGCGAATTCGAACGCATCGTGACTGAAAGCGACAACTTTGCTCCCTGTCTTAACCGGTTTCGCGTACCACAGGAAGCCTGCGGCGCGCCTCACAAGTTGCTCTCGGCGTGGCAGTGCACGTGCAGAGAAGATTTCTTTTCGCGAAATTCGACAATTAATATTAATTCATCGGAAGTCTAGCGCGCGACGTGCACTGCGGCAAGCCGAGCGAGAAGGCTTCTCTGCGTTTATTATTATTTTTCCTGCCATAAAAACAAACAACCTGTTTTCTCGCCACCGCACCTCGTTCCCCTCGCATAACAGGGGAACGAAATATTACGCCTAAACAAACAGCACGGCACCACATGACACTATATGGGCTGTTTTTACCCTCTCACATGCGCATGTTCGTTGTTCTGTGGACTTGCAAGGCCAAACTATACACCAGGGGTCGGAAACCACGGGCCCGCGGGCCGCCGTGTTATGAGACCCCTAGCACGACGTCAAACATCTCGCCGCTTTGGTGATCACTTCTCATCTGAACGCTGACGAGGCAGTTTTAACATAAATGGATATTTTCGCTTGTAACCTATGTTTGAATGCAACTTTGCGACATGCGCGTGCTGAAGAAAATAATGATTTATTATACACTTTTGTTTATTATCGTCAATTAGCCAAATATTTCTCTTTGCCTGCAAAGTCCTCCAGTGAGCAGCGACAGTACACCGCGGTGGAACAGTGGTTAAGGCGCTCGGTTGCTGACGAGAAGGTTGCGGGTTCGATTCCACCTACGGCGGTCGCATTTCGATGAAGGCGAAATGGCAAAGGCTCGTGTACTGTGAGATGTCAGTGCCGCTAAAAGAACACCAGATGGTCAAAATTTGCGGAGCCCTCCACTACGGCGTCTCTCAGAATCATATTTTGGTTTAGGAACGTAAAAACTCACACATTCTTATTGTTATTAGTGAGCAGTGAGTACAGTATACAGCAGTGCTGCAGCATCATGCGCAGATGAGTGGGCTATGCGGTAATGTTCGAGTAAGCCACTCGCAGAACTGGACGTCGTATAATTTATCGCGGCGCACAAAAAAAAACAGCAATACGAAACAAAAAAAGGCGACTAATGAAAAAAAAGGTATGAAAATACTGCGCGGGATATTTAGGCGCGGCATAAAAAGAAATGACGGTGTAGTCGAAAAATATATCACAGCCGCAACTTTCGTACCCTGTCTGCACCACGAAGAGCCCCGTCACTCGGGATGTGCTGTTTCCTGCCACAGAAAGCTTCTTCTAAAGTGCTGGCTGTGTGCAGCTTTTTGAGTTTGGATTTTGTGCATTTCGCTAAAACTAGACACTGGAGCGCCAAGCTACACGCGGACATCAGGCGAAACAGCAATGCGGCAAACACGTGTGTGTCTCTTGCATGGCTGCGCTCCAGTCAAAATACAGCGGACAGCGATAGCGATGTACGGGGCATAGAAGTGCGACGCCCGAAATGAAAAAAAAAAGGAATATCGCTGTCAAGGGGTATTCATGTGCGAAATGGACATCTGCGCACGCTGTGAGTGTTACCCGCTAATAGGCTTGAGGGGACCAAAGATGACAACTAACCCCCGTATTCACAAACGTTCCTCTACTCGACCTTCACTGTTCACTTGAAAGAGTTGAACACTGCGCCGTTGCTCGGCTGAAAATGACGCTGCGCTAGTCAAGAATAGCAGCAAATTATCACTGATATGCAGTGACTTGGCCTGCCTAAAGAGGGCGCTCCCATCGGCTTTCTCAAGTGAAGGTGGAGCGTTGAGTGAAGGGGCGTTCTAGAATACGGGGGTAATTCACCGAGGTGAAACTTCTAAATCACGCATGCACGCGTGCGTTCGCGTGCGCTCGGATATATGGTTCGGCGTAGTAAGTATAGCTTTAATCCGAAGGATTTTACTTTACCAGATGAAGGATTTCTGAGTTTTCTGCTCCATAATCATGGCGTTCGAACAGACAGCTGACGCAACGGATAGGTGACATGTTTGGGCCCCTGCAGCTGATGACACGGCATGACTCAGCGGTGAATAACTTGCGTGAAGTGGGAATCGGCCGACAGTAAGTAGAGAATCGTACATGGGCAGCAAAAATTGTACATTTGTACCCTGGCGGCATGCGCATTCGTGCACAGAAGTGCCCGAGATAGTAAGTTCTTTCGGAATGTGAGAGGCCAAACACACCACGACGTTTTGCCAGCTCATACTACAGTTAGGTCGGTTAGGTGACAAGAAATATAGACGTGGTTCAGCGTTGCTTGTTGCGTGAAAACTTGTGAGTGTTTGAAAAAAGAAGGGCATTTTGTATTCGGAAGAGTGAAACAAAAAGACAGCAAGAATAGCCCGCGAGCTCATTTTTGTCAATCATGATTAAGCAGACAACAGCTATATATAGTTAGCAAAAGAAAAAAAAAAGATCAAGACGCTGTTGGCCGTGCAAATGTGTCTACAATAAACACAAACGTTGTTGCAGCAGAATTACACGCGTGGTTTAGTGAAGCCTCGTTATCTATCCTACACTGTGCAACACTCAGCTTCATGGCGTCGAAAGAGATTTTTATTTTGTTACTGTCGTTATGGCTACGCAAAGGAGACAAAAAAAAAAAAACGGGTGCGTTGCGCCGTGAATAATAATATAGACAGTTCAGTTAATCTATGTAGCATCGCGAGTACACGTGTAGTTCTTTTGCGCGACTTCAACAGCGCATAACGTTACCTGAGACGGTGAGCATGCAAATGTGGAGTGTGAAGCTCGGTAAAAACTGTGAGGGATAAGCAAGGAAAGATAGGGAGGTAAACCCGACGCTCGTCCGCTTTTCGACCCTCCACTAGGTGGAAGGAGATGACAAGGACTTGAAGAATTACAGGCCGATCAGCTTGCTCTTCGTAGTATACAAGCTGTGTACAATGGTAATAGCTTACAGAGTAAAGAAAACATTAGAATTCAATAAACCAAAGGAACAAGCAGGATTTTGAACAGGCTACTCAACAATCGATCACATTCATACTATCAATGAGGTATTAGAGAAATGCTCAGAATATATCCAACCACTATACATAGCCTTCATAGATTACGAGAAGGTGTTTGATTCAGTAGAAATATCAGCAGTCATGCAGACCCAGCGGAATCAGGGCGTCGATAAAGTATATATAAATATCTTGGAAGAAATATACAGGGGATCAACTGCTATCATATTGCTTCATAAAGAAAGCAACGGAATACCAATCAAGAAGGGTTTAAGGCAGGGGGATACAATCTCCCCAATGCTATTTACCGCTTGCTTACAGGAGGTTTTCAGAGGCCTAGAATGGGAACAGTTAGGCATAAGAGTTAATGAAGAGTACCTTAATAACCTGCGCTTCGCCGATGACATTGCATTGCTGTGTAACTCAGGGGACCAACTGCTACTCATGATTACGGAGTTAGACAAGGAGAGCGGAAAAGTAGGTTCTAAAATTAATCTGCAGAAAACAAAAGCAATGTACGACAACCTCGGAAGAAAACAGTGCTTCGAGACAGATAATAGTGCACTTGAAGTTGTAAAAGACTTTGTCTACTTAGGACAGGTAATAACTCCGGAGCCGAACCACGAGATTAAATAACCAGAAAAATAAAAATGGTGTGGAGCACATTTGGCAAGCACTCTCGAACGATGACAGATAGACTGCCGCTATACCTCAAGAGGAATGTATATAACAGCTGCGTCTTGCCGGTACTTAGCTACGGAGCATAAACCTGGAGACTTACAAAGAGGGTTCGGATTAAATTGAGGACGACGCAGCGAGCAATCAAAAGGAAAATGGTAGGTGTAACCTAAGAAACAAGAAGAGGGTAGAGTGGATTAGGGAACAAACCGAGGTTAAGGATATCATAGTTGAAATCAAGAAGAGGAAATGGACATGGGCCGCGCATGTAGCACGTAGACAGGATAACCGCTGGTCATTAAGGGTAACTAACTGGATTCCTAGAAAAGGTAAGCGGGTTAGGGGGAGGCAGAAGGTTAGGTGGGCAGATGATATTAAGAAGTTTGCGGGTATAAATTGGCAGCAGCAAGCACAGGACCAAGTTGACTGGCGGAATATGAGAGAGGCCTTTGTTCTGAAGTGGACGTAGTCAGGCTGATGATGATGATGATGATGATGATGATGATGATGATGATGACCAGGTGGAAGAGATAAAGGGTCGAAAAAAGGGAGAGAGGTGGAGAGTGAGGTGGGACAATTTGACACATAAAAGACTGATCCTCGGCGTTTATGAGTGACTATCACTGCCCCTCTTGCACAGATGTTACTCGCAGTTCGCACGTCCTGCTTGAGGATGCCGAGTTCGGTGACGGACGTAGAAAGACACGGCAGCGACCCTTTATCGGTTCTGGTAAATCATTCGTTGCTATGACGTTCAAAATCTAGGCACTACTCAAAATTTGCAAATCGCACTACAAAAGCTCGTTAATATCCCACTGGTCGATACGTTCGCAGTTGGTTGCTGGCCGGCTGATGCGGACGACCCTCGCGGCCGAGCGCGAATCGCCGCAGATGTATGACGCGAAGGAACGAAATGCAAAAGGGCTTTTTCGGACAACCAAAACGGCCGCGGAGTTTTGGGAAGGCATTGTCGCCATTCACAATCCCATTTTATTGCGATAGCTGTTATATGGACACTCTCGGCTGGATTTCGCCGCCGGCGTCGATGTCATGCACCGTATATATATACGTATGTATATATATGAAAACGCAAGAAAAAGAAAGAGAATTAGAAAAAGAAGTCCAGCGTGCTAAATCGAACATAGGACCTAACCGTCGCGAACGCGAGGCCTTACCCAATGAGCCACCGAGGTGTAGCACCTTAACCATTCAAATGGCAAGCTGTTTATATCTACCACTTCCCGCTGTTCGCGGGCATCTCGAGGAGGGAGGGAACTATCGTGTTTTCAGCATTATAACCAAGATGGCGCAATGAGCGCGCGGCGGCTTTCATCTTTCACGCGTACTTTGGCCCGCGGAGAGAGGGGAGTAGACGATCTCTCACACGCCCTTATCTCCCGGTGGGGAAGATAATACGTGTTGGCTGGTGTTGGGCTTGCACTGGAACGGTTCTGCTGTAGTTACCGGGTGCTAAAAGGTCACTGTAATCGTCGCACAGCCCTCGTTTGCGAGAAGGGCACGCTTTTGAGACACAGCGAAGTAACAACTGCGACTCTTACCCCCGAATGCAGAGATGTTACTTGACTCGCACTTGACTCGTTCTTGACTCAAGACAGTCTTGCCGGCCACCATAAATCGTTCTCGAACTTGCGGACGACTTGAAGGCGATTTGGCTTGGTCGAAGTCAGGACAAGTTTCAAGTCAGCTGCGGGGCTAGCTTGAAAGCGACTTCGTGCGTTATTCCAACATGGCCACCTCTCGAATGGACGTCGCGCAGAGGGTGGCCGCTTTTGAGTTTGCTTGCCTCGCCACGAGCGTAGCATTTTCCGAGGCGCACTGCCTGCCGAAGAATCTTGGACCCGCTTTACGTGACCGAGGAAATCCGATGGAGTTGTATGAGGAGAAACAATTCCACGCTCGATACAGATTCACGAAGAACGCCGTGCGGCAGCTGCTGGGCATGTTGCCGCTCCGTGAAAGTGGGGACAACCGAGGACAGCCTGTGCCCCCAGTGTTACAGCTACTGATGGCTCTCGGGTTTTACGGCACTGGCACATTCCAAACAGTCACCGGGAATCTCGTCCGCATTCCGTAGTCGACAGTTTGCCATGCAGTAGGAAAAGTTACGCTACTCATCGCAAAGCACCTGTACGCAATGCTGGTGCGCTTTCCGCAGCCGGCAGCACATTCTATAGTTATGCGGGACTTTTATGAAGTGGCTGAGTTCCCTGGTGTTACAGGCTTTGTCGACTACACACACGTGCGTATTAATTGCTTCGGTGGGGACGACGCCGAAGTGTTCCGTATGCGCAAAGGCCATTTCTGTTTTTCTTAAACACGACGACGATTTCCGCCTCTTTCGGTACAAAATTGACTCGGTGCTGTGTCTGTGTGCCTCGTCTATCCTTTCGTCCCGTCTAGGGCACTGTTTCTCGCTCAGATAGCATCGCTTGTAGCACAACGCTACGTAGAATTCCACACACATAAAAAAGAGGTGCCCTTATGACGAGTTTTTTTATCCGCTTCACCATCATGCAGCGAAACACTGCTGCATCCCGCGAGACAAAATTCTGCTGAGGGCAATGTCCTGACCTCCGCTTTTTCTCTTGTTTACCAAGCTCAACAAAAGGATACGAATCATATTTGTTCCCAGAACTTGTTTTTTTTTCATATATGACTGCGACCTAGCCCACTACAGGCATGCACACAGGCGAACAGAAAGGCAAATACCGTGAAAATCGCGTCACCTCGTGAGCCAGGTCAGCACAAATACATGCCGTGGCGTTCAATTGAAAAAAAAAAAAACGACGAAAGAAGCCAACGCGATGCTTGCTTCACCTTCAAACAAGCAACCGTGGAGAAACGCGCCGCATTTGGGCGGCCACTGAAACCAGCGGGCAACGAACGCTTTACAGAAGCAACACTGCGCATCGCTGTGACGGCAGGGACCACGTAACGCTCGTTAGCCGTAAAATGGCAGGGATATGCTTGTGGCCCTTCGTTTTTATAGTTATTTAAAACGTATGGTCTTTTTTTGATGTAATGCATGCCTTACGCGAACAACTTCATTATTACCCTCGTTAGCAGGCGAGCAACGTGTTTTTGTTTTGAAGCTTGTTCTTGACTTGACCAAGCAAGACAGCCTGAGCATCTGTGAAACGCGAAGGCTGACTTGGGCGTTTTGAAGTCCGCTGCTTGCTTCACGCCGACTTGCTCAAGTTAAGTTGAAGTCGCGAGCCAAGTAACATCTCTGCATTCGGGGGTTATTCGCGTTCATCTGTATACGTGTGAGTGTCATTTGTGCGTGAGAAACGCGGGGCATGTTTGGATCTGCTTGCCATTCTCCGCGTGACCTTCCGATTTGTTGCTATCGCGTTGATTGCTTTGCCTTCGCGGCAAAGCTTCGACTTTTTTGGTATGTAATAGTATGTGAACTCTCTTTGGAGGTCATAATACTCTGATATGAGAGTCGTGAGACCCAAGAGGGAGTTAAGCTGTACCTTTAAGGAGAGTCACATACGCGGCGAGTCAGGACACAGTTCACCTAACGAAAAGAGTAATCCGTACCTTTTTTGCTTTTGTTTCCTTTGAGTATATCACACAAAAAACAAGCTTTGCATCGAAAATTGAACAGATCCTACGCCTTGTGGGAATCGGTTTCACGCGATGCAGACAGCAAGTGGTCGTCTACGCTTCATTTTCGGCTATGAGCCAAGCGTTGCAGGGCCATCGGCGTGTCTCTGTAAGTGTACTAGTTGTGTGCACATCGTGACTTTACCAGGCATGTCGACTGTTCCGGCTTTTAAAGGGCAACTTATGGTATGACGTCGCGTCAGCACTTACCTTGGGTCACAAACGTCTTTACTATTACAACGAAGTGCACTTCACGGTGAGGTGGTGTGAATATTTGTTCTACGTAAGGGTCATTAGCCTATTGCTCCGAGACCAAGCGAAGCTTGAATATAATTGACTGATATGTGAGGTTCAACATCCCAAAACCACCGTATGATTATAATTTATGAGAGACGCCATAGCGGAGGGCTCCGGAAATTTCGACAACTTGGGGTTCTTCAACATGCACCCAAATCTGAGCACACGGGCACACCACATTTTTGCCTCTATCAAAAATGTGCTCCGCCAGGGTGGTCTAGTGGCTAAGGTACTCGGCTGCTGACACGCAGGTCGCGGGATCAAATCCCGGCTGTGGCGGCTGCATTTTCGATGGCGGCGGAAATGGTGTAGGCCCGTGTACTCAGATTTGGGTGCACGTTAAAGAACCCCAGGTGATCGAAATTTCCGGAGCCCTCCACTGCGGCGTCTCTCATAATCATATGGAGGTTTTGGGACGTTAAACCCCACAAATCAATCTATCAAAAATGTAGCCGCCGCAGCGGGAATGCGACCCCGCGACCTGCGGGTCAGCAGCCGAGTATGCCTTAGCCACTATAGACCACAGCGGTGGGGCAAAGCTTGAATATAGCTTGCCAAATCATAAGGATACAAATGCAACATCTATTAGACTGATATATAAGCGGAGCCAACACTGACGGACCTTAATGTGACATGACGCGCGTATACCATAAGAGTACGTATGTGATCTCTATTGCTTTGTTATAAAATTAGTTTTTCAGCATTGCAACCACACTGGACGTCGCACGGAAATTAGGTCTGCATATATCTTTTTCCAAAGCAGTTGAAGGACATGGCGTGGCTCTGCGGTAGAATACCTGAATGTCACGCAGAATGCTTGCGTTCGATTCCTACCATAATCGATCCCTATCTTCATTCGTTCCATTCGTCAGGTGAACGCTGCTGATGTCGCGTTTACTTAATGCACCCGCATTTAAATTACCGATGTGTGTTCTTGCCGTTCCTGGGTACATATTCTGTCCCGTGTGACACATACTTGCATAACGCGTACGGACATATGCACCACATGCGGGTGGATGAAAGGTTTGACGACGTACGCAAAGGATTGCCACGTTATTCAAGTCACGACCAGACAGTCATATTCTCCAAACTCTCTTATACCCTCTCGCGCCAATTTCTGTCTCCACTGCGTTAAGGAGGCGACCGCGAGTGCGTTCAGACGTAGGCAGCTAGATATGTTCGCACGTATATGGTATAGAAACGTTCAAAGTGCCTTTGGTTCGCTAAGAGATGCTTCGTATTTAAAACAATATGAACCGGATGCTAACTTCCATTCAGAAAAACTACCCAACTTAAAGCGTCGACTTCACTTGAACGGCTGATATCATCACACGACGCCTCTTGTGAACGCGCCCAAGGAAACGTAATCGATGTCTCGGGCATATTCATGAGAGGCAGTATAATCCACACTTGACCAAGCAAAGTTGCAGCTCCAAGTTGAGGCGCGTTCCAAATCTATAAGCCGGCATTCCCACAAGCCCAAGTTTAAGGTCGCAACGGCGATGATTAACCGCAAAAGACGGTAACGCATATAAAAGAGCACTTCTAGAATGCCCGTACAACGGAAAGGTACACGCGCTTAATATCATGTTTAACTCATCATTATAGACTACGGAAAAGAAGCAAGATTAGAATTGCTCACACAAATGACGTCAAGTTAGTGTGCACAATTTTCTTTGAAATTAGTCAAAGTAGAAGAGTGAACCTGTATACTGGGCTAGTAAAAAGAAAAGATAAAAAAAGCGGTTTTAAGAATACTTAGAAGCTTGTCGTGTTGTAACGAGCCCATAACGATATTATATGCATCACTCGCGTTGTGATCTAAACGATGTTGAAATCCAGGAAAATGCGTCATTAATGCAGCTCGCGAATTTTTGGCTTTCACAGTTAGTCGGTGGCGACGGATGGTCGACAGACATGTTGCGAGGGTGGCCGAGCTGCCGTAGCGACAATTTCCCGCGGAAATCTGGCGATGGTATCGCGGAGAGCGAGGGCAAGGAGCTTCCGGGACGTTAATAAATATTTATTGATAGCCACACACCACTACGTTTTAACCTGCGCGTCTCACAACGAGTCGGCGATTAACGATATTGTCGTAATTCATACTGGACACGGCTATAGCCTCCGTGACGCAGACACTTTGTGTTGCTTATCTGAAGCTTTCAAGTCCCGAAAAGTTTCTGAGCTCGGCAGGTATATCACTCATAACCAGGAAGCAGTCATTCAGTAAATGTCAGCCTTCTGCGCGGACACTTGGAATTTTTACGCAAGTTATGTGAAATCCAAGTGAAATTTGCGTACATAAAATTTTGGCCATGCTCTATACTGAACACGGCCTCCATTCATTCAAAGCAATCTGCTGCGAAACTTTTGATAGTATCAGAAAAACTATATTGTGTTCACTTTGCCTTCCAGGGTTGTGGGTTCGGATCTCAGAATCGGAAAGGGCAATTTTTCGCCACTGTACCTAACTTGAATTTACGCCTTAATTACTAAATTACTTATAGTTGCATTGAATGATTGTCTCTTGAATTGATTCAGTTTTTTCTAACAAAAAAAAAACTTGCCCTTGAAAATTCTCATTCTTTTGCTCACAACATAAATGTGAGCGATTCCCGTCGTCATGCTTGTGTCGAGGTATGTAGTTCTATTAGATGCAACCTATATGACTTTTTTGCGAAGCAGTTTGCTCAGTAAGAACGAGATGGCGCCCCCGGTCGCGCCTTGCGTTGCGTCAAGCAAAACAGCACATGACGAAACGATATACAACTGATTGCACTGATACGATCAGCTGTAGGAAATGTAACAGGGTAATCGGTGCAAAATGTAGAACTGCACAGGAATGACGAGGTGCTGCAGCTGGCTGCAAGCACATTCAGCGACTGGCATGTTGACAGGCCCCTCAACAAGCGCTGAAAAAAAAAACAATAAAAAACAAGCGTTTTATTCTCTTTCGGAATTTCCCGTCTTCGCAGCACAATTTGTGACGTGACAGTTAGTTCATGTGACGTCAGAATGAAATAAGCTCGTGACTGTTTGATATACTAGACATATCTGCTGTGAATTATTTCGTACTCTGCCAAGCCGCCGCACACAGTAAAAATTTTTACACCCAAAAGGGTGTAAAAAGGGTGCTTTTACGAGAAAGCACCCTTTGCAACACCCTTTAACACCCATAAATGGCCGATTGAAAAAAAAGCACCCATTTGTTTGGGTGCTTGCCTCGTTAACACCCTAAAATAGGCTCTAAGGGTGCTTTTGTGCCTGAGAAGGGTGTAGGTGACGATTCATCAGATGGAATATGCAGCATAAGAAGAACACATTATTATAATGTTTGGGATTTTACGTCTCGAAAACCTCGATATGATTATGAGGGTCGTCGTAGTGGAAAGCTCTAGAGATTTTGACCATTTAATGTTCTTTAATGGGCGCTGATATCGCACAGTGCACAGACTTCTACCTTTTCACCTCCATCTGATTTCGACTGCCACGGCCGGCATCGAACCCGCGACCTTCGGATTGGCGGCCGAGCAGCGTAGCTACTGCACGAATATGTGGACCTTGCGTTAAATGACGGCCTAGACTTAGAATGTGTGAAGGTGCTCTCCGAATACAGCAGAACGTCAGCAGAAGCAAATCGGGTTTCATCTATAATGACAATTAACTGCAATCCACGTTACGAAAGCTCACCTTAGCGTTGGTTATAAGCTACATGTTTGCTGTGGATTATATACAGGAACATAATGTTCGCCCGAGTATGGGTGTGTGCGCGTGAGCCTGCGCATGTGTTCGCGTGTAAGCGCGATTGTGTGTACACCTGTGCATGTGTGCGTGCGCGTGTATGTCCGAGTTCGTGCTTGTGTTAAGCGTGCCTGTGCACATGTGTACGCCCATGCATGCGTGCGTTTACGGTCGCGTGTGTGTGTTGCCGTATGTGTGTATACGTGTATGTGTGTGCGCCTGTGAATAAGTATGCGTGTGTACCAGCCCGTGCGCCCTCAAATTTCTTGTGTGTGTGCGGGGGGGGGGGGGCACTGCTTCTTAGTGTTTAAGGTCCCACACCTGTTCAGACTGGGAGTCTATATGGGAGGTGGCTTAAGAAATGGCGGTGGTTAACGCACTGTACACGGACTATTGAGTACATGGAAAACAGCTGCACATTTTCGTACCTCACCATTGCTTACGAACTTGCTGTGGTAGCTGATTAGGTCCGCTGAGGCGCTTCTACGCTCGAAAACCTGGGTTATGACCAATTCACACGGAAAGCTGTCACTGCACTTATGCACAACCATCGTTTATATTAACAACGTTTAACAAGAACGTGCCCTGCCTTTGCTACAGGTGCTTAGCTAGCTCATTGGGCAACCATAAGGAATTATGTGCTGATCATGTGGTCAGCAAAAAGTTTGTTATAACAACCTCGGCACGTTTCGTGGTGCGTGACAAGCCTTCTAAACATCCGCGACTGTGGATTAATTTGTTCCAGCTTCGACTACGCATTCAGTGTTTGCGGCACCATACGCGGAATTGCCAGACACAGACAATGCGAAAAGAAATTCCTCTGGAAAAAAGGTGTAGCGATGCTCTCCCGCTAATGCCACCGAGGACGAAATAATTATTGTTTCTGGCCATTCCATGGTGCACTTTGTTTTCCGCAAGTTTTGCTTCACTATTTTTCGCCCACTGCAATCGCATTCCGTCAAAATACTCAAAGAACCCGAGGCTGGTAAATAACCTGCGTCGCTGTGCGACTGGCTGGAAGGAGAGTTGCCGTTTACAAGGAGTCGATCCGCGTCGAACGGCCGTGCGCCGTATACGCCTCAGCGTTTGCCTTTCGGCGCCGTCCTGGCGGGTTTCCCGCTCCTCCCCCCCCCCCTCCCGCTAACCCCGGCCAGCGTTGCTCCCACAACGGCGGCGTAGATAAGCGAATAGTTGCGTCACCGAACACCTGCGTCGACAGCTGCGGCGCCGCCGCCAGACTGACTCCTCCTTCTCTCTCTCTCAACGTTTCTCTCTCTGTCTCATCGTCTTTCAAATGCGTTGCGTTGGTCTGGGGTCTTGGTCGCTGTGTGTGTTCTAGCGAACAGGCGCATATTCAATGGTGGTCGCGCATGACACCGTGTTGGAAGTGACGCTCGGATTAAGGAATATTCATGGAGTGGCGGACATGGACAACGTGGGCCTGTTAACGGTGAGTGTACTGTTTTCGTAGGTAGTAATCATACAGCGCTAGCTGGGCGCCTGCAGCAGCTCTGCCGAAATAGGCTGCCAGCCATTTACAACAGCATGCGTTCGCGGGCCTGTTCCAGATGCCCGATTAAACGTGTGACTTAACGAGTTCACACTGCTATGCGCGATGTTGTGTAAGTGCCTGCATCACTCATACAGTGAGTGATGTGATCACTTAACAAGGGCGGGATTAGTTGGTGGTCGCACATTGTCTCTACACTGCACAAAGTGATTGATATTGTTTTAAGATGTGCTTTGGGCTACATCGTAATAACATTTCTATTAATACTCAAATGTGCAACGTGCTTCTGTAGGTGTAAGCGTAAAAAAATAAAGAAAAAGAAAAAAATCATGTACAGAGGCGCACTATACGAAATGGCTTTTTTTTTTTTGCTTAAAGACAGTAAAGTTGGAAGTGCTAATATGCCGCGATGCTCCCAGCACGTGCGCCTCGGTCTTTTAAGCTATTTAGGACAAGTGTCACCAGCAACAGGGAAAGATCTAGCAGACTTCCAAAGGCGCGTTGTTGTAACCATCGCCGTGCGTTGTTTTCCCTCGTTTCTGTTTGGTGTTTTCGTGCTTTGCCTTCATCTGCGATAACGTTCGGCGTTATAACAGAATCGAGAGAGTATACGTGACTGTAGGAGCTATGTGCGATAGCTCTAGCATAAGCCATGGCTGCTGCAACGTAGACGGCGTCCGCGCGCGTTGGTGTCGTTTGAGCGCTTCTACTTGCTTGATTGTGTTTAACTGGGTATTTAGGCACGGGTTACGTTTGTAAATCCCGTGGTCAATAATCGCTAATAGCGTGCCCCTGATTGCCATCAGAGGATGGGCTTGGTTGTCGAAATATGCCAGACGCTTTTTCTGAAAGCAAGGTTTGAAATTTTTTTAAAAGAAATACTTTCATACGTGCTAGGCAGTGCCTATTGCAGGCCCGCAACTCTTTAAAAACTGGACGAGCTATCACATCTTTTATCAAATTACAATGAATTAATATGATTGAATTATAGATGACGAATTTCTGTGCTAGATTAGGTGCACAAAACACATGTTCGCAGCCCTACGTCTAGAAAGCAGGGAAATAGGAAGCACAGCGTCAAATTTGGATTAGATTCCATTGACGGAGCGTCTTGTGAGGGTAGAAAGAACGAGAAAATTGTTCATTTTTGATGCCCTTATAGAGGCAGTTAAAATTGCACTGATTGGTGATTTGTAACAATTCCTCGGATTGTTAGAGGCGTGATTAGTGTCAGTAAATCTTTTACTTTTTTTTTTGCAGACCTCTTCGCTAGTGCCACGTCCAAGATCATTTTTTCTCATGTAAAAGAGAAAGCAGAGATGGCTTCACTGTTTGTACATGAAGAGGTAAGTTTCTTGTGCGTTTTGATTATAGCTACATGTTCTGAACCTTGTACTTTAAGAATTGTTTTTCACACTGGCTCACTACCCTAGAAGGAATTTGATTCTTAAGTGAGTTCAGGCTTTCGTAAGTGCCATTTTTGAGCTGTAGTCTTACACTTCACCTCATTTCGGGAATTTGCTGTATGCTGGAAAACTCTTATCTTTATCGTACGAAATTATTGGAATGTATGGGTTGTATGCTTCGAGTTCAGTGTAATGTCAATTACACGCCATTTCGAAGGATACACACTACGCATTCTTTATATATGGTGCTGCCAGAACAGCACGAACATCCTTTTATGAGAAGTCATATTTGCTCTTATTACAGGATGAGAGGGTGCCGCTGACGTCCTGCGTAGTCTACCCTGGCCCCAGCCTAGAGCAAGCCTACTTCCTGAACCTCCACATGGATAACCGAAAAATCTTCCGTGTCAGTAATGACGAAGAAGGAGTGACAGCACTGATGAGTTGATTTTTTTTATTTTGAACATTGTCTACGGCCGCAAGGCCTTTAACAACTACCGTGATTGAGGGGCTTTTTCTCGGCGTGAGTTAGGAGTTTATCAAAGAAGTTGTTCAGGCAGTATGACGCTGAAAATTTTTGTGTCACAATGCCTGAACAACTTTTTCTAGTGTGGTCATGGTAGATGAACAAATATTGTTATTTGTGTAAGTTATTTTGCTTAAATATAGCTGGACCATTCCATGCCAAACGTCCCTGCCACTTTGACGACCATCTGAATTGTATTTGAAAAAAAATATGTGCTGACTTACTGCGTTGAAAACAGTGAACTGCTAGAATATTTCAGCGAGAAAAAAAATTTTGTTCATGTGGCTGGCTTATAACTTCCTGGCATAATGCCGTCTGTGTGCTGTTTGTGGAAAATTTCGTTTTAAAACTACCGCTTATTTTTTCTAAAGCAAATTCGGTCTACCTGTTAAGTAAATGTGCTTCTGTAAGGTATTTGAAGCTCAATAATAATAGTGCAATTTTTTTGCCACATTCGCTTCCAAGAATAAAGCCAAAATGTGTTATGTTTGCATTTTTTATTGCAATATTGCACTTTGTATGAATATCTGAGCAGTGAATACTTACTCCACAGAAGGTATATTTTGAGTGAAAAATATCTTTATACCTCTCAAGCTGCTGAAATATACGAGAAAATATCACGAATTTCACAAAATCATGATTTTTGTCCGTATTGAGATGCAATTTGCTCCATGTTGTGATACAATGAAATGTCATCATTATACCTAAACTGTAAGAAAATGAAATTCTTTCTGTAATGAAAATCTTATCGCAAAAAGGACAGGAAAGAGCGCTGTCAAGTGAATTTTATTGAAGGTGCTACGAGCGTTTTTATACTGAGCACAAGACCAGGGTTCATCTGCAACAGCACATGTGTGACCATGAGAAAATAATTTTAACCGAGAAAAGAATACTGTTTTTCGGAAAAGATATGTGTAGGTGTACTGATGCATTGATCCTTGGCCTTCCTGATAAAGAGTTCTAAAATCTCTCATTTTTCTGCTTGTTTTTTTTTTCAAAAACCGTGTTTTATGAAACTTCTACACTTACATTCTTTACGGTGTCCGGCCATGAGACTACTATAGCTCTTCTTAACATTTAAAGCATGCTGTCTTGCTTGATCATTGAAGCATTGCCCAGTTTGTCCTATGTTTACTTTTCCACGTGTTAGCGGTATCTCATACACATTAGATTGGCATTCAGTAAACCTATTCTAGTGACGAATGACGCAAGATTGACTATTCCTGTTGCTGTAAGTACATGCACTTTTGAAAGCTTGCAAGGGGTGGAAAACAACAATCTCATATCTGCTGGCTCTTTTCCTAAAATTGTGAGACACCTTATGTACGTAGTACCCTGTGACATGCAAAGGTGATTGGTCATTCTCTTTTTCTTTTGGTCCTGTTTCCTTTAACTTTACTTTCTCCAGGAGGGTTTCGCAAACAAGTGTGATGATGCTGTTGGGGTATTAGCTGGTGCTATCAGCCCAGGAGTGCTAAGAATGTTCTGCCTTTTGATAGTGGGCATTCAAAATTAGTAGAAAGAGGAATTGATACCACATGTATTCGGCCACCCTTCAGAAGTCATGTTAGCACAAGGGTGAGGTCAGGCTTAAAAACCAGATTAAAAGACTAAAAGATGCTGGGTATCCCAACAGAATCATCACACCCGTTTGCAAAACCCTCCTGCTGAAAGTAAAGTTAAAGAAGACAGGACCAACAAAAAACAATGACCAAAGCCTTTGCATGTTATACCACATCACGTGTCTCACAATTAAAAAAATAGCCAGTGAGTGAGTGAGTAACAACTTTATTAGTCGAAGGGGTGAGGGGTAAGGGAGGCTAAGCCACGAAGGCTGCCAGGCTGTGCTTCTCGATGACTTCTTCCGCTCGTTTCAGGACCCGTGTCTGGATGTCTATGTCGTTGCTGGAGAGAAGGGCCTCCCATTGTCCCTCGGTGGGGGGTGAGCAAAGGAGGTCGGCGGGCGGGGGATCCTCCGGGCAGCCCCAGAGGATGTGGTTCAACGAGGCAACGTTGCCGCACAGGCAGCAGCGTGGATCGATGGCACCTGGGTGCATGTATGAAAACACGAGGGGGCACGGGAAGGTGCGGGTCTGTAGGCGACGCCAGGCGATCTCGGACCGCTTGGGAAGGCTGCTGTGAGGATGTGAATAGAAATATCGCTCGAGGCGATAGTGCTGAGTGATGTCGTGGTAGGTGACCAGGGGCTCCGGCACCAGGGCGTCCGACTCTGAGTGGCCCACCGCTCGGTCGACGAATCCTCGAGCGCGTTGGTGAGCTGTCTCGTTGCCGGGGTGACCCGAGTGGGCGGGGACCCAGATCAGTTCTATGCGGCACTGCTCATCTTGCTGCAGTAGGGGCCGAAGTAGCCGTAAGGTGGTAGGCGAGACGAGACCTCGCGCGAAATTCGAGATGGCTTGTTTCGAGTCGCTGATTATGACGCTTGCGTCAGCCGAGGTCGCGGCCAAAGCAATGGCCACTTCCTCCGCCTCGACGGCGTAAGGCGTTCTGACGGTGCCAGCCGTGATGGTCGGCCCCAAAGGAGCTGAGGAGGGCGACACGGAAACGACACGGAAAAAATAGCCAGCAGATATGATATTAGCGTGTTGTTTTCCACCCCTTGCAAGCTTTCAAAAGTGTGTGTACTAAACAGCAACAGGAATAGTCAATCTTGCCCCATTCGACATGAGAATAGGTTTACTTAATGCCAATTTAACATTTGTAGAAGTATTTTTTATAAGGTAAACCAATGATCAGTGCATCCCTACATGTTCACTTATCCTTTCCGAGAGGGAGTATTCTTTTCACAGTTAAGATTATTTTTGTAGTGCTCACACGTGTCGTCCTGCATGAACACGGTTCTTGTACTCAGTATAAAAACGCTCGTAGCACATTCATTAAATTCAGTTGACAGTCAGTGCTCTTCCTAAAGTTGTCGCGCTGTGACTAGCACACAACCACGATGAACCAACTCTCCCAAATTGAGCTCTCGTTACGTAACACGTAGACCGAGTTTCGTATGGAAAGAAGGAGCGGGGCTTTTAGAATAAAATTTTTCACATACAACACCTAGACGGCATTCCAGGAAGTTCAGAAGGCAGCCACGTGACCAAATATTTTTCCTCCCCTAAATATTCCAGAAGTTCACTATTTTTAATGCAGCATGAGTTTTTCGAATACATTTGAGATGGTTGCCAAAATGGCTGGGACATTTGGCATAAAGTGAGGCAGTTGTGTCATTAGCCATAATTATGCATTACCTCTTTTGTTTTTTGTGTGCCCTGACTCAGTTTTGTGTTCGTTTTCAGCTTATTGTGTTTCTGATCATTGTAATGGTTTCTTAGGTATTCGCTAAAGTTATATGTGCGAAAACCCATATATGTTTGCATGTACATCATTTCTCATAACCAATTGTTATACATCCAGGAATACAAAGCTTAAACCACTGTGATTGTATACATTTGAAAACACTATTCATATATATTTTTGTGTGCATCACTTCTTGGGAACGATTGTGTACATGAAGGCGTATATAGTGAAATCATGGTGATTGTATATATTTGAAAGAATCATAAGTATATGTTTGCCTGTATTTCATTCCTATGAACCGATTGTGTACATGAAGGGGTATTAAACTGGAAACCACTGGGATTGTAGATACTTGAAAGAATTATAGGGATATATTAGCGTGTATTTCATTTGTAGTCTCTATGTACTTGAAGCAGTATGCTAAACTGAAACCAGTGTAATTGTATGTTGCAAAGAATTGTCAATAAACTGAAACTGAAAAAATATAATAAACATTTGAGGTGTTGCATGTGTAGTGTACCTATACGTGAACGTATATCTGGTGAAAAAGTTTTGTGGCAGAAGAAAAGTTTGTTTTATTTGTCTATTAAATAAACGCAATATGCAAGGGCAGCAAGGCTTCATTTTCTGTAACGCGCATTATGCATATACTGTGAAGTATATATAGATCCAGCACAAGTTCATACACGATTGTACGCGTTTATATTTTTGCCCACACGCAATGAATGGAGCTCGACAGGTGGCGCACCATCGATAATCAGGACCACTTTCTTCAAGTAGTGTGTAATCAGTGCATGCTGATATCTATTAGTGCAGTCTAAAAGAATACTGCCACCCCTGCCATGGGCACTCAACACCCTTGTGCACCCTTCTCGCACCCTCCTCAGAGGGTGCTAAAAAAGTGATGGACATCGAAGGCACCCTTCCTTAAGGGTGCTTTTATAACACCCTACAGTTTTTTCACATGTACACCCTATTCTAAGGGTGCATGGTAAAGCACCCTTTTTGGAAGGTGCTGAAATAACACCCTTAGGGTGTCGTCCACGGGACAAGCTCATTTACACCCTTCTGGGTGTAAAAATTTTTACTGTGCATGCCCGTTCAGTCTAGTGTCCTATTGTGCGCCATAAACTGATTTCACTTATTTTCTGCGTTTGCGACTGCGCAAGCAGAGATATCAGCGTGTAGTCGATAAGCGCGAAATTCTGTCTGGTTCAACGCTCAGCGTTGACATTCCACGTGTTTTATGAAGAAATAAATGGCGAGGAGGATATCGCGCTTGTTGGAAGGGCAGTGAAGGCGAGAAAAATGCTGCTGCCTCACCTTTTAACTCACTGTGTTTTACCCCAGTATTCACCAACGCTCGTCGACTCGACTTTCACCCTTCACTTGACAGAGTTGAGCACTGCGCCACCGCTCGGCTGAAAACGACACTGCGCTACTTAAAAATCGCAGCAGATTATTGGTGGTATGCAGTGACTTGCAGTGCCCAGAGAAGGAGCTCCCATCGGCTTTCCCAAGTGAAGGTGAAGCGTTGAGTGAAGGGACGTTCTAGAATACGGGGGTTCGGGGCGCTTTACCCCCGCATTCACAAACGCTCCTCGACTCGAATTTCACCCTTCATTTGATAAAGGTGAGCACTGCACCGCTGCGCGGCTGAAAATGATGCTGCGCTGCTCGAGAATCGCACCAAATTATCGCTGATATGCAGTGACTTGCCTCGCCTAGCGAGGGCGCTTCCGTCGTCTTTCTCAAGTGAACGTGAAGCGTTGAGTGAAGGGACGTTCTAGAATACGGGGGCCTGAGAATGGAGTGAATGTGTGAAGTCTAGGCAGTCTAGGTTTCGACGAAACCCCATCTCGGAACGCAGAGTGAAACAGTGTGCCGAGTTCACGGACTGGTGCTGCATGTGCAAAGAACCACCGTTAAGCAGGCCCTTCTTGACCGCGATGCAGGCCTTTCCTCAAGGATACAAAAAAAAAAGATCAAGCATTTATTCACCAACGAGCACAATGCAGAGTTCAACCCCAGCAGAATGTTGACAAGAGTGAGTAAGTGCACATACTCGGTGGCGATGAACAATGCCACTTGCTAATATAGTACGGCACGTGTTTCATCAGTGACCGCAGTAGTGCACAGATTGCACAAGAATGTTACCATTTCATGTTAAATATGCCACGATCTGAAAATGTTATAGCAGCGCGAGTTGCTCGGAGTGCACGGTACCATGATCAGGCGATTAAACTAGCTATACACGTCTCTCAAGTTGGAAGAGTGACGTATACCGAGCGTGATGATACGGTATTTCCGTATACTTACCGTACGATAAAGTGGCACTTTTAGAAGACGCCTGTATTTTGCCACGTACGACTGAAAACGCTATTTCAGCATTTAGTAACTTTTTGCGTATTTTGTGAAATTGCTTATAGCTGAGAAGGAGCATCAAGACTGCAGCGTTCACGACGCGGCACGTCCTCTCGAGGCAGTTGCCGCCTACGCGTGCGGCACGAGATTCACAACTGGCCTATCGCGAAGCGCAGTGACGCGTTTGCGACTCGAGATGTTGCTGAGGTTTATCTCAGGTAAATCTTGTTATCTAGAGCGAAAGATGTGTTTGGCTCGCTTTTCCAAATACTATGCATACACAGGCAGCCCTTGCAGTAGCTTCGATCTTGGCACGCTGTCGCGCTTGGTAAGCTTCTCTATAACGATCTGGTCTTCCTTTGATCCGGTAGATTTCAGTAGGACATTTTGCGTTGGCTCAAGATTTCGCAACGTTCCGTATACCGATGTCTACTGGATGATTGAGTTCAGCCTGTCGCGTGCGTTGAAGCGCACGCACAGACGGCCAGCCTGCGCGCCGTCTATATGGCACGACTGAGCAACCAAGCACCGGCGAAGCACAGTGGTAATGAATATTTGAAGAAGAAAAATACGCCTAATTTTCGCTGCCCAATAGGGAGCACGGTGCAGTGAACTTCTAGAGAACTGTAGTTAAACCTTCTCATAATCACGTGGTAGCGCGCAGCGGCGATGCTCTGAGCTAACGCAGCTACGATGCCTTTCAGCAGTGGATCGCGAGGCGTTCACTTGGAGCGAGATAGACGCAGGGACGAGAGAAGAGCAGCAGCTGCATCCGTGGCGACCGAGATGTATTATGAAAGTCGAGAGTGTTCGTCT
The DNA here is from genome assembly GCF_013339725.1 of Rhipicephalus microplus. NCBI lineage: Eukaryota > Metazoa > Arthropoda > Arachnida > Ixodida > Ixodidae > Rhipicephalus > Rhipicephalus microplus. Next base: position 165,932,402 of record NC_051166.1, on the reverse strand, counting down.
ACCTTGCTGGCTAACGCCTCGAATCATGCGGCTCTACTTTGTCGAAGGCCGGCTGAACAAGCGTTCCGATTCCACTGCTGCCCCGGCAGCTCAAGGTCATTGCGACGCGTTCAATCGCCTTGAAACATATGAAATATTAGAGCTTTCGCTGTGAAATTCGACTCGCTTGTCGAGTACTACACGCCGGACAATTTAGTTCGGTGTCAACGCGTCTGTGACGAATTTAGCCGATATCATGCACAATGCACGAACATTTGCGACGATTCCCGCAGCAGTTAAACGAGTTGCTACTGATAATGCGTTTTTTTTACAACCTATTCAAAAATAACAGAACATCTACAGACACCATGCACTGAAGATTTCCACAGATAACAATAGTGGCATGAAGAACACACCGCTTATATATTGCCCGATTCAAGCAAAATAACAACGATGCGACGCACATTCGTCGTGACCCTTCAGACCACTTGGCTAAAAAAAAGCGTCCAATGCCGGAAGCTTTTCAAGTGGGCGCGCTCAGCCTGACTTAGATGCATTTATGTCTAAATAAGAAGCGGGAACATCCCTGAAGCTTGGCAAAACTCGTCGCGCAACAATGAGGCGAGCGATGAAGCATGATTGATTGATTTGTGGGGTTTAACGTCCCAAAAACCACCATATGATTATGAGAGACGCCGTAGTGGAGGGCTCCGGAAATTTCGTCCACCTGGGGTTCTTTAACGTGCACCCAAATCCGAGCACACGGGCCTACAACATTTCCGCCTCCATCGGAAATGCAGCCGCCGCAGCCGGGATTTGAACCCGCGACCTGCGGGTCAGCAGCCGAGTGCCTTAGCCACAAGACCACCACGGTGGGGCGCGAGCGATGAAGCATGTAGATCAATGGTATATATGTTGAACGTCATCTCTGTCACTTCGCTTCCGTAGGGGAGGTGGTGAAGCCGGCGCTATGAGAGTCGTAAAGCAACCTTGCCGGTGCAAGGTTCCTATAGGCTTGATGATGATGATGATGATAATAATAATAATAATAATAATAATAATAATAATAATAATAATAATAATAATGATAATATCTGGGGTTTTAGGTGCCAATCCTACGATAAAGTAATGACTATAATGAGGCACGTCGAAATGGAGGGTTCCGAAAATTTCCACCACCTGGTGTTCTTTAACGTGCAGTGGCATGGCACAATTCACGGGGCTGCAACATTTCGCCTCCATCAAAAATGCGACCACTAAGGACGGGATCTTCTTGACTGATTGATTGATATGTGGCGTTTAACGTGACAAAACAACCATATGATAATGAGAGACGCCATAGTGGAGGGCTCCGGAAATTTCGACCACTCGGGGTTCTTTAACGTGCACCCAAATCTGAGCACAAAGGCCTACAGCATTTTTGCCTCCATCGAAAATGCAGCCGCCACAGCCGGGATTCGATCCCGCAAGCTGCGGGTAAGCAGCAAAGTGCCTTAGCCACAAGACCATGCACTGAGGAGGGGCGGACGGGATCTCCTATATACGTTTCAAGTCCTTGCGCTGAATTTAAGTTAACTAAGAACGCATGCGGGTGATTATGGGTGGTGGTGGTATAGGTTAGTAGACGAAGGAGGCGCCTAATTTCTGCAGCCCAGTAGGGAACACGGCGTAGCACTTGGTGATTATTGGTGAAAGTACAAAAAGCGGCGGCCGCCCTCTCTTGTAACTTAAGAAGGGGTGGGGAGTGAAATGGCTGCCACATACATTGACCTAATAAGAAGGGGGCACTGAGATGAACCTTCGCGAATCCTCACCCCCCCCCCCCTTCTTAGACGAGAAGCCTGCGCACGCTTGTAAAAAAAAAGTAGGTAGCTGAAGCATCCAATTGCGGCGCCAAAGAGAACATCGCCAAAAGGCTAAAAAAAAGAGGAAATACGCAGTTCGGGGGGATGATTTTTTTCCTCTCACACGGAGTCTGTGCGACGAGTTTAGGAGTGAACTACGGTGTTGATTAAGAGATATATATGTAATGTAGACCACTGAAAGAGCGCAACAGTATGTACCCCTAATCAGGAGAACTCCGCTAATCATTCAATCGTCTGGAGTTCTCAGTTGGCCGGTCAACCTGCTATTCTCGTTTGTGCCATAACACAGCACGAAGCCGCAGCATCATTCAAGAAACTGTTCTCGAGAAAGCTTGACACGGATCGTAACCCTTTAAAGGCGAGTCTGTCCCCCTCAGCGATCGGCTCTCCAGTAATTATCGTTCTCAGTGCAGTCTTGCAACCAATAACGGGACGGCCGCGGAATCACGCGCAAAATCACTATACGAGACTGCGACGACGGGCTATCCTCGAGGCCCAGCTGCAGGGCAAGCTGCGTGCAGCGTTCGTGTCGTGTGTCCGGGGCGCGGCATGGGCAGTGGGCGCGCAACGAGCCGGGAGGTGACCGTTCTTCCGTTGCAGCGATCAATACGTCCGTGGACCCGTCGTTCACGGTCGCGGTGCCTGGCGGCGCGAAACAAATCCGGGAAGCACTGACGTGGCAGCGCCGCATGCATGAATGCTCCCGGATTCTTCCTCTCCGGGGGAAAACAAAAACAAAGAATAGGAAGGCGCGCTACGTGCACAAGGGCGTTCGGCCCACGCGCGCATGCTACGGGGAGTCGATGAGGAAGCGGCCCCCTTAAGAGCGACGGCGAAGCCGGAACGGGTGAATCGGGCGCCATTCGCGCCTGTCAAGGCTCGTGCACGCAACGGGCTGAGACAATGCGCTCGTTTAGGAGAAACGGAGCTTGCGCCACCACCTGGCGTGCACGAGAAAATTGCCGCACGCCAGTTCATCCGGCGCGCCCCGTTCCGCGCACGTATCCACTCTGCCTGGAGCACTCCCCCCCCCCCCCTCTTGTTGTTGTCACGGCATGACGACGTTCCGCACGCGTTTCGCAGAACTTATCAGCTGTCACCTCGGTATCACCTTGCGCCAATGAGTGCCTGAAAGGAATTATTACGCGGACGGGTTGAAAGAGCTCGGACGGATCCGGAATATCCGCGCGTGGTTTCTGTTAGTGGCTACACGGCCACGCTCATTCACCAAACTTTAAGGACACATATACTGCTGGTACATGTATGAAAATAGTATGGCCCGCTGACAGAAGCACTTAACCATTGAATCACTAAAAAAAAAAACTGAAGAAGGAAATTACGGGAAGCCGACAGTTATTGCTGAGTACGGCTACATTCCATAAAGTTATGCGCCTTGGTTAAGTACAACCGACTCACAACCATATCTGGGCTTTTACGAGCCATGAACCCACGATGAAGTTAAGAGACAAACCGTAATGGACGGCTCCGAAAATTTCGACCAGCTGGTGTCCTTTAACGTGCACTGACATCACACAGTATGCACATGCCTGTAGCATTTCACCTCTCTCAAAATGCGACTGCCCCGACCGGAATAGAACCCACGACCTTTGAATCAGCTGCCGAGCAACGTAACCACTGTACCACCGAGGCGTGCAGGAAAAAAAACCGTGGCTGATCCCTCTATCAATGAATCGGTATAACACGAAAGTGAAACGTGCCTTCACCGAAGTAGTCGAGCGTTTATTGTGCATTGTTTCACCACATGGGCGAAGGAATCAAACGCTACAGCAACAAATTGCAATGTCACACGAAGAACGGCAAGCAGCTCGAAGCATACAGCGCGCACCTCAAGCAGAAAGCACGCATGAACTGAGCATGCACTGGACGAGCGCGGACTAACAAGTGTCGCAGCTCAACAATTAAAGCACACTGCTCAAATAGAAAAATGTACGCACGAAATTAACGCACAAGCATACGCAGGGCAAGGGCAAACAACTTTCACAATTCTCACTTCGTGAGCGAGCAGCGTGCATGCTGCTTTCGTAAACGCTGCAGCGAGAAAAGTGACCTTCGTGCTCTCCCGAAATAAGAGTATAAGCGCGCGCGCAGGAGAGACCATGCTCCGTGGAGGCGGCGCTCCCCGAAACTCGAGATGCGACGACCTTTGTAGACTGCGCCCAACGCTACCCAGAGCGGTTTTACTCAACGCGAGCTCATCGCGCCATCTCGTTACGGACGATGAAAACGCGTTGTAGTTTCGAAGCTCCCAGGACCACCCAAGACCGCCAAACGGTATATGGGTGAATATAAATATCTTGTTGTTAGCACTCTTGGTGACGTTTGCTAAGTGGTCTAGTGGCTATCGCTGCGCGCTGGGGATCGAGTGGTCGCTGTTGTTAACATATATTTTAGTACGTAATATCCGTGACGGAAATACGTCATCGGAGCCATAATGGATCCCGACATAAAACACATTCGTGTTAAAAAAAGCACAACATGGTCGTGGGTTATTGGAATAGTACCTAACAGGAAAATTTCCGCTAAAACAATAGCAAAGCATTAAATTTCCTAGGCCCATTTTTCGAAACATTCTGTACCACCGTGAAGGCGGAGAGGCGATGGGGGTTATCAGTCATTCAGTCAGATGTAAATGCCCACTCTGAGCCTGTTTTTCTGTCCCCTTTCTACCAATCACTCTGTGCCGCGTTTCCATTTTCTTCTGAATAGTGTACAGCGATTCGCAGAAGGTAGATTTTGGGCTAGAAAGCAAAACAGAAAGCTCGACGACGGTAACTGACTTTGTTAGTACAGTTCTTGCTGAAAATTGGCTCTGACAGGCAGTCCCCCTCGCCCTGTAATGCTGTCAGTGACGTCGCTCAGGAAATCACGCGGCAGAAGGATACTGACAGTAGAATGTAGTTCCAATGGTAATCATCGCACTTGCGTCATGTTACGTTATCGGCAGTTGCTTGTATATACAATCGCATACTACCAGTGTCACTCAGCGCCCATGACTAATTCGCTCACAGCAATATGTAGGAAAGCGAGTGCGGACCGCCTCCCCCAGAAGTTGGTTTTTCCATTTGGCTATGTATAGCCCTTGCCTTATGCTCTAACGAGAGCATGTAAAGTATGCTAATTGGGCACACACACTATATATATATATATATATATATATGTATATGTATATGACAAGGGGCCCAACTCCCCAGAAACGAATTTTCGGAAACGCCGCTGGCGAGTGCCAAAGTAAGATAGCTTCTAAGAAGAAATGAGCTTCCAAACTTATGTGTTTTGTTGAAGTGGTGTGGGTATCTGTCGCACCCATGCCCGGGTGTAGCCTGAGCCACATGGTAAACGACACTTTTGCCATGTATATCAGTAGTATTGAACAGCTACCTCGAAAAAAACGCTGTCGATACGCATGCACCGCAGCATTGCTGGCGTGACTGTGTGTGCTATGCGAGCCTCCGCTGTAGGGTGTATGCGAGCGCGCGTTATTGTATAGGCGCCACCCATTATTTTTGTTTGTCTTTCTCTAGTTAGCTCAACACAAACGACGTGAACTTTTGGTTTTATGTTTTCAGGCTCCCCAATCCAAGAGTGAAGTACCGATGCTGGGGCGAACATATTATTGAGAAAACACGTTTAAGTCAACAGATGATTGCGACGCACCTTCTTTGATGAGCATGAAAGGGAATACGCAATGCGGACGATGTACACCCGGGCAAAACTTTAGCTATTTTGTACACAGCGACCACCTTCTTCACTGTAAGCGCCATGCTATGGAACGAAGTTACAAAAATTGTTTCGTGGTCATGTGCTTTGTGGGCATACACTTGTGCTCACATTTTTTGAAAGTTAATTCAGTTGTATGGCAAAGATACATAAAAGAAACTGCCACTCATTCACGATAGCGAGATTTAGCCGACTGTACGTGTGTTGCATGGGGTGAAGCCTGAGGCAAAGCAAGTGAAGCGAGACTTTCTGTTAAAGGTCGTATCGATGCTAGCGCTCATCATTCTCTTGTATAGCTAGAAATAGCCCTTGGGTAATCTTCCACATGCCCCACCAAGGGTGAAATACTTCCATGACGCGGGAACTACACCTGTACTTAATTTTATGCCCAACAATAACGTTTTTTTTTTCTCTCTAGTCCATGTTGGTGTTTATCGCACCATTTTTGTTATACTATTACGTGACGGTCGATGATGTATTAAGTACGGATATAGCCCTAGCTGTGTCCGGAGAAGAAACGGAAGCCAACGCATTGTTTGAAAGTGGGACGAATTTTAACTGACAAAATACACATGAAGAAGATTGGTACGAAAAATGTTCCAAAGGCTATGTCCGATAATCAAAAACAGTGCCGTGAGGACGTGTGTATGGACATGTTTGAAGGCATGCCAAACGAGGCTGATTTGCTGAAATCTGTTGTAACATGTGTTGATCAAACGTTGATTTTTACCCATGATCCAGAAAGTAGGCGCCATTTAATGTTGTGAAAATCTCCAGAATACCCAAGCCCCCCAAAAGCACGCATGTAAGAATCAAAATTCAAGGCAATGTAAATTGATCCTTCAACATTAATGGAATCGTATAGATTGAGTGGGTTCCGAGTAGTCACACTGTTAATCAAAAGTTGTGCACTGCAGTACTAAACTCAAAAAGAGATACCTTGGCCAAAATGAGGAAAAAAGGCTACACTTGTGGAATCATGGATGGCTGTTGAAGCAGGACAATGCATCTGCTTACACGGCCCGATCTGTAAAGCAGTTTCTGACCAGCATAAACACCTCTGTGACGGCACACCCTCCTTATTCACGTGATTTGGTTTCATGCGACGTTTTTTTAGCACGACATGCTTTACAGCTGGGTCCGTCAAGACTTTAGTGACGTATTTCCGTCACAGATATGACGTTGATAAAATTCACCCTACCCAACGAGAACAAAAAAAAAACTTAGAAAACGTTGCCTCCTGGCAAACGAAACTTCGACTCCTTGGACCACGACAATAAGCGCCCGCTAAGCTATCAAGGCAGATGCAAGGTCATTTAGAAAAGTGCTTTAAATCCATCACATTCTCTCTCACAGGAAGCTCTAGGTTGGCGGGGCGAGACAGTGCCGCCGGTCCTCTGCGAGCGGTGACGAGAAGTAATGCAGCGTGACGCTTACCAGCGCCGAGAGTGAACGAGTTCTCAACGACGCAGTTAAAGCATGACACCCGAAATTGCACGCCAACGGACAATATCAGATGCTATGGTTTTAAAGCGTCTCAATAGTAGCAAAAATCACTCGCCGCTCTAGCATCGGGGGTCACCCTAGAACTGTTTGTTATTTGCGCAGTGCATGGTATAACAAACTAAAATTTTCTTCGGCTTGAGCTACCTGTTTTTACATTACCTTCATCTCTCTTTCTCTGTCTTTCGCTTCGTTTGAGCGTGTGACTGACGGTTCGATGTCAGAGTAGTTAAAGTTTCCACATGCACCAACGGTGTTTCGCCGCCGACATCGCTGAGTGCTAGAGCACCGACTGATAAAACTGATCCAGTAAGCGCTGCAGAAACGCAGCAATGTGTACGGGCGAATGTCGCACCTTGGTGATGCGAGACAGAAGCCAGCAAGCAGGACGTCGAACGCCTGCCTGCGTTCCCGGCTCAGGCTTTACGAAGCTCTGCTTCATGTGTTGCTGAAGCATGAGTACAGGCGTAGGTTTACCTTAATACTGGGGAGCGCGCACCGGACTGTTTCTCTCCTCGGTTGACGACGCTTTTAAGTGCATATCGAGTACCAGTGTTTATTATGTGCTAGTTCATGTCACCTTTCAGCGGGATTCACTATAGCGTCTACAAAGCTGCTAATTGGCAACAATAAAATATGTTGACCTCTGAGCAGGCCATTTTCTTAATTTACCAAATTTCAAGAAATCACGATTTTACCAAAATACGACAAATACATATTGAAATACGTGACATCGCACGCGCGGATTCCGGCGCGACATTTAAAATGACACTCTGACTGATTTTTTTCTTTATTAATGGACGCGGCACTGCTGAGGAGGCGTTTCGTTGCCTTCGCCGGCGAATCAGAAGATAGCTAGGGAGGCGGGGGAGCCTAAGAGAGGAGCGAGTGCGGGAGGGGCGTGTATGCACTGTAAGGGTAGTCACGTGGCACACCGGATTGATCTTGACCCTATACGAAACTTCGCTTCTAAAACTACTGTAAGGCCAAAGTGTCTTACAATGGTAAATTGCTTCTGTTCAAAAATTCGTGGCGCCAGCAGTCTATTTATGTGACATCATGACAAAATAAGTTCTCGATTGGTCCATGTACGAAAAGTATCAGCAATAAGCCCAGTTTTTTTGTGCTTCGTTCTTAGAAGTATCAGTTGTAACTTGCCTTCTACCCTTCTTTGCCTGCCCCGCCGTGGTGGTTTCGTAGATAAGGTACTCGGCCGCTGACCTGCAGGTCACGGGATCAAATCCCGGTTGCGGCGGCTGCATTTTCGATGCAGGCGAAAATGCTGTAGGCCCATGTGCTTAGATTTGCGTGCACGGTAAAGGACCCCAGGTGGTCAAAATTTTCGGAACCGCGTCTCTCATAATCATATGGTGGTTTTGGGACGTTAAACTCCACATATCAATCCCTTCTTTACCATGTAGTCGCATGCCCTGAGGGCGAAAAGTTGTAGGCCTGTGTGCTCAGATTTGCAGATTTGGGTGCACGTTAAAGAACCCCAGGTGGTCAAAATTTCCGGAGCCCTCCACTACGGCGTCTCTCATAATGATATGGTGGTTTTGGGACGTTAAACTCCACATATCAATCCCTTATTTACCGTGTAGTCGCATGCCGTGAGGGCGAAATGTTGTAGGCCCATGTGGTCAGATTTGGGTGCACGTTGTTACGACCGGCCCTGGGGAGCCAAGCAGGGAGAGTTTGGGGGAGAACCGGTTCTTGACCTGACGGTGTCGTCCACCCCCACCTCCCCATTCGGGTTCCTCCTCGCCGGGAGAGCTCCGGGGTCTGCTGTGCGTTCGTGACCATGTTTGGTAACATTTTAGGGCGCCGTGACCATATATGGACCTCGTGTTGGGATGTGCCACTCCATGTGTTGTGAGGTGTGTTTCCCCCTCTCTCGTGGCCGAGGGGCCGGAGACACCGTATTGGCTGACGATGCGGACGGGGCGCCCAGTGTCAACGGCGCGGCGCTATAAAATGCCGAAGACGTTTTGTATCACACGCACTCTTCTCTCTTTGGGTCAGTTGACCACTTCTCCACTTGTAAATAAATCTCTGTTGTTCGTTCGGGCGCTTCTTCTCGCTGAATTGTTGGACGATGGATCCTGCGACGGGGCCAGCTACCGACAACGAGACCGGCAGGACCCGGAGTCCCAACAACTGGATGGCAGCGGCGGGATGCTGATAACCCCGAAAGCGACCACTGGACGGAGTGAGCCCGAAGTTCAACAACGGGACGACAGGAGAAGGATTACAAGAGCTCATCGACTTCCAGAGGGAATCGAACGGCACTTCTGAGAGAAGCACGACGCCGGAGACATGACTGCGAACTGGGTGAGTGCCGGCTTTCTCTGTTAAATTTTACCAGGCATTTACTCTATGTGTTAAGTAAAAGCTGGTAGAGAGGGGCTGTCTTGGTCATTGGGTTAACAGGTAACTTGCGTCAGGCAGAAATTGTGTGATAGCTTGGTTAAGCTCTTTCTGTCAGTGGCGTCAAGGTTAACAGTGACAGGGCAGGATTCCGTGTAAGAGCTTTTGAAGCTTTATTTGTAGACTAAGTTAACGGAAAACTTGAGGCAAGGCAGGTATCTAGAGCTGTCGTTGCCGTCAAGGTTAATTAGTTGCAGGACAGGAATCTTTGTGGAACAGAGACAGCGGTACTGGAAGCAGCCATGAATCTGAAATCCCTGCGAAAGTCCATGTTGTTGCTACTTGCAAGGGAGTTGAATCTGGAGGTGTCGGACTCTCAAAGAAAGCCAGAGCTGATAGAGGCGATTCTCGCATTGGGGGCGGAGGATGACGAGCTGTCAGAATGTGTCGAGGAGATTCAGGAGAGGCAAGCGGCAGAGGCCGAAAGAAAGGCGGCCGAGGCCGAAAGGAAAGCGGCAGAAGCTGAGGTAGATAAGATGCGAAAGCACGAGCTTGAAATGAAGCGCCTCGAGCTAGAGATTAGCCATAATAGTAGAACAGGAGGCAGCGAGGCATCCGGTACCGCAGAGCGGGTCAGGTTCAAAATGACGGACCTAATGAGATCGTACAAGCTAGGGGAGGACATTGGGCTGTTTCTCGTCAACTTTGAGAGAACGTGTGAAAGGCAAGGTTTCAGGCAGGATACATGGCCTCAACGCTTGTTGTCCCTACTTCCGGGGGAGGCCTCAGAAGTAATCGCGCGCCTCACGAAAGAGGAGGCTGACGAATACAGTGAGGTAAAGTCGAGCCTTCTCAAGAAATACAGGTTGTCAGCGGAAGGTTTCAGGCAAAAATTTCGCAACGCCGTAAAAGAGAACAATGATTCATACCCGGAGTTTGCTTACAAGTTAATGGCCAACATGGGGGAGTGGTTCAAAGAGGCAAAGGCGTATGGGAATCACGACAAGGTGCTCGAGTGTATCGGTCTGGAACAATTCTATCAAAGGTTACCAGAAAAGGTGAGGTTCTGGGTGCAGGATAGACCGGACGTGAACACCGTAACGAAAGCCGCAGAGCTCGCTGAAGAATTCGTTACGCGCCGCGCCCTCGGGGCAAACAGCGAGCCAAAAAGGGAAAAATTCCTACTACCGAAGAAGGCGCCGTTTAGAAAACAACCGACAAGTCTCGCACAAAAGGGTGAGGAAAACAATTCATCTAACCATGGGGCGTCGGCAGAGGCAAGAAAAAGGAAATTTGAGGCGAGAAAACCGGCGACTTGTTTCAATTGCCACGAAACAGGGCACTTCGCGAAACATTGCCCGAAAGAAAAGGTGGCCTTTTTATCCATAAATGAAGCCGACGAGAACATGAAGTTGTTAGAGCCCTATATGTACGACCTTACCGTGAACGGCAAGCAGTGTCGGGTTCTTAGAGACTCCGCAGCCACTATGGACGTAGTTCATCCGTCTTTTGTTCAGTCCGGACAGTATTCAGGAGACTGTGCCTGGATTAGACAAGCCGTAGAAGCAAACAGTCAGTGCCTCCCCGTAGCTAAAGTTGTCCTTAAAGGCGCATTTGGTACGTTGCAAACGGAAGCCGCGGTATCGCCATATCTACCCCCTCAGTATCCTTACTTATTTTCAAATAAGTCAGATCAAATGCTGAAGGAGAAAGGTCTAACGTTGGGAGAAGGCATAGTGCAGGCACTGACTAGATCGAAGGCACGTGCGCTGGCTGCGAGAGCAACATTCACTGAGGCAAACAAGCCTCAAATCGACAACGGGCCTGGTTGCGAGTTGGACACCACGGTAACAAATCGACTTGTGCGAGAACAGGCTGCAGAAGCCGTAGTCGCGGAGGCAACCATTCCTAAAGGCGACGTTGAACCTCCTCCCGAATTGGAAGGGGTCAATTACGCCTCGTTGACCGAGCAAATAGAAAATGCCGTTGCTCCCAAGCCGATTCCTGGTAGTACAGAGGATAGCACAGAGGGTGACACATTCCAGGTACTAGGAAATACAAAAGAGTTGTGTGTCATGCCAACTTCGGATAATTTCAGTCGGCTGCTGCAGGTGAGTCCCGCTTCATTAATAACCGAACAAAAGGGGGACTCGACGCTTAAGCAATTCCAGGACAGTTCGAAAGAGGGAATCGCCAAACGAAATGTGAGATTCCAAGAGAGGAGCGGCATACTCTATCGAAAATATCTAGATAAGCGAGGAGTAGAGTTTGACCAGGTAGTCGTACCTCAGGCGTATCGTCAGGATTTGCTTAGTTTGGTGCATGGAGAATCATGGTCAGGCCACTTATGCGTAAAGAAGACGAAAAACCGTCTTTTACAGGAATACTACTGGCCTGGATGCTTTAAAGATGTAGAGAGGTTTGTAAAATCTTGCGATGTGTGTCAGCGAGTGGGTAAGCCGGGAGATAAGGCGAAATTTCCAATGAAGCTGGTACCCGTAATCACTGAGCCCTTTCGTCGGTTGGTAATTGACACAGTAGGTCCTTTGCCCAAGACAACTTCAGGCTACCGTCATATCCTGACCTTAATCTGCCCAGCTACTGAATTTCCAGAGGCGGTCTCGCTAAAAGAGCTAAGTTCCGTGGAAGTAGTGAACGCACTTCTGTCCGTGTTTGCCCGGGTAGGCTTTCCTGCCGAGATACAATCAGACCAGGGCACCATTTTCACGAGTGCCTTAACGACAACCTTTCTAGAGCGGTGTGGCGTGAAATTATTGCATAGTCCCGTCTACCATCCGCAGTCGAACTCGATAGAAAAGCTTCACTCCGTGATGAAGCGAGTGTTAAGAGCCAACCTGTGCTTAGTTCACCGGACTACTCGAGGCCTTTCATAGTCCAATGCGACGCTAGTGATAGAGGCATGGGGGCAGTTCTTAGTCAAAGGGATGAGGGGGATCAAGAGCATCCCGTCCTCTATGTTAGCCGGAAACTCACCCTTCGCGAGCAGGTTTACAGCGCTAGCGAAAAGGAATGTGCGTGCTTGGTTTGGGCAGTCCAGAAACTGGCTTGTTATATTGCCGGAAGCAAGTTCATTGTGGAAGTGGACCACTGTCCTCTCACCTGGCTACAGACCATGTCCTCTAAGAACGGCCGCCTGCTGCGTTGGAGCCTCGTTTTGCAACAATATACGTTTGAAATACGCTACAAAAAGGGTGTACTCCATGGCAACGCTGATGGCTTAAGTCGATGCCCCTGACGCGAGAGGATGTCTCGAGAACTCTGGCATTTTTTTCCTGACCTAGACAAGAGCTAGTGATTGTTTTTTTACTCTTTTAGGTGTACTTGTTTGAAAACGTTGAAGACACGGCTATCCAGGGTTTCGGGTTCGGTGTGCTTCCAGTGTTGTTGTTTTGTGTCACCTTAAAGTGTGAGTAACATTTTGAATAAATTGTGTATTTCCTTTAATATCAGTTAAAGGGGAAAATTGCCTGGTGGAGTTTGGCGGAATTGTCCGGCGCTCACCGGCTGCGTAGTTGTGTTTTCATGTGCGTATGTGATGTCTGTTGAGACCTCAATGAAGCAGGTGTTGCCCACTACTTCATCAAAGACGGTCGTCACCAAACCGACTGCCGGCGCTGATCTCTCCGGACAGTGGCTGCAAACCTCAGCCCATCGAGATCTTCACCCCCCCGCGCGAGAGACTGTTACGACCGGCCCTGGGGAGCCAAGCAGGGAGAGTTTGGGGGAGAACCGGTTCTTGACCTGACGGTGTCGTCCACCCCCACCTCCCCATTTGGGTTCCTCCTCGCCGGGAGAGCTCCGGGGTCTGCTGTGCGTTCGTGACCATGTTTGGTAACATTTTAGGGCGCCGTGACCATATATGAACCTCGTGTTGGGATGTGCCACTCCATGTGTTGTGAGGTGTGTTTCCCCCTCTCTCGTGGCCGAGGGGCCGGAGACACCGTATTGGCTGACGATGCGGACGGGGCGCCCAGTGTCAACAGCGCGGCGCTATAAAATGCCGAAGACGTTTTGTATCACACGCACTCTTCTCTCTTTGGGTCAGTTGACCACTTCTCCACTTGTAAATAAATCTCTGTTGTTCGTTCGGGCGCTTCTTCTCGCTGAATTGTTGGACGATGGATCCTGCGACGGGGCCAGCTACCGACAACGAGACCGGCAGGACCCGGAGTCCCAACAACGTTAAAGAACCCCAGGTGGTCGAAATTTCCGGAGTCCTCCACTACGGCGTCTCTCATAATCATATGGTGGTTTTGGAACGTTAAACTCCACATATCAATCCCTTCTTTACCATGTAGTCACATGCCCTGAGGGCGAAGTGTTGTAGGCCCTTGTGCTCAGATTCGGGTGCACGTTAAAGAACCCCAGGTGGTCGAAATTTCCGGAGTCCTCCACTACCGCCTCTCTCATAATCATATGATGATTTTGGGACGTTAAACTCCACATATCAATCCCTTATTTACCGTGTAGTCGCATGCCCTGAGGGCGAAATGTTGTAGGCCCATGTGCTCAGATTTGGGTGCACGTTAAAGAACCCCAGGTGTTCGAAATTTCCGGAGCCCTCCACTACGGCGTCTCTCATAATCATATGCTGGTTTTGGGACGTTAAACTCCACATATCAATCCCTTCTTTACCGTGTAGTCACATGCCCTGAGGGCAAAATGTTGTGGGCCCGTGTACTCAGATTTGGGTGCACGTTAAAGAACCCCAGGTGGTCAAAATGTCCGGAGCCCTCCACTACGGCGTCTCTCATAATCATATGGTGGTTTTGGGACGTTAAACTCCACATATAAATCAGTCGCATGCCCTGATCAGTCGCATGCCCTGAACAGAGATTTTCGTACAACGAAAATCTCTGTTTAGGATTTTCGTAAAAACGAAAATCCTGACATACTCAAAGCCTAATGCTGATATTTTCCATGCGTTCTAACAAAAAATAGGTGGTGAGGAGATCGCGTCTGCAGAAAGGTATTGAAGGCGAGAAGGAAAGCACTCTCTCATCTTTGAACACGGAGTGGTTAAGTTAAAAGCCCTTTAAAATACAGTGTTCAAACCACATATTCCAGGCCACCTATACGAAATATGACGTTGTGATGTATGCATAGCTTTAGAGCTCGTCTATGGAACACTGAGACAGCGTCACATCGAGACAAAACACGCACACCAAGAGGTCGACGCTTCTGTGGGATTAGCTTATTCTCCTTTTCTTCCGTGAAGCGCGTCCCATCAAGATCTGAAGCTGTCGCAAGTAAGCATCACGGAGATGTGCACCACTTGATATCTGAGGTTTTACGTCTTAGTGTCACGATATGATTATAAAAAGAGTCACCGTAGCGGAGGGTTCCACAAACTTTGACCACCTTGTGTCCGTTAACATGCACGTATGCGTCGCACAGTACACGAACCATTTCGCCTCCACCGAAATACGACACCGCGGCGGGAATCGAACCCGCGACCTTCGGGTGCACCACCGAGCACCTTGACTACTAATCCACCATAGCGGAGAAGAGGTACGACACAACTTGGTGAAGACATTGAGTTTTCTAGTATACAACAGAGAGAACTCTGGCGCTAGTGTCTACGTGAGCTGCAACGAACGGTGCTTCAGCGAGCATGGGAATGATGGGTAGTACACAGATTTGTCTAAGCTTCGTACTTCTGGCCTGCTTCTGGCTCAGTGTGTGTTCGTTTAGCTTGGAGCTGTTTTCTCACGAAACAAAAATCAGCAAATGTTCAGCGTTTGCGCTTCACCACTTTATTCTTTCAGGCTTACCATTTCGAATCGGGTCACAAAGTTCTAAAGGGTTCGTTCTTTTCTTAAAAACGAGACCGTGACCAGCAATAAACGAAGCCGAAAGTATGATTCGCCTTCCGCAAGTACAAAGAGAAGGCAAATCTGTGTACTACCCATAATTCCCATGGTCGATGAACAATTGCAGCGCCAGAGTCTCCTGTACTTAATTTTAGGAAACCGTATGGCTGAATAATGTTGTCCGCTGTTACCTCTTAACGCGTCGCAAACGGGGACCTAGTGCCAACGTTTCGTGACGCCGCGACGCGTCATTCTCAAGGGTACCACTACGGAAACGGGCATTTCAAAGACACATGAACGTAGCATGGCAGTGCATATAGTGAACAGATGCACCTTCCTTATAACGGCACCACAGGGAACCACATGGGTCCGATCTCCAGCCGCCGAGCCTTCGGTTAAGCAAAACAAAGTTTACTGTCATTTTTTTTTCCTCTGAGCACGCGGAGTTTCGCGATGCAGTTACTTGGCGTTTGCTTGTTTTGTTTTGTGAGCGCGCTCCTCCGGAAAGACCGGAACTGGCAGCGGAAGAAAGCTGAGGCGCGCAACATTAGACGAAGGTCTAATTATCTATACGAAGGAAATGTCATAACGCTTCCTGAAGCTGCAGGCAGGTGCACGCTCCTCCGCGGAGAAGCGTGGCCACTTTAAGTGAAACGTTATACCGGGTGTTTATACGTATGGAGTTCGCGCTAATTTTGCTGAAGCGCACTGAAAAATGGCACCCGAAGGGCATTATCCCGTGTAAAATTGAAAGTTGGAAGAATACATAAGTTGGAAATATATATTTTTCTTCTATTGCAACAATGGGTAATTTCCTTTAATGCTGCTGTTGTTGATAATCAACGTACTTTTGATGATAATCATGGACAGGAGGTCCCCCTCTTGCTTAGGTCTATCGAACCTCATTCTGTGTATTTATTCTGTATGGTGTTTTGTGCTAAGATTTCAAACAACCTTGGTTCAATCTGGTACGCCTCCTGCAAAAATGAAAGACCGAATTGTAGCGCATTCCTTAATCTTGAATGTAAGCTTCAAGGCTGCGAAGAAATGCGCAAATGGGGGCTAAACATTCGATCGCCGTGTCTACATTTAGCACTTTCTGGTCTATTCAATTCTCTAGTACTGTAATGTGAAGGAGTAATGAATGAATGAGAAGTTCAGCGAAACAAATCGAGTAAACAAGTTTGCATGTTCTGATGCAACGAGGGCTATATAAGAGGAGTTGCACGCACGCGCGACAATGCTGCAGCTCATAAGCTTCGTCTTTAAGCGTTGAACGCGATATCCGGTCTCTAGTGCGTAATAAGTAAAAAATACTTTCTGTCAGTGACGCTTTTGCATACGGATGCATTCTGTGTAACACGTAGCATTCTTAAAACCACATGCAGCATTCTTAAAACCCCATTATGCGCGTGAAATCTTTTCGAACTTGCGGTGCACCCACTACGTGGTCATAAGAGAAAAGGCGCCGTAACGGGTGTGACTTGTGTAGGTGGCCCATTTTAAACCACCGATGCATAATGATCGCATGTTCCGACGCACGATCACAATGTACGCTTCTGCCACGCAATATTAGTTCGAAATTACATGTTGCATTGTGGAGCATGTATAGAAGGTTTCGCCAGAGCCTGCATGCCGGTCTCTGGCAACATTGTGCGTTAACCAGAAAACCACGCCAGGAAACTTCCGGTTTAGCTTGTTCTTGCGTGGTTTTAGCCTTTGTTGTTGGGCACGGCTGCTTGTGTTCTGCCATTTTATGCGGATAAAACTATTTCGATGAAGTGCTCCCAACTCGGGCACAGCTTTGTCAAGCCAGGATGCAGTCTGAAAGCCTGAACTAATTTTTATATGCTGGTCAAAACGTTCTGTTTTGATCACGAGAGAAAACTGGATTCCCGTCAAGAGCGCGTAACCTTGTTCTTACCACTTTATCAAAAGTCATGTAAAGCTCAGCGCGCACTAATGGCACAGAGTGGATACTAAGGCTTTAGATTAGTCGAAGGCCCCGGTTACCGAGAACACATCAGTCCCTATTGTCTTCCACCCTAGGCAGATAAGTGTACACAGTAAAAATTTTTACACCCAGAAGGGTGTAAATGAGCTTGTCCCGTGGACGACACCCTAAGGATGTTAATTCAGCACCTTCCAAAAAGGGTGCTTTTTCATGCACCCTTAGAATAGGGTGTACATGTAAAAAAACTGTAGGGTGTTACAAAAACACCCTTAAGAAAGGGTGCCTTCGATGTCCATCACTTTTTTAGCACCCTCTGAGGAGGGTGCGAGAAGGGTGCACAAGGGTGTTGAGTGCCCATGGCAGGGGTGCCAGTATTCTTTTAGACTACACTAATAGATATCAGCATGCACTGATTACACACTACTTGAAGAAAGTGGTCCTGATTATCAATGGTGCGCCACCTGTCGAGCTCCATTCATTGCGTCTGGGCAAAAATATAAACGCGTACTATCGTGTATGAACTTGTGCTGGATCTATATATACTTCACAGTATATGCATAATGCGCGTTACAGAAAATGAAGCCTTGCTGCCCTTGCATATTGCGTTTATTTATTAGGCAAATAAAACATAAACTTTTCTTCTGCCACACAACTTTTTCACCAGATATACGTTCACGTATACGTACACTACACATGCAACACCTCAAATGTTTATTATATTTATTCAGTTTCACTTCATTGACAATTGTTTGCAACATACAATTACACTGGTTTCAGTTTAGTATACTACTTCAAGTACATAGAGACTACAAATGAAATATACGCTAATATATCCCTATAATTCTTTCAAGTATCTACAATCCCAGTGGTTTCCAGTTTAATACTCCTTCATGTACACAATCGGTTAATAGGAATGAAATACAGGCAAATATATACTTATGATTCTTTCAAATATATACAATAACCATGATTTCACTATATACGCCTTCTTGTACACAATTGTTTCCAAGAAGTGATGCACACAAAAATATATATGGATAGTGTTTTCAAATGTATACAATCACAGTGGATTAAGCTTTGTATTCCTGGATGTATAACAATTGGTTATGAGAAATGATGTACATGCAAACATATACGGGTTTTCGCACATATAACTTTAGCGAATACTTAAGAAACCAATACAATGATCAGAAACACAATAAGCTAAAAACTAACACAAAACTGAGTCAAAACACACAAAAAACAAAGGTAATGCATAATTATGGCTAATGACACAGCTGGGTAGCTTTATGCCAAATGTCCCAGCCATTTTGGCAACCATCTCAAATGTATTCGAAAAACTCGTGCTGCATTGAAAATAGTGAACTTCTAGAATATTTAGGAGAGGAAAAATATTTGGTCACGTGGCTGCCCTCTGAACTTCCTGGAATGCCGTCTAGGTGTGGTATGTGAAAAAGTTTATTTTAAAAGCACAGCTCCTTCTTTCCATACGAAACTTGGTCTACGTGTTACGTAACAAGAGCTTAATTTGGGAGAGTTGGTTCATCGTGTTTGTGTGCTAGTCACAGCGCGACAACTTTACGAAGAGACAGAAAGGACAGGAACGAGCACCGACTGTCAACTGAATTTAATGAATGTGCTACGAGCGCTTTTATACGGAGCACAAGAACCGTGTTCATGCGCGACGACACGTGTGAGCACTAAAGAATAATCTTAACTGTGAAAAGAATACTCCCTTTCGGAAAGGATAAGTGAACGTGTAGTTATGCACTGATCATTGGTTTACCTGATAAAAAATACTTCTACAAATGTTAAATTGGCATTAGGTAAACCTATTCTCGTGACGAATGGGGCAGGATTGACTATTCCTGTTGCTGTTTAGTACACACACTTTTGAAAGCTTGCAAGGGGTGGAAAACAACACGCTAATATCATATCTGCTGGCTATTTTTTTAATTGTGAGACACATGATGTGGTATAACATGCAAAGGTTTTGGTCATTGTTTTTTGTTGGTCCTGTCTTCTTTAACTTTACTTTCTGCAGGAGGGTTTTGCAAATGGGTGTGATGATTCTGTTGGAATACCCAGCATCTTTTAGT
Organism: Rhipicephalus microplus; assembly: GCF_013339725.1. Classification (NCBI taxonomy): domain Eukaryota; kingdom Metazoa; phylum Arthropoda; class Arachnida; order Ixodida; family Ixodidae; genus Rhipicephalus; species Rhipicephalus microplus. Next base: position 165,913,063 of record NC_051166.1, on the reverse strand, counting down.
CTTTTAATCTGGTTTTTAAACCTGACCTCACCCTTGTGCTAACATGACTTCTGAAGGGTGGCCTGAGTACATGTGGTATCAATTCCTCTTTCTACTAATTTTGAATGCCCACTATGAAAAGGTAGAACATTCTTAGCACTCTTGGGCTGATAGCACCAGCCAATACGCCAACAGCATCATCACACTTGTTTGCAAAACCCTCCTGCAGAAACTAAAGTTAAAGGAAACAGGACCAAAAAAAAAGAGAATGACCAATCACCTTTGCATGTCACACGGTACTACGTACATAAGGTGTCTGACAATTTTAGGAACAGAGCCAGCAGATATGACATTGTTGTTTTCTACCCCTTGCAAGCTTTCAAATGTGCATGTACTTACATCAACAGGAATAGTCAATCTTGCACCATTCGTCGCTAGAATAGGTTTACTGAATGCCAATCTAATGTGTATGAGATACCGCTAACACGTGAAAAAGTAAACATAGGACAAACTGGGCAATGCTTCAATGATCAAGCAAGACAGCATGCTTTAAATGTTAAGAAGGGCTATAGTAGTCTCATGGCCGGGCACCGTAAAGAATGTAAGTGTAGTCCTAGGTTTCATAAAACACGGTTTTTGAAAAAAAACCAAGCAGAAAAATGAGAGATTTCAGAACTCTTTATCAGGAAGGCCAAGGATCAATTCATCAGTACACCTTCACTTATCTTTTCCGAAAAAGAGTATTCTTTTCTCGGTTAAAATTCTTTTGTCATGGTCACACATGTGTTGTTGCAGATGAGCCCTGGTCTTGTGCTCAGTATAAAAACGCTCGTAGCACCTTCAATATAATTCAGTTGACAGCGCCCTTTCCTGTCCTTTTTGCGATACGATTTTTATTACAGAAAAATTTCATTTTCTTACAATTTAGGTATAATGATGAGTTTTCATTGTATCACAACATGGAGCAAATTGCATCTCAATACGGACAAAAATCACAATTTTGTGAAATTTGTGATATTTTCTCGTATATTTCAGCAGCTTGAGAAGTATAAAGATATTTTTTACTCATAATATGCCTTCTGTGGAGTAAGTATTTACTGCTCAGATATTCATACAAAGTGCAATATTGCAATAAAAAATGTAAACATAACACATTTTGGCTTTATTCTTGGAAGCGAATGTGGCAAAAAAATTGCACTATTATTATTGAGCTTCAAATACCTTACAGAAGCACATTTACTTAACAGGTAGACCGAATTTGCTTTAGAAAAAATAAGCGGTAGTTTTAAAACGAAATTTTCCACAAACAGCACACAGACGGCATTATGCCAGGAAGTTATAAGCCAGCGACATGAACAAAACTTTTTTCTCGCTGAAATATTCTAGCAGTTCACTGTTTTCAGTGCAGTAAGTCAGCACTTTTTTTTTCAAATACAATTCAGATGGTCGCCAAAGCGGCTGGGACGTTTGGCATGGAATGGTTCAGCTATATTTAAGCAAAATAACTTACACAAATAACAATGTTTGTTCATCTACAATGACCACACTAGAAAAAGTTGTTCAGGCATTGTGACACTAAAATTTTCAGCGTCGTACTGCCTGAACAACTTCTTTGATAAACTTCAAACTCACGCCGAGAAAAAAGCCGCTCAATCACGGTGGATGTTAAAGGCCTTGCGGCCGTAGAATATGTTGAAATAAAAAAAATCAACTCATCAGTGCTGTCACTCCTTCTTCGTCATTACTGACACGGAAGATTTTTTCGGTTATCCATGTGGAGGTTCAGGAAGTAGGCTTGCTCTAGGCTGGGGCCGGGGGGTAGACTATACGCAGGACGTCAGGGGCACCCTCCCATCCTGTAATAAGAGCAAATATGACTTCTCATAAAAGGATGTTCGTGCTGTTCTGGCAGCACCATATATAAAGAATGTGTAGTGTGTATCCTTCGAAATGGCGTGTAATTGAAATTACACTGAACTCGAAGCATACAACCCATACATTCCAATAATTTCGTATGATAAAAATAAGAGTTTTCCAGCATACAGCAAATTCCCGAAATGAGGTGAAGTGTAAGACTACAGCTCAAAAATGGCACTTACGAAAGCCTGAACTCACCTAAGAATCAAATTCCTTCTAGGGTAGTGAGCCAGTGTGAAAAACAATTCCTAAAGTACAACGTTCAGAACATGTAACATTAATCAAAATGCACAAGAAACTTACCTCTTCATGTACAAACAGTGAAGACATCTCTGCTTTCTCTTTTACATGAGAACAAATGATCTTGGGCGTGGCACTAGCGAAGAGGTCTGCAAAAAAAGTAAAAGATTTACTGACTTTAATCACGCCTCTAACAATCTGAGGAATTGTTACAAGTCACCAATCAGTGCAATTCTGACTGCCTCTATAAGGGCATCAAAAATGAACAATTTTCTCGTTCTTTCTACTCTCACAAGACGCTCTGTCAATGGAATCTAATCCAAATTTGACGCTGTGCTTCCTATTTGCCTGCTTTCTGGACGTAGGGCTGCGAACATGTGTTTTGTGCACCTAATCTAGCACAGAAATTCGTCATCTATAATTCAATCATCTTAATTCATTGTAATTTGATAAAAGATGTGATAGCTCGTCCAGTTTTTAAAGAGTTGCGGGCCTGCAATAGGCACTGCCTTGCACGTATGGAAGTACTTCTTTTTAAAAAAAAATTCAAAGCTTGCTTTCAGAAAAAGCGTCTGGCATATTTCGACAACCAAGCCCATCCTCTGATGGCAGTCAGGGGCACGCTATTAGCGATTATTGACTACGGGATTTACAAACGTAAGCCGTGCCTAAATACTCAGTTAAACACAATCACGCAAGTAAGAGCGCTCGAACGACACCAACGCGCGCGGACGCCGACTTAGTTGCAGCAGCCATGGCTTATGCTAGAGCTACCGCACATAGCTCCAACAGTCACGTATACTCTCTCGATTCTGTTATAACGCCGAACATTATCGCAGATGAAAGCGAAGCACGAAAACAGCAAACAGAAACGAGGGAAAACAACGCACGGCGATGGCCACAACAACGCGCCTTTGGAAGTCTGCTAGATCTTTCCCTGTTGCTGATGGCACTTGTCCTAAATAGCTTAAAAGACCGGTGCGCACGTGCTGGGAGCATCGCGGCATATCAGCACCTCCAACTATACCGTCTTTAAGCAAAAAAAAAGCCATTTCGTACAGTGCGCCTCTGTACATAATTTTTGCTTTTTCTTTCTTTTTTTACGCTTACACCTACAGAAGCACGTTGCACATTTGAGTATTAATAGAAATGTTATTACGATGTAGCCCAAAGCACATCTTAAAACAATATCAATCACTTTGTGCAGTGTAGAGACAATGTGCGATCAGCAACTAATCCTGCCCTTGTTAAGTGATCACATCACTCACTGTATGAGTGATGCAGGCACTTACACAACATCGCGCATAGCAGTGTGAACTTGTTAAGTCACACGTTTAATCGGGCATCTGCAACAGGCCCGCGAACGCATGCTGTTGTAAATGGCTGGAAGCCTACTTCGGCAGAGCTGCTGCAGGCGCCCAGCTAGCGCTGTATGATTACTACCTACGAAAACAGTACACTCACCGTTAACAGGCCCACGCTGTCCGTGTCCGCCACTCCATGAATATTCCTTAATCCGAGCGTCACTTCGAACACGGTGTCATGCGTGACCACCATTGAATATGCGCCTGTTCGCTAGAACACACACAGCGGCCAAGACCCCAGACCAACGCAACGCATTTGAAAGACGATGAGACAGAGAGAGCGACGTTGAGAGAGAAAAGGAGGAGGCACTGGCGGCGGCTAAAGCGCCGCGGCGGCGCCGCAGCTGTCGACGCAGGTGTTAGGTGACGCAACTATTCGCTTATCTACGCCGCCGTTGTGGGAGCAACGCTGGCCGGGGGTGAGCGGGAGGGGGGGAGGGAGGAGCTTGAAACCCGCCAGGACGGCGCCGAAAGGCAAACGCTATGGCGCATACGGCGGACGGCCGTATGGGCCATAGCGGAATGACTCCTTGTAAACGGCAACTCTCCTTCCAGCCAGTCGCACAGCGACGCAGGTTATTTCCCAGCCTCGGGTTCTTTGAGTATTTTGACGGAATGCGATTGCAGTGGGCGAAAAATAGTGAAGCAAAACTTGCGGAAAACAAAGTGCACCATGGAATGGGCCAGAAACAATAATTATTTCGTCCTCGGTGGCATTAGCGGGAGAGCATCGCTACACCTTTTTCCAGAGGAATTTCTTTTTGCATTGTCTTGTCTGTGTCTGGCACTTCCGCGTATGGTGCCGCAAACACTGAATGCGTAGTGGAAGCTGGAACAAATTAATCCACAGTCGCGGATGTTTAGAAGGCTTGTCACGCACCACGAAACGTGCCGAGGTTGTTATAACAAACTTTTTGCTGACCACATGATCAGCACATAATTCCATATGGTTGCCCAATGAGCTAGCTAAGCACCTGTAGCAAAGGCAGGGCACGTTCTTGTTAAACGTTGTTAATATAAACGATGGTTGTGCATAAGTGCAGTGACAGCTTTCCGTGGGAATTGTTCATAACCCACGTTTTCGAGCGTAGAAGCACCTCAGCGTACCTAATCAGCTACCACAGCAAGTTCGTAAGCAACGATCAGGTACGAAAATGTGCAGCTGTTTTCCATGTACTGAATAGTCCGTGTACAGTGCGTTGACCACCGCCATTCCTTAAGCCACCTCCCATATAGACTCCCAGTCTGAACATGTGTGGGACCTTAAACAATAAGAAGCAGTGCCTCCCCCCCGCATACACACACACACACACGAAATTCGAGGGCGCACGGGCTGATACACACGCATACTTATTCACAGGCGCACACACATACACGTATACACACATACGGCCACACACACACGCGACCGTAAACGCACGCATGCATGGGCGTACACATGTGCACAGGCACGCTTAACACAAGCACGGACTCGCACATACACGCGCACGCACACATGCACGGGTGTACACACAATCGCGCTTACACGCGAACACATGTGCAGGCTCACGCACACACACCCATACTCGGGCGAACATTATGTTCCTGTATATAATCCACAGCAAACATGTAGCTTATAACCAACGCTAAGGTGAGCTTTCGTAACGTGAATTGCAGTTAATTGCCATTATAGATGAAACGCGATTTGCTTCTGCTGGCATTCTGCTGTATTCGGAGAGCACCTTCACACATTCTAAGTCAATTAGGCCGTCATTTAACGCAAGGTCCACATATTCGTGCAGTAGCTGCACTGCTCGGCCGCCAATCCGAAGGTCGCGGGTTCGATGCCGGCCGTGGCAGTCGAATTAAGGCGGAGGCGAAAAGGTAGAAGCCTTTGCACTGTGCGATATGAGCACTCATTAAAGAACACCAAATGGTGAAAATCTCTGCAGCTTTCCACTACGACGACCCTCATAATCATATCGAGGTTTTTGAGACGTAAAATCCCAAATATTATAATTATGTGTTCTTCTTATGCTGCATATTCCATCTGATGAATCGGCACCTACACCCTTCTCAGGCACAAAAGCACCCTTAGAGCCTATTTTAGGGTGCTATTGAGGCAAGCACCCAAACAAAGGGGTGCTTTTTTTTCAATCGACCATTTATGGGTGTTAAAGGGTGTTGCAAAGGGTGCTTTCTCGTAAAAGCACCCTTTTTACACCCTTTTGGGTGCAAAAATTTTTACCGTGTACTGACGCCTGAAATGAGTGGCAAAACGTGAAATCTATAGCACTGAAAATGCATCGCAAAAGTGTTTCTCGTATAGTTTGAGCGATAATAACGATGCGTACTGTTTGAAACAACATGGGACACAAAGTAGCCGTGCTCTACATGAATCGCCGCACTGTGTACGTCGTGGTGTCCACGTTTCGTTGTCGTTGCATTTGTTTTTTTTTCAAAGCGACGCTGGCGAGTGGGCAATCATGTGCGAGGAAATGACTTATCGCCTGTCCTTTTGCCGCTAATTATTATCGTCGCATTCTACCTCATTTATCTTTCGCTGTGAACATGGCTTAGGTGGGTTCAACTTGAAACTTTGATTCATGCTTGAATAGCTTACTCGTGAGTAAACTATAATAGTTCGCGTGACCCAGCCTCAGTAGATGTCATTACATAACCAGCACAATTTATATTTTCTCAGTCACACGAAGACTTCGGCTCGCGAGCAATTCTGAACGCTGATGATATGAAAAGTGCTCGGTGTGACACAGGTGCAAAAATAAGCGTTTTATCTTGAGGTTGTGTGCTTAGACGAGAACACAAATATGTTCGGTGTTTGACAGGGGGAAGGTTTTCAGTTCTAGTCGAAAAGCTGAATTGAACAGCTTTATTATAGACCGGGCAACTCTTCTCCTACATGTCGACGATGTGGGTGCGCTTTGAAGACGCGGAAAGGGAAAGCACATGTATGCGCTGTCAATTATCTGTCCACGTCTTCAAAGCGCATCCACATCAACACGCAGAACCAACTGGCCCAATTCAGTTCACTGACAAGCTTCTCCAGCAGGCGTGGCCACTACCAGAGGTAACACGGATGAGGGGGCTGCGCTCAGGGGAACGCCACGACGGATATTTTGTGCAACGCTCGTCGGCCACGCGAGCCGTGTTATCTGCAGCAGTGGCCGCATGTACCTGCCGTGCACTACATCGAGCCCCATCATGTAGCCGCTAGAGGTGGCACCAAATACATCCTGAGGAATGCGCCAGAAGTAATAGAGCAGCAAACTCAAACACCACGAAAACACATTACCGCAAGTGGCGCGCCGGAAGTCTGCTGGGGTAGGCCGTTCAGTGCGAGCCAGTTTGTTTACAAACACCGAAACCGTCTATACAGGACGCGTGTGTTTGTAAAGCATAAAGGTTTTTAGTGCATTTCCAAGCAGACACGTTGCTCTGTGGTAGAACACTTGCTTGCTACGCAAACTGACCGGGCTCGGTCCTCACTCAGAATTTTTTATTTTATTTTACTTTTTTGCATGTTTCTCGATTTTTAGGTGAAGCAGAAGATGACGATTTTTCGCGCACAACCAACGACGCCGGCATTGACACGGACATCTACACCACGGGAATTTCGGCGAAACGAGTCCTTTAACGCTATCGCGTTAAAAAGAAGAAAAACGAGAGCCCTCCTCATGTCTGCCGTACACACACGCACTCCGTGCTAATCACCGCGTCTCCTATATTTTATTGCTGTTCGCACAAAACAGAGACAGAGAGAAGAAATATAGAAAAGGTAGCGTGCTTTACTATGTACTATGTCCAGTTTGCTACTCTACACGTAGGAAGGGGAACGAGGGATCGAAAAAGTGAGTGATAGAGAAAGGGCCACACTGAAGTAATGGCGGTCATGTGTACAAGAAGGTGGGACCAATTTCGCTGAAGCGCGCCGACCACCCGCCGCGAGTGACGGCGCAGCAATTTCTCCCCCGAGCGAAACCTCGGCCGCGTCCTTCAGACGCGGTGATGCATGAGCGCCACACACTGGCGCAGGGTGTTGTCGATTTGCGTGCTCTGTTTACATATGGCTTGTACAGCTAGCCTCGCCACCTATTGATACACGCGCAAAGTAAACAATCGTGCCGGCTTCGCACTGTCCTCGTTATCCTCACGGGTCAACACCCTCTGTTGAAATCATCGCCGACTGAACGTTGATCTCAGCGCCAAAAACTCCAGGTTGAATCGAGCTTTCTTCGCGTTGCCTAATTATACGTCGACCCTTCGTACATCGGGTGCAACGTCGTATATAGGAACTATTGACCCAACTGGAGTCGTTGGTAAATACCTCGTCGTCCTCTCTATGGACGTTGACAGAATGCATTACCTATGATGTTAAAGCTTTGTATGTCTCTGAATGTCATAGGGAGAATAGCGGTAACAGTGAGTCATCATATACCCCTGCCAATAGAATCGGGCGTCTCTTTTGAACTTTTGAGGGCTCGGGGAGCAGCTAATCGAGATATGGTGCATTTCGACATCGATGCGTCTTCGTGGGCGACAGTGACCTATTCAGTAATTTTTATTAATGATTTACATTGAAACAACACGTTCTGGCACCAAGTTGACTACGTTAAATATTTGCCCCCTTCTTCATTTCACTCGCTGCACGTTGTGGTGTCCACATTGCTTTAGAGGAGAGCTTTATACGCGAGCTTAAGATCGTTTTTGTACGGCGAAGTTGTTCTGCATGCCCAAAATTCTGCAGAACAACAGCATTTGCTAAAACTTAGAATTATCCAACTTTTGCCCCGCCGCGGTGGTCTAGTGGCTAAGATACTCGGCTGCTGACCCGCAGGTCGCGGGATCGAATCCCGGCTGCGGCGGCTGCATTTCCGATGGAGGCGAAAATGTTGTATGCCAGTGTGCTCAGATATGGGTGCACGTTAAAGAAGTCCCAGGTGGTCGAGATTTCCGGAGCCCTCCACTACGGCGTCTCTCATAATCATACGGTAGTTTTGGGGCGTTAAACCCCTCATATCAATCAATTATTTTCAGCACTTCAGCCATTTTCCGCGCTGATTGAGTGAAGATGCATTACCCACTCACTCAGCAAACCAAGAAATGAAGCGCGCACACACAAAAAAATGTTACGTTAACTTCATACTATAGTGGTGCCAAGCTTGAAGAAAGATCACAGCTAGTTGTTTCTCTTTATTTTTTTTCTGATATCTTTTCTTTTTCTCTCAGTTGTATTTGCCTTTTCCATCAGTTTTTTCTATTTCTTTCTTCCTTGCATTTTCTATCTTTTTTCTCTATATTTATTTCTTACTATCCCACTCTGTCACACACTCAGTTTTTTTTTATATCTCTTTCTAGAGAAAGGAATGATCCGATCATAGTTCTGCTTCTACAAGAAGTTTCAAGAGACACCGAGAGAAACGACAAAATGCCCCATTTCCGGAGAAGACACTGTTATTGGATAGGCGTCCTTGATAGCCAGCTGGAGGGAGCCATCGGTATAGAATACAGGGAGCTGGATCTATAAGATACCGCTTTCCTCGAGGGTCGCCCTCGCCCTGCTTCGTGAGCGATTTGAAGTACTTTACGTGGGCATGTCATTTTTACGCAGTTTTCGTAGGGCGCGACTATAACGACTTATCGCGGACATTAAGAAAGATTTCCGCCGTGCGCCCTTCGCCGCAGGGCATCGTTAGAAAATAAAGACTAAACCAACAAAGTGTGACCGCCATGCCCATGTTTTTTTTTTAGAGAATTGACCACATATGTCACGAAGCTTTTTTCGAACTCTAAGCGCGATCCGCAAGTGAAAGTCCCGTTAAAAAGCGGGCGTGATAACGTGCTTTAGGACTCCACCTAAAAAACAGCGGCACATTATCGCACCTAATTTTCGGAACACTGATGTCGTGCGTAATACTTGCTACGCTTCTGACCAGAGTAATACGCCTCGTAGTGATTAGACGAGAAAATAAAAAATAAAAGCAAACTTTTACACGCAGTAGAATGGCAACTGAATATCTCCATTTTCAGCCGTAGCCCGAGAACTAGACGAATTAAAATTCGACCGTTTTTTTAAACCAGGCTCAGTGAAATACATAATGACCTTTTTCGAATACTAGTCATAAAAATAAAATAAAAAACAGACATCATAAGTGGTGGAAATGAGAGATGTGGTAGCCTTTCTAATGAGGGTGAACTTTATATAAATGCTTATTCGTCAAAAAAAAAAAACTTTTTACCAGGTCTTCGTATTCGCTATCGCATGTTTTACACGCTTATTACATAAATATCAGACCTTTCTGCAGGAGCGAAAGGCCTTAGGCAACATACCCATAGGAGTGGAGACTGTGCACATTCCTTTTCTTTTTTCGCCTGAAAAACTGCAAGCATATTCATATTCAGCTTTCCCATGGCAGCTCGCACATAGCGTCGCTAGTGACGTTGAAAAAACTTCATATATTATACTAAGGCTTCCGCGTTCAACACGCTTGAACGCTGGGCCATGTGTTTTTATATTACTCAACCTCCACCACTTTTCTTCTTGCATTCTATATAGCACTCGTACGCAAAAAAAAAAAAAATTGATGCTCTTTCGTTTGATTACCTCTGCCGACAGTTTCTATCACACAAGAGATTTGTTTTAGGCAAAAGAACTGCCCCGAATAATAAAAAAAAAACGAGTGCGTAGAGACAGAATCGCACTTTTCTAAAGAGCATTGGAGTGCCTGACTGTAGACACTGTTGTCCGCAGCTAGTATACCTCACGATAGCTACAAGCATTCATTTACGATTTAGTTATATCAGAAGGACTTAGCAGGCAGTATGACTATGTTGCGTATAATTGCGGAGTCGGTAATTGGATATTTCTGCGGAAAAAGGCAGCTGATACAGATGGCTGGAAGCTCTTGACGAGTGTTAACACACACACACACACACACACACACACACACACACACACACACACACACACACACACACACACGCACGCGCGCACGCACACGCACGCACGCACGCACGCCCACACACATACACACGCACGCGCGCACGCACACGCACGCACGCACGCACGCCCACACACATACACACACATACGCACACGCAGCGCACACTCAGATATATATATATATATATATATATATATATTTATATATATATATATATATATATATATATATATATATAATTCACAAACGACAATTAAAAGAACCTAATTTGTTTTGCCTCCTGTCTTACAAACACATCGTTTATACTCTACTTAGGTGTGGCTGTAGGTACAAGTTAACGCGAGGGTGTGCGTACATTCGCAAGCAGCACGGGCTACCCGGCGCTAGAACTCTCTAATGGAGAGCTTTAGCGCCGAATACTCCACGCTGTCATTAGTCGCCATCAGTCAACAAATCCTGTTAAATGATTTCAATCTTGTCCTATTTAGCACCACCATTCAAACAAATACTACAATGGCACAGAACACATTCGATCAAAAGAAAAGGGCTGCGAAATCAGAGCCAGAGTCCGTGTTCACATTAACGCCAGACGCTAAAAATTATTCGCGAGAAAAAAAGTTCGCCAATCTCGATACAGGACACATAACTAATGTTGTAAATAAGACAATGGCCAAAATCACTTACTGATAAAATATTCTGAGAACTCGAGCCGACGGGCTGATTTCGCAAAATTTCTAGCAAGTGTATATTCTTTTCGTCGCGGACTGACCAGTTTCTTTACTCTAGCATGACGACTGACTGAAATGTTTTTTTTTTTACGCACGGCTATTTTCGCAGCGTGAGACGTTCTTGCAAATACTGGCCGAAGTTCTCATTCGCGCAGCACATGCGGACATCAGCTCACCGCGATCATCGCCAGTGCTTCGTCTTCAGACCGCTAGTGCCTTTGAACCCGATGCGTTCTTTCGTCGCTCTGGGTTTGTCTCAGTCAGCCGCATGCTCAATACTGCGACCACAGCTGGCTTTTGTCTTGCGTGTCTTAACCACTCTCCGCGAACAACAGGCTGTGCACACGCCCTCTTACATAGACCCTCCCCCGTCTGCGGCAGGGAAACCATCCCGCGGCTTTGTTCCCGTCGCTCTAACGGCGGTAGATTTACACGCGTGACTACGAACCACACTCTGCTGGAGATGCGAGCATCACTACACATTACCAAGGCTATCATTGGTATATCCAGAAGGGAGGTCCTCCCGAAATATTTACATTTTTCACGCATAGATACACACACGCACATACGAATACATGCGACACACACAAAGGGAGGGTCGTTGAACTTCTCGGAAAGCAATTTCTGGACATACTCCAGCCGCCAATAGCAAGCATACCATTGCTGTGTGTCATGCGCAAGAGCTCAATTCAACGCAATATGGCACTGACGATATGTTCATTTCACGCTGTTTGCGAGAAAAAGTTACAGTTGATTAATCAGCTACTCCTCCCACAACGCATGCTGTCATTGTATGTAAGCGACATCTCGCAACGACATGCAATATCAAACTGAAATGAGATCGACAATTAAGTCTAGTTCTATATAGGTTGAAAACTGTATGCTTAAAGTGCTCATCAAGGTTTCGCCACGTCGGGCCCGATTCATTCACAATTTCGCCATGTAGCTGAAATCGCTCTTAAAAATACAGCCCACGGCCTCCATCTGCAGTGCCTCGGCTTCCTCTACAGACGCGGTGCCCGCAGCAGGCAGGCAAACTAACTTCGAGTAGAACGTTTAACACAACAGCCTAATTGAGTGAAATTGCAGTGAGTACATTTCGAGTGCCTCCAAGATAGATAAGAAGATGTCTCATTTCAACTTCATCTAGTTTAACTATTTCCTAAATTTGGGTTCTCCACGCAATGAGTAGGGAACCACATTCATTAGCTCATGTATACCGACACTGAACGAGCAATAATTTGACAGCTGAACATTTAAATAGATGTGTGCACCCTGAATGTCGACCAACTTTGAATGTAGGCACGATATTCAGACGCCCGTTTCAGTAATCTCTTTCCTGTGCAACATGCAGATAAGACGTTAAAGCTACAATTAGTTGTCCGCCGAAAAAGGTAACAGCTCGGAAGTTTTCGTAGTAGAACGGTAAGCATAGATGGACAACCCAGATATGGGCGACATGATTTCCAGTTACTGTTACTGGGAACAAACAAACAAATATCTAGATAAAATGATACCAGATACACCACGGAAACCACGTACAGAATCGTCGACTGTGAGCGCAGTGAGTCAATGCTATTTAACTGTCACTGCGTAGTTCCTTTTCTTTCTTTTTTTTTTACCCTTTTAACCCCGTAACAACTGGACGAGCAGGAAATAAGTCGTCAGTCCGCCCGATTTGAGTCGCAGGGCGTTTCTGCCGCAAGACGCCCTGCTATTCAAAGGACTCAAAGCCGCCGTAAAACTGCTCCCGTAAGGAATGTAGATTGGCGAGTGGACCGCACTGCAGTTGCGCCTCCTGTATGGCGACCGCTTCCTCGCACTCGCCGGACGCGCGATATGCTCTCGAAACGACGCTGCAAAGAAGGGCTGGATGAGGCAGTGGTGGCTGCGGCCGCGCGGAGCCGCTATGGCACGTAGGCAGCCTGGCGAACGTCCATTCCATTTCACATCTCTTCTTTTGCGCACGTTGGCTGGGCGTGCACTCCTTGCTTGAGCGGGTCCCATCAAACCAGAAAGACGTTAAAGGACAGGCGGACGAGCCAGCAAACGTGGCACTAAACTACGGACAAATGGATATCGTAAAAATTGCGTTGACGGAAATAGGGACAGAGAGGGAGAGGAGGGAACCGAAACATTCAAGAATAGCACTCAAGTAGCGGAAAGGCAGCAATCGTGAATGTGCAGATCGGCAGAAACAACGACAGCAGAAATGGTCATCACTAAAGCGAAACATAAGCGGCACATAACGAAAGCCGTGCCGCTGTCGCAGCGCAGTTGTGGGCGACGACGTCATAAGCCTTTACTTGTAGTTTATCTAGCTAGAGAATTGTTTTCCGTTGGCTGATGCGGAGCTGTCGATGATGGCAGGGCAAGGGTTGAACCAAGAAAGGAAGCGGTATGACACTAAACGAGTCCATCTCAATTTCTACCCGCTCGCTCCCTTTTTTCTTAATTAGCCCTTTCGGAAACTGCAATTCACCGCTTTAAGCGTAGCTTATTTTCGATGGCCCATTGTGTATGAATTTGCGATTTAACTTGTTGGCACATTAGTCAGGGAATCAGTATGGTGCAGTATGGCACGTTTCTTAGGGCGCAATATGAGGGCATTAGTGCACTGACGAAAACATCTCGCGCTATTATTGCCCGAAAGAGAAAAAACTAACTGCTGGACATATCATTATCGAAGCTGTATCAGCTGGCTTGCCAATAAAAAAGAAAAAAAAACACAACTAAGAATGCTTGTAAATTGGGCGGTAGCTTTGCACAATAGAACATATCGCCTATATATAGGGAATCAGAGTTGGCTGATTCATGTCGCTCAAACAGCGAGAATCGCAAGTGATCTTTACTCCGAAGGGGTCACGTACAGATAAAAACAAAAACTGCGTCGTGACCTTCAGTGTAGGATGATCACAATTATTTGCACGACCAGCAATGGCAACGCATGAAATTTGTGATAAAAAAAAACTACGTAAAGATATCACACAAACGATTACGTTCAGTGCGTTGCATCAAGCATAGGTTTGATCATGTGCGCAGATTTGGGTGCATGTTAAAGAACCCATGGTGGTCGAAATTTCCGGAGCCCTCCACTACGGCGTCTCTCATTATCATTTTGTTGTTTTGGTACGGTAAACCCCACATATCAATCAATCAATAAATCAACTAAAGGTTGGAGAGAAAATAATAGTAAAAACTACACAGGTAGTACATTTTTCAGAAAGAAGCAAAAAGCGAACGTTCTGGTCTTGTACGAAACCTGTGAAATTTTTGGCCATTAAAAGGTAATTGTAGTGGGTTCCAGAGTAATCACTGCTGAAAATCGCGTCGTTAATAGTATGGATCAATAGGCGAAAGAAAATTGCTTACGACTGACCGTACTTATCGAAGAACGGCGCTGATTCAAAAGTGCATTAATGAGAGCACAAGTAATGTTGCGCAGAATGGGCTTTTTTAATCTTTAGAATATTTAGGAAACGAAACAACTTCTTTTGCAGGGTCAGTTTTGAGGTTGACACTTCTCAGCTGCTGTGGAAAACGCAGGCTTGTTATACCTTTTGCGCTTAACCATCAGCGAAGCATATATACGCTGATTGATTGATTGATATGTAGAGTTTAACGTCCCAAAACTACCACATGATTATGAAAGATGCCGTAGGGAAGGGCTCCGGAAATTTCGACCACCTGGGGTTCTTTAAGCATATACACACATATTATATGAAAGAAAACGATCGCGCTGTCTTGTCTCTAATCTTACGCATGCACAAACTCAGTAAGCACACATGCTCAAGTACAGCCAACTGAGCCGGCGCTGCCCTCAGATTTTGACTCGGATCCAAGAGCGGGTAATGTGTAAATGAAAAGCATTTTTTTTTCTACACCTTGCGGCTTCATTGGCTTGAAACAAGATAATGATCACGGGTTGAATGACCTGCTTTATTAGTACAGATAGCGTCTACCCGAAGGAATAATCCTCACTGTATGCTGGTGCTTAACCCTTAACCAGCTGTATAATCTGTTTTTGGTAAATAAGAATTCGTCTACCGGCCGAATCGCCGCACTCACATATTATGTGAATTTCTTGACGGTGATCAGAGACATTTCAACCCAGGAGGCCTTCGAATTTTAATTGTGTGCGGCGTTCTCCCTGGCTCAAACAATCACCGCGTTACTTTCTTGAACACACCGATATAACGTATTTTTCGCAGAATAAAAAAAAAGAAGAAAATATTGAAAAAGAAAACGAGATCTTGCTAGCGAAAAACGCAGAATAAAAGCAGTGTGCATGAAGCTTGCAAGTAACAAATGCCATTGCGTGGCTAATCCACTGAAAATTATTTGAATTTCAAACTAGAGAGCATGCAGAGCGCATACGAGGAGACTACCGCTGTACAGAACAGCGAGCGACATCTCCATTGTCACTGTTCACCTCTTTACTGAGCGGCCTACAATTGCGTACTGTGTGTAAGCAGACAAAACTTCGCAACCTCTACGGATACCAGTGCTACAACGTTCCAGTGGAGCGGCACCAAAACAAAAGCTGCTCATCACGCTGCAAATGCGGCTTCAATCAAAGCGGCCGCCACAGCAGCGCGCGAAAACGGCGAAGCTGGGCGCGCGCGCGCCTAACAAAAGACGCGGATGAATCAAGTCCCCATGTGTGTCGCGCGCCCCTTTCGAAACGGACGTATGCCGCTGGCGTACTCACCACCAGTGCCGAACAGTAGGCCATCCGAAAGCGAGGTTCGTCGTCGCCGGTAAGCACCAAGAGGCGTCGTTGCGACGGCCGCGGCGTGTCTACGCGTCGCTTCACCGGGCGCGTGGGCCAGCTTCAAGGACGGCGGTGCACCCGTGCTCGCGGGTGGCCGGCGGCGGGAGCGGACGATGCTATCGGCTGCCACCGCCGGTCGCGCCGCCGCTCAGCTTGCTCAGGTCCACGCCTTGTTTATGCACGGTGGCTATTGGAGGTGCACGTGCGTTGGCTGCTGCTGCCGGTCTGTCGCGGAAGTGGCAACTCCGTGCGGAGGAGAAGGCACGAGTGTTATCGCGGCGCGCGCTTCCTCACCGCTCTGTGTTTTGCACTGCGGCGAGGAAGGCGAGCGAACGAAGACGGCGGCTGGGGCCCGCGACGGCCACCACTCGACGTCGCGACCCAACTTTCGGCTACGCCTGGCAGGAATTTCGTTACAAGAGCTGCTGCAAGCGGTCGTCATGGGGGCACCGTCCGGCCATCTGTATTTCGCGAGTCTTGGACCGTTTCTCTCGCTTTCTTTCGCTCTCTCCAGGAACATTGACGGAGAACGCGTGTGGCGAGGAACCAGCGCGCACGCAACGTTTCGTGATGGAAAGGTGAGGTTTTCCGGGAACTTGGAATGGAAGCAGGCACCGACGACGGCGCAGCTGACTTTCGTCCGGTTCGATTGAGGAATGCTGAAGTATACTTTGTTTTGTGTTGTCCCTGCATTTGAAGTTGCCGCGGATAAACGTAACAAGTTGCGACTGTTCGGTGCAAGCGTTGCGCTTCATTTTTTTTTTTCAAAGCGCTCGGGAATGAACAGCGCGTAATGAACGATGCTAGCTCCCCCCCCCCCCCCCAAAAAAAAAAAAACGAACTTCTGCCGCTTTTTGCTGCTTTCCGTTAGCCGTAGTCAGCACCTTTGTGTTGGCCAGGATGCGCTCCAAAATCTCCAGATGTCGTCGTTTTTTTTTTCCCCCGGGTGCACTTGTGCTTGTCAGGGATATGTTAGAAAATAGCTACGACACCCAGTTATACTATCTCGGCTTGTGTACTTATGGCGATGGCCACTGCTTTATAATGTCATTGTCGTCAGCCTGCGTTTTACGGGCAACTCAGGACAAATGCCTATCTCTGTAAAATTAAGATTTACACAGAGTAAGCGTCGTTCATAATGAAAGATAAGCCCCCTGCATTATATCAATTCTTTCAGTGCGGGGTAATGCAGTAATACCGTCGAGTTAATTTTGATGTACTCAAATACGTCATGTAATCCTTGTGGGCTCGCGGCAAATATGAGTTGTGACTGAATAACATGTCGCATTTAGGTAAATTTAGCCCAACCTGAAAATCGCTTGAAACACTCACACATTCAAACTTTCTTTCACTCAAGAAACACACGACATACACAGCGCTCAACGTTTGAGTGGAAGAGTTTATGAACGTGTGAGTGTTTCAACGGATTCCCAAGGTTCTTACAACATGACGAATTATCAAGTAGCCCAACAAGTTTTAATGAACAATAATATGTGTCAATTTTTTTCAAAAAGCCAATTTCAGAAACGCGAACTGCATGGGCTAAATTTCATGGAAGCGTAAAACTCGCCTTAGTATCGTAAGCTTCTAAAACAGTAGGTATTTGAAAATGGTGCAATTCCCGATTATATCGTAAACTCAAAAATACGGTTTGTGATAAAAGAATGAGTCATATCCTGCATCTATTTCAATCAAACTGGGCCATATTCATTAAAGCAAAGCCGTGTCAACAATCGTGGACAAGGCAATGAACATGGTCTCATCCAATCTATTTCATTTTTGCCCTAGTTACAATTTTGCCTACGTTCCACAATTAGCTTTTCTAGGGTGGGTTGGCCCTTACTGAAGGACGTGATGTGGCAGGGCAGAACTGGAATATACAGAGGTTTCTGCTTCTTTTTGCTTCTTAGTGTTTCATTTCGAGTTGAGCGCTACCGTGCTGTGTCTTTATTTACAGCGAAAACTGTTATGAGATCAGAACACGGGTCACGTGCGGCGCTGTAGTAGTCCGCCGCCACCGCCGGTATCCCTAACCAGTATCGAAGGTAAAAAAAACAACTTGGTATATAAAAACACTAATAATACAATGGCGTGCCTTCCCAGTATTCTACCACTGAGCCGCGCCAGCGTTTGGGACTCAGTAATAAAAAAAAACGCCAATGACACAATGAAATTCATACCAGGGTCCGCTGCGTGCCAGCCCAGTATTCTACCACTGAGCCCGCCAGTGCTTAAAACTCGTTTCTGAACTGGCCTTAGGCAGGCTTGATGTTGGGAAAGGAATCGTGTTATTATGAGTAATAAAGCGTTTTAGAATATCTAACAAACAGCCATGCGTCTGACAATGCGAATTGCGTACCAACTGGGTCCTGCAATACTATAACCCATTATAAAACTTGTTCTTGGTCACTTATTAACTGTGACGCATACCCAAGGTGGTCAATGTGGCTCTATAGCTTTCGTTTTCCCTTCGAATAACGTCCGACGGGTGGTTCGTATACCGCATCCATCCTCTTCAACGACTGCGGAACTAGCTGCAATTGATGTTGCTCTACAATAAGTACAAGAAGAATAAGCAGAATATAAGGTTTTCATATTTGCAGACTCTCGTGCTGCCTTTAGGAGACCGTTGAGAAAAGACTGCTATGGCCCGATGATATGCAGCATCGCTAAATTTGCCGCAAAACTTATTACTCGTGGGGTGTTCCTCCTTTGCCAGTGGATACCTTCGCATATGTTGGTATTCATGGGAATGTAGAGTCTGACCACTTCGCTTCAACTTGTGGCCACAATGAGTGTGACGCCAAGAAATTTCATGCCGGTTTGACAACACTCCTCCGTCGATCCGCCGACATCTTCTAAAGTAGCACCCCACTCAGCGTATCGCAAACGGATTGTTCCCTCCCGGTAGTCGTGGTCGTGGATTCACGCGTAGTGACAGAGCCCTCAAGCCAAGAGTTGGTTCTGTATCAGTGCGCGAAAGAATATATCGTCAATGATGTGCGGATAGTCCGATATGTTCTATATGTGGCTCCTGTGAGACACAACAACACATAATTTTAGAGTGTCCTACGTTCGTTGTGTAGTGAGCCCATGCTAACGAAGGAATATGGGCTTCCTGGACTGAGGTGCACCACCCTTGACGATTGCCTGTTCTCAGGACGGTTTGCTTCTAGGCGTGACCAGGCCCACCAAGCCCTGCGAATTTTCATAAATAAAACCGACTTGGCCTCGCGTTTATAGACATCTTTCTATGTGACAATTATTTGTGTTTACGTGTGCTTTTTAGTTTTGTGTGTTTTTCGTACTACTTCTCTCTCCTTTTTTCGTCCCTCCTGCTTCTATTTCCTCGATGTCTCTCTTTCCCGAAGGAGCAGGCAGGCTTTGTGCCATATAGGTGGCAGTTGTCAACCTGTTCCCTTCCTATTTTCTCTTTGTCTTCGTGTTTTCTAGGTATACAAACCAAATAATAATAATAATAATAATAATAATAATAATAATAATGCATTGGACTCTTTTAGAATAAAAAGACTCCGCAGTTGTACTCTTCATCTATTTCAAGGTGTATAAGCCATTGTCTCTGCACGCTGTGTTAAACTCTCACCTGCTCTACCTATATTCTGAGCTCAACAAACTGAAAGAAAAGGACCAAGTTTTTCATATTTAAAGGTAGCGCAAACGCTACGACTCTTGTGTAGTTAGGTCTTGTAGAATTGGGAATTTCTCAGTGTTGATGATCGATTCAGTCAAATTATTGAACTATTTGACTGATTGCATGGTCGCTCCCACTAAGCACTTTGATATAGTTTTGTGGCAGGGGATCTGCAGGAGATTTTCAAAAAAGAAAATACGCATCGTCTACAACAATACATAGTTAATCTCTTATAACCAGCCGCATACATCGCTTTACAAGCAACTCACGGTAGCATTGCATTCCCTAGTTACAATACATTCCAGTGCACAAGATGTGAACACTCCACTACCGGAATTTTAGCCGAAAAGCGCTTAACCGTTACGTGCTCCTATTTCGGTAGTATCCACATTGATTACAAATTCGTAGAAATACTTCCTAAACAGACGGGTTATCTCCGGCAATCCGAATTCTAGACACCACCGCTTTATCGCCATTTTCGCTCGCGCTAAACAGGAAGTCCACAGAAATTCGCTCATTGTTGGCGACTTTAACTCTCCAAATCAGCAGTAGGTTCAGAAAACACCTACGCCTAAAGGACCAGCCTTATGGACTCAATACAGGATCATGAACTAACCCTGCACAATGACTCAGTCATACTTGCCCGCTTAGGGAACAGTGCCTCCAAAGAGGCATGGCTAGATTTCACCATGACCTCTCAGATTAACTCATGTAAATGGCAAAACCTTCAAATCAATTTAGTAGTGACCATTACGTCATTCAGATTTATCTTAGTTTCTCTTGCAAGCTCTTGAACACCAAACCTCGCCCCACCGTGGTGGTCTAGTGGATAAGGTACTCGGCTGCTGACTCGCAGGTCGCGGGATCGAATCCCGGCAGCGGCGGCTGCATTTTCGATGGAGGCGAAAATGCTGTAGGCCCGTGTGCTCAGATTCGGGTGCACGTTAAAAAACTGCAGGTGGTCGAAATTTCTGGAGCCCTCCACTACGGCGTCTCTCATAATCATACAGTAGTTTTGGAACGTTAAACCCCACATATCAATCAATCAACACTCTGGAGCCCTCCACTACGGCGTCTCTCATAATCATACAGTAGTTTTGGAACGTTAAACCCCACATATCAATCAATCAACACCAAACCTCCCAAACTTACGGATTGGGACCCATTTCGGCGCACTCGTGTGAATAATGTTCCCGCTTTTGTAGAAAATCTTGAAATGTGGATCAGCCAACTCAAAGGGGACGTTGACAACTACTCTATTCCACACAGTTGATGCCAAGCTACTTCATATGTGGGAAGCGAAAGAACCGTTATTAAAACGATGGAGAAAACACCGCTAAAATCGCAGCTTTCGATTTCGTGTTGCCGTACTCAATGACCACATACACGCATATGCGACCAAAATAGTCAATCAACAATGGGGTCAATTAAGTGTGCAAGAGCGCGCACGGTAATTTCAGTAGTAAGAAAATACTTGG
This sequence comes from Rhipicephalus microplus, assembly GCF_013339725.1. Lineage (NCBI taxonomy): Eukaryota > Metazoa > Arthropoda > Arachnida > Ixodida > Ixodidae > Rhipicephalus > Rhipicephalus microplus. Next base: position 165,891,990 of record NC_051166.1, on the reverse strand, counting down.
CCATTGCTGAGACATCGCGTGTGCGTCACAGTCATTACATCACTCGGTGACTGCTCAAGCACAATGGCAACATCCCACACTTTTTCAAGAAGCCTGCAGGATTGCATCTCCAGCTCACTATAGCCCACGAGTAAACAGAATATGCAGGCAAGCTCAATGAACTTCTTGACGGCCCGATAATGCAAGCAGAAGTTAGATATGCCTACTTATTGCTTAAAACTACATCTGCCCTTGGTATCGATTATGTAACTAATGAATTACATCGAAATCTTGACGACAAATTGATCTCCGCTCTTACAGAATAATATAACCACTGTTTCAGTAGTAGCTCTTTTCTGAACCCATGTAAAACCGCTAAGGCAGTTCTTATTTTCAAACATGATAAGCCCTGAGATACTAATAGCCTTATACCTATTTCTCTAACGTCATGTTTGGGCAAAACACCCGAACACGTTATTGATAGATAGATATGTGAGGTTTAACGTCCCAAAACCACCAGATGATTATGAGAGATGCCATAGCGGAGGGCTCCGGAAATCTCGACCACTTGGGGTTCTTTAACGTGCACCCAAATCTGAGCACATGGGCCTACAACATTTCCGCCTCAATTGTAAATGCAGCCGCCGCAGCCGGGATTCAATCCCGCTACCTGCGGGTCAGTAGCCGAGTACCTTAGTCACTAGACCACTGCGGCGGGGCCCCGAACAAGTCATTCTTAATCGCCTGAACAAGTGCACAAAAGACAATCGGTTATTCTCACCAGAGTTGATTGGCTTTCGTCAATCACTCTCTTGCCAGCATGCCGTGCTGAGGCTCAAACATGACATCGTTGCTCCCAGTGGCAGTAATGACACTGAAGCTATGCTAGGGATTGACCTGCGCAGTGCATTTAACAACGTAGCTCATGACTCTATCTTACGTGAATGGGTTAACGTTAGCTGTGTCAAGAAAATGTACGACTGTATCCGCGAAGTATTCACCAACCGCACGGCTATCATCAGTCTCAATGATAGTCTAGGTAGCTTTGGCTCGGGGATTTATCCTCTCGCTGTTCTTCAGCCTAGCTATGAGGTCTATTTTGGAGACGCTTGCCAAAAATATCGAATCTCCAACGTTATATATATGCCGATGGCATTACCATATAAATGAAGAGTGAATCCGATGGCTGCATTCAAGATATCTTAAAGAAGGCCGCAGATGTGGTGGCTACAACAGCTGGGATTACGAACCGCGATTGCTCGCCGGCCAATTCTGAGGCGTTACTTACTGCAGTAAATAAACGTGTCAAACTGAGCATTCAGATAAACCTAAATAGGAAGTAAGTTCCCTTCGTCGACGAAATAAGTGTACTAGGCCTCCACACTCAGTCTAACCAACTCAATACTTACATACTTCAGACGGTTGCTACCAGCGTAGACCTCACAAGGCGTATAGGAAGAGACTCCATTAATCACAAAGGTCTTTGCGAAGCATAATAGTTAAGACTAGTACAAGCATTTTTCATCAGTAAAACCACATTCTTCCTCCCATATCTTCACCTAATAAAGCCTGAAGAAGATAAAGTGAATCCACTGACAGGCAAGCTCTACATGTTTTCCCTTTAGAGGGTTAGTAAACAGGCTCCGACTTGTTTTACCCCCCCCCCCCCCCCCCCCCCCCCAACACAAGCTTGGAAATTCGTAGATTAGACCGCAGCGATCACGTTTTCTCAATATTACAGCGCTACGCGCCGCGCAGACCCTCTATTTCAAAAAAAAAAAAAAAACAATTCCCGCGCGTCTTTCCTACGTCGGACCAACCCCCTTGCACGCGCAGTGACGTCAACTCGGCGATCGGCGACGTGACGTAGCACCAGGCTCGCCGAAGCAGCTCGCCGATTGGTCAAAATCAAGTGTGAAAAAACAGTATTGAAGTCAACGTCATTTTCTATTCCCACCCACAGCTACGAAACTGCCCCTTGTTTCTTGGTACTTCTACAAACACTTTTAGTATACTCTAGCACTGCGGTGAAACGAGCCTCGCAATTGTGGCATGCATGTGTACACTATTCGCTCAACTACAGCGCCTGTGCGCAAGTACGAACCTACTTCGCCCTTGACATGAGAATCACGGGTAAAAAGCGTTGCTCTGTCGTCGGCTGTAAATCCAGCAACTGGGCGGCGGAGAAGCATCGGCACCGGGTGCCTTACGTTCGTGCCCTGCGCGCTGCATGGCAAAAGCGAATCGGCCATCCAGCGAAGTACGTCGCGGAGCTGATCGTTTGTGGTCGACACCTCGCACCTGACGTTACGCGGTTGACTCGCGGCTGGTGCGGCTAACGGTAAACAAACAACCACGCTTCGCAGCAAGCGATAGAGCTCGCCGATGATGTCAATCCCTGACGTGGTGTCACGTTGCCGAAGTGGGTGGAGTCACGACGATGAGCTACGCCTTCCCCTTCATGGAAGGGAGAAGGGGGGCGAGACCGCGCAAAAATTTGAAACCAGGTGAGAGTGATGTTCTAACCCCTGTAAGTTTGTTAATATAGCACGTATTCGCAAAATTCTTGCGGCAGCATGTTCGCAAAGAAAAACTGCACATATATCTCTTTTAAAAAATTTTGGGACCTCAGGGCTGCTTACTCTCCTTTAAAGTGCCAAGTACAGCCTATACCGAAAAACTCTTGGTTACAGACACTTTGATTACCTTTAGTAAGCTTGAAAAAGTCAACCTGACTCAGTACCAACGCATATCAAACACCCACACTGATAGGTGTATGTTACACTTCCTAAATATTACCCCGTCACCGATGACTAAGAAGAAATTTCATATGAAAACGGTGCGTAACTGCAAGGATGTGGTTTATGTCGATACGACAGAGTATCCGTGGGTGCAGAAATTCGCCTTATCAGTTGTTCGACGGACACTAATAAGAAACAGTTGGTTGTTTCAGATTCATAAACTGTACTCTGAAAACTCTAGTGTCATTAAAGTTTTCCTGTAATAGGTGCATTACTAGTGAAGAAAATCAAGGTTGAATTTTCATTCAGAAATTTATTTTGGTACGTCAAACCCCACATATTATTTTGCGACGTAATGTCCACGCGTGACGTAAGAAATTCTACAATGTAATTTTCGTGTTTTCGTTACAATGGCTCGATGAAGTTTGTGTGCTGACTCTATGACGCCTACAAATGACAATGTACTTGAGTTTTATAGATTAGGAGGTACGCAGGACCTAGCAGACGCCTTCAAAATTTATGACGTCACAGCGTCTGCTGCGGGAACCTCAAGGTGGTGTCTCCACCTGCATTTTCTTTTCGGGCGTTTCCTCGCTTACCAAGTTTCGTGTCGCAATAAGAGGGGTGTTTTCGAGATTGTGAAATTGTACCCTACTAATACGAGAAAAATTGTCTTAGTCTTCAGTGTCCCTTTAACTCTACCGGAACTGTTGTAACGGCAGTATTCATCGAGCCTCGTCTTCGGAAGAGGCGGAGGAGGCTGCGGTGGCACTCACAGCAACAATTGCTCATTTTTCTGTTACTGTAAGTGAATAAAAAGTTGCCATATAGAACGTTGGAGCGTGTGGGTTTGACAGGACAGGCGTAGCTATTATATCACGCAATTCGCCATTCAAACTTGTTGCGTTAATCTGGGCACCTGCTCACGCAGGCATAATTGATAATGAAGAGGCCCACGCAAGCGCTCGAGCTTGAACAATCCGAGCGAAGGCTAGCCTAGGGAATGCTTCAGGAACCGATAATCTCCTCCCTGCATTTACATATAAGGAAAGATTACTTACATACGACGACTTTACTCACATACCATTATACGCAGATACCACGATGGTCCAAAGATGATGATTTCGTGTAAGCAACCACCAACCAAAGCCGACCGAGAAGTGAAGCCTCACGTCGATAAAGTCCCCATATAGGTATGAGTTGCACTGAAATGTTCCGTTGAAATATCTGGTGCGTGTAACGTTTGGTGTGTTCTAATTCGTCAGCGAGACACTGCGCGCTAGGTGCCGAAGCTGCCTTGCAGCTAGAAAGAAGGATTGCAAAGCTGTGCGCTTCTAGACGTGATGCGCGAGCAGCTTGATTTATGGTATCGTGGTGAGCAATCCCGCAGTGACGAGGTAGCCACTGAAAGTCATCCTGATGGCCTTTTTGTTTGACGTGGTGACAAAGCTCGACAATTTTGCACTCAAACTGTTCGTGACATTTGCGTCGGAGAACTGACTGGACGCGCGAAGACATTTTCGCTGCGTTCACAACGCGAACGCTTTGAGTTGTCCATGACACAGTTTGTAGACTGCAAATCTGAATAAATAAGTAAAATGCTTACAGAATGAATTACATCTACTTAAGGAATAGTAAGGCGCCCATACTTTATTTTTCACCGCCCTGTGTTCATGTCAAAGGGGGCGTAATATTGCTCTGTAATTTTTCACCAAAGCCAACATCAGCTGTGCTCGCCATATCCGTAGTGATGTAGCGTGGATGTCGGAAACTATTGGGCATACGAGTAAATATCAATAGTTGTAGTTAGTTTCGGCCCCACCGTGGTGGTCTATTGGCTAAGGTACTCGACTGCTGACCCGCAGGTCGCGGGATCGAATCCCGGCTGCGGCGGCTGCATTTCCGATGGAGGCGGAAATGCTGTAGGCCCGTATGCTCACATTTGGGTGCGCGTTAAAGAACCCCAGGTGGTCGAAATTTCCGGGGCCCTCCACTACGGCGTCTTTCATAATCATATGGTGGTTTTGGGACGTTAAACCCCACATATCAATCAATCAATGTACTTAGTTTTGATGTCGCGTTTGATTTAATGAACACTGTATAAATATTGCCGCGTCTGTTTATTTCGGTGTATTCAGATGTCACCCGTAAAGACTCTCAGCAATGATCGGCGCACATCACGCCGCAATGCTTGAGAGGCTTCACGATTATACGATGGCATTTTGCTATGATTGCAAACAGTTTAGTCTATTCGAGAGCTTGCGTGGGCACCAGCGATAAAGATCGAAGGTTCGGTGATAAATGTATAAATGTTGACGCAGCTCACCATAGTTCTGATTAGAGACGACCGACCCTTTGATCGCCACTGTAAGTGTAAAATGTTTATCGCTTGTAGTTTGACTTCTCGTTTACCGGGCGCAGGTTCGCTGAAATAAATGTTTCGTCTTGTACAACCGACTGATGCTTTTTTAACACAATGACCGCGTGACATATGGGGGAGGCCCTGATCAGTGATCCGAATGCCAACACGAAGCGCTGACCCAAGCCGTGATCAAGATGATGCTCAAGGCAACCCTGATAGTAAAGCTCGCCGCAGGCAGAAGGCACTGAACTCATCACTGCTAACAACATTGAAACACTCGAACTAGGACGAAAAAGGAACCAGCTAAGCTTTCCGTATCTTATTGTTTATAATATGTGAAACTTTTTCACCCGCGTGCATACGTATCTCCTCTGTCTACTAGACATGCACCCACTCTTAAACACCTTATGTCGCTTAACGTAATGCGCTTCTCTCTGAGTGTGTGTATTTTTGCGCTTGTTTCATCATGAACGCGCTTCAGTTATCCTTTTTTTCCCGCGTGCTGTATTAGAGTAGAACTGTCTAACTGATCTAATCCAATGTTATGTAACGTGAACGTAAATATGTACTGTTAATTTCTGTTATGTTTTCATTTCTCCTTATATTTTTTCATGCTGTCTCTGTTGTTTCTGCTCATATCCGGCCTCTCTTACCTGTCCTGCTTAAACCTAGTCTTCGGCTGCACTAAATAAATAAATAAGTAAATCAAAAAAAATATAATGCGCACTTTTATCTGGAAAACACAGCAAGGATATGGTTCGAGAATTGGAAATCAACACTTCGAACCTGGGACATGTTTCGCAGCACTTTCTTGCAAACGTTCACAACGTTCATCGGAAAGGAAGAGGCCGCGGCCTTTCTGGCGACGCGGCTGCAACTCTCTAATGAAAGCGTAGCCATTTTCGTCGAGGAAACGACGTAACTGTCCCGCCACGCTGACCCAGGCCACATCCACGAAACACTTTCAGTACATTCACGGCATTGGACTCATACGCGGTGAATGTACTGAAAGTGCTTCGTGAATGTGGCCTGCGACTCAAGTTTACTCATGAAATGGCAAAGGACTACCAGCTACAGTTTATAGACCTATCAATAAAATTTTTCTCTAACCATGTGCGCTTGATGTACAGCCCTAGATCGAAAAAACCCCTGCTCCAGTATATAAAGGTCATGTCATTCCAAAATTGCTGAAAATGAAATAGCAGCGTGTTGTCTTCGAGGGGCTGTCGTAATGTCTTGATTCACGCAATGAAAGAAAGATTTTCAAAACAAGTAGCACGGCTATCATCGGTCTATAGGTTTCACAGAACAAGTTATCACCAGAGCTTTTCGAAAAGTAAAGGATAGTGGAAGACGTGAGTCCTTCGCGTTCAAGGAAACGCTTGAGTAAAGATAGAAAGCAATGCGCTGTTCTGCCATACATACATTCATACGTTTTCCCACGGATAAAAAAAAAAGTTGCTGCGAGGTGTGGCATGGATGTTGTTTTCAGCGCTCCTATTATGGCACAATTTGCGTCAAGCCGTTGGCGAAACGTTAGAAACAGGGGAAAGTAAATGTAGGTGTCGCCTAAAAGAAGAATCGAACTTCTTAAAATGCTGAGAAGAGGTGGTATATGTGACACGACTAACCTTGCGGAAATGTGTACATAGGATAGACTGGCTGCTGCATCAATACGTGTCTAAAAGAGCATTATAACTCAATAGAAAATGAAACTTTTTCAGTTTTGTCAGATCATTGTAAATCATGCCAGTGTGATTCCATGTTTCGCGATAGAGATATTTTGTTGTCACATATAGAGATAAACAAACATGTTAAATTACGGAAGGCCTCCATATCAAGAGGTCTACAAACAAATGCATTGGTCAACCTTCGGTGGCTTTAACAGATAGGGAGTTCAATATTTTTTTTAAATTCTGTTTAGCCATATCGTTTTATGTATGTCTGTCACATGACTTGCACATGTGCTATTCTGGTTCCCAGGTACCGATATGCTTCGTTCCTTTCAAAAATAAATTAGTTCATAGTTAGCGCACGTCTGTATTTTGTTCTGTTTTTTTGAGCGCTCTAAAAGAATTTATAATAGGAATAAATACCAACGCGCCCAGCTATCTGTTTTAATGAATCATCCCATTCTAAAAAAATATTTGTATTATGATTAAAAATATCTGGCAAATGCAAATGAGACTTTCAAAAATCACACTATTTATTTCGCACATAGAATATTTGCGCAACTATGAGGCAAAGCCTATATTTATATTTAACGTTCTCTCAAGGGTAGTCTCTATCCAGTTAAATGCATGTTTTACACTGCTAAATTAAAGTTACTTGTTGAGTCCGCCGACGTATGTTTGACTTTAACGCTCAGCTACGCAGATGTATCGACAAATACGCTATAGTAAACGACAAACGCACTATTGTTGACCGTAATGATTACTAAAACTACTATATTCGCTGGAAAAATATAAATACAAGAAAACGCGACAAGCGCCTAGAAAAATACCATCGATTATTGAAGAAGCAGCGCTTTTCATAGTGTATACGCGTGAGGACAGAAAACGCTTTCAGATAAGCAACCTATGACTGGTTGCTAACATTTAAGGGGGGGTCGTCAAAAGGGGTTGGCTTGAATGTTAATTATTTTGTGCGAGTATTCATTTATAGCGATGGCGTAATGATTAGAGCATCAGCCTTGAATACAAGAGGTTTGTGGTTCGAATCCCAGTGCCCCGCAGTTTCTAACAAAATTTTCAAAAATCCGCGTGGTGAATAAAATGCATTAAGAGGCTTGGGGTGTGGCCTCACCAGCGACCACCACCGGTAACGCACTCCCTCACCAGAGAAGGATTGGCCACCCTGGTGCAGTATCTGGCCACTAACTCCCACATTCATACGTCAATTAATTCACGACCCTCAGTCCTCAATGGCAGTGAAGCAACTGACCACGGCGGCGGTCAGATCTGCTACGCAGCAGAGGGTTCTAAGAATCCCTGGGTCTGGACAGGCTGCCATTGGAACCTGAACTTGGCAACGTTTAATGCTTGAACCGTATCTAGTGAGGCAAGCATAGCTGTACTATTCGAGGAGCTCGAAGGTGTTAAATGGGATGTAACAGGGCTCAGCGAGGTTAGGAGGACAGATGAGGCCTACACAGTGCTACAGAATGGGCACGTCTTTTGCTATCGGGGCTTGGCTTACAGAAGATAACTGGGAGTGGGGTTCCTTATCCGCAGAAAAATAGCTGGCAACACGAATGAATAATATAGCAATAATGAAAGGGTGGTAGGTATCGTAAATAAACTGAATAAGAGATACAAAATGATGGTGGTACAGGCTAACGCGCTTACATCCAGCTACGTTGACGCGTCAGTTGAACCTTCTATGAGGACGTTGAGTTGGAAATTAGTAAGGTAAAAGCACGGTATACCACACTGATTGGGGACTTCAATGCCAAGGTAGGGAAGAAGCAGGCTGAAGACCAGGCAGTAGAAGAATTATGGCATCGGTGCTAGAAATGCCAGAGGGGAGGTATCAGTAGAATTTGCAGAATGCAGTAATTCACGAATCTTGAATACCTCCTATACTGAAAACGAGGGAACCGTAAGTAGACATGGATGAGCCCTAATGGCGAAAGAACGAAAGAGACTTTATACTGAGTGCACACACAGGCATCGTGCAGGATGTGGAAGTGCTTGGCAATGTACGACGCAGTGAGCATAGAATGGTAAAGTCTTGAATTCGCCAAGACTTGAAGAAGGAACGACAGAAACTGATACGCAAAAAGCGAATCAATGAGCTAGCATTGACAGGGAAAGTACAGGATTCAGATTCTCGCTTCAGAACAGGTAGTCGGCTCTTATTAACGAAACCAGCCTCAGTGTTGACGCAATCAATGATAATCTGACGAGTATTATTACGGTGTGTGCAGTGGAAATTGGAGGTTCGGTAGTTAGACAGGACAGTGGCAAGTTGTCCCAGGAAACGAAGAACCTCATTAAGAGGCGTCAAAGCATGACAGCCTCAAGTACAACAGACAGCATAGAGTTGGTAGAGCTTTCAAAATTGATTAATAAGCGTAAGGTATCCGATGTAAGAAGGTATAACATGGAGAGAATTGAACACATTCTGAAGAGCGGAGGAAGCGTCAAAGCAGTGAAGAGAAAACTTGGGATAGGCAAAAATCAGATGTATGCACTATGGTACAAAGAAGGCAAAATAACTACCAATTCGGATAGGATAGTTAAAAAAGTGGAGGAGTTTTACAGAGATCTGTACAGTGGCCGGGGCAACCACAATCTTATTATAATTAACTAGAAGTAACCCAGATGACACCTCACCAGTAATTATAGAAGTCAGAAAACCCTTGGAGAGCATGCAAAGAGGCAAATCTGCTTGTGAGGATCAGATAACATCAGATCTGCTAAAAGACGGAGGAGAGATTGTGTAAGGAAAAGTAGCTACCCTGTTTACGAAGTGTCTCCTGACGGGAAGAGAACCAGAATCTTGGAAGAATGCTAACATCATATAAATCCATAAGAAAGGGGACGATGGCGACTTGAAGAATTACAGGCCGATCAGCTTGCTTTCTATCCTATACAAGCTATTTACAAAGATAATTGCAAACAGAAACAAGACAGCATGTAATTTCAATCAACCGAAGAAACGAGTAAAATTTCGAACAGGCTATTCAACAATCCACCACATTCATGCTATCAATCAGGTAATAGAGAAATGCTCAGAATATGCCTAACCACTATACATAGCCTTCATAGATTACGAGAAGGTGTTTGATTCAGTAGAAGTATTATCAGTAGTCATGCGGACACTGCGGAATCAGGGCATCGACAAAGTATATATTCACGCACTAAGAGCCGTAAAGACAACACAGGAATGGCGGGGCAGAAAGACACGAGCGTGTATCTCTACAAGAAGCGCTAACACACACTTATTTTTTGTTCTCTTTGCCCTTTTCGGTTCGCTAGGGCTTGCCGGCTCACAACTCTAGGTGGTATTATTCCCCCTCCCATTAGAGCATCGACCCGATGCTCGTACACAAGAGGACCGCAGGGCCCATAAGGGAATAAAAAGAAAGGGAGAAACGATACTTATAGTGCACAGGGCATATGCAGGTGAAAAAAAAAGTTGTGATTGGTCTTAAGAAAAAAAAACATTAACAGATTTCAAGGTTCGTTCGAGAATCTACGTACAACGTAAAAAAGAAAATGTTTGCTGCCCGGGCACAATAAGGCGAGTATTACCGCGTAAAATAAAGTTTTAGGTGGACGACATGCACAATCTCTGTTCGTGGGGAGTGGCGCTGGGTTGTTGCCGAGCTTCCGTCTAGAATAACTTCATAGTTGACCTCGTTCAACCGCCGTAATACTTTGTAGGGCCCGAAGTATTTGCTCAGGAGTTTCTCGCTGAGACCTTGCCGTCTAACAGGAGTCCAAACCCACACTTGGTCGCCAGGTTGATAGGCGACTGGTCGATGGTGGATATTGTACTTTCGGGAGTCTTCACATTACTGCGATCTTATGTGCACGCGAGCTAGTTGACGTGCTTCCTCTGCACGCTGAATGTAATCCTCGACATCAGGAGTTAGCAGCTCGTGCTGGTCGATGTCACAAGGAATCGTGGCGTCTAGCATGGTTTGCACGTCTCGACCGTAAACGAGGCGGAAGAGTGCGAGCCTTGTCGTTTCCTGGGTTGCAGTGTAGTACGCAAACGTTACGTACGGCAGGATGTCGTCCCACCTTTTATGCTCACATCCACGTACATAGAAGTCATGTACCCCAGCGTTTTGTTTAGCCTTTCTGTCAAGCCGTTACTTTGGGGTGGTATGCGGTTGTCTTACGGTGGTTCATGTAACTGAGCTTGAAGATGTCGTCCAACAGTTTTGCCGTAAACGCTGTCTCTCGGTCAGTGATGATGAATGACGGGGCACTGTGACGAAGCACTATGTGGTGCATGAAAAACTGGGTGACTTCAGATGCTGTACCGCATGGCAGTGGCTTCGTTTCAGCGTAATTCGTCAAGTAATCAGTTGCGACGATGATCCACTTGTTTCCAAAGTGAGACAAAGGAAACGGTTCAAGGAGGTCCATCCCAACTTGGTCAAACGGCGTACGCGGTGGGCCGATGGGTTGTAGGAGGCCTGCAGGCTTCACAGGTGGTGACTTGCGACGCTGACATTCGTGGAATCCTTTCACGTAGCGTTTAACACAAGCTGTGAGTTTTGGCCAGAAATATAGCTGTCGTACCCGGTTGTGTGTCCGTGAGTATCCCAGATGGCCGGATGTCGGCTCATCGTGGCAGACTAATAGAATGTCATCACGAAGGTCTTGAGGAACGACTAGAAGATAAGATCTGCTGCCAACACCGGTGTTTTTCTTGTATAATATGCCGTGTCGTAAGCAAAATGACGGCAACGTACGGGAAAGTGGACAAGGAACAGACGCAGTGCTGCCTTCTAAATGATCGATGATGGGCCTTAACTCGGGGTCCGCTCGTTGCTTACTGAGGAGGTCCGCGCAACTGAGAGTTCCCAGGAAGGCGCTGTTGTCTTCTACAGCTGTATGGTCGTATTCCAGAGGCGCCCGTGATAGCGTGTCGGCGTCTTCGTGCTTTCTAATCGACTTGTATACGATGGGGACATCGAACTCCTGAAGTCACAGACTCCATCGTGCTAATCGCCCAGAGAGGTCTCGGAGGTTAGCCAACCAACAGAAAGCCTGGCGATCAGTCACAATTTTAAATGGGCGCCCATAGAGATAAGGCGTGAACTTTGTAATCGCCCATATTACCGCGAGACATTCCTTCTCGGACGTTGAATAGTTGGTTTCGGCACGTGATAGAGTGCGGCTCGCGTAGGCAATCACACGTTCAGTCCCATCGCGTGTTTGCACCAAGATAGCTCCGAGACCAATGCTGCTTGCGTCAATGCGCACCTCTGTGTCAGCGTCCTCATCGTAATTACCAATTACAGGAGGGGAAGACAATCGATGTTGCAGTTTCGCAAAGGCAGTCGCTTGTTCGTCAGTCCGCAGAAATGGGGTGTCGTCACGCGTAAGTCTGATGAGTGGCTCTGCAATTTTAGAGAAGTTTTCATTAAAGCGGTGATAGTATGCGCAGAGCCCCAGAAATCATCGAAGACTTTTTTTGTCTGTCGGAGCTGGAAAAGCGGCCACAGCGGCAGTCTTCTCGGGATCGGGCCGAACGCCTGCAGCGCTCACAACGTGACCGAGGAACTTCAGTTCTTTGTAACCGATAAGCACTTCTCAGGCTTGAGGGTAAGGTCAGCGGATCGTATAGCTTCAAGAACACCCTGAAGGCGACGAAGGTGCTCGTCAAACGTTCTTGAAAAGACAACGACATCATCTAGATAGACGCGGCAACTTTTCCACTTGAGGTCAGCGAGAACGGTATCCATCATTCGTTGGAATGTGACCGGAGCGGAACAGAGACCGAATGGGAGCCCTCGGAATTCATACAGACCGTCAGGAGTTACAAAAGCAGTTTTTTCGCGGTCACGTTCATCGACTTCAATTTGCCAGTAACCACTTTTGAGGTCAATTAAGGAAAAGTACTTTGCTCGCCTCAGCCTGTCAAGAGAATCATCCACTCGAGGCAACGGGTACACGTCTTTCTTTGTGACGTTATTCAGCTTCCTATAATCGACGCAAAAGCGAAGTGTACCATCCTTCTTCTTTACAACGACCACTGGCGATGACCATGGGCTGCATGATGGCTGTATTACACCGTCTTGAAGGCTTTCCTTCACTTGCTTTTGAATCACGCGTCGTTCGGTTGGTGAAACGCGATAAGGCTGTTGCCGTATAGGGTGCGCGTCGCCGTAGGTGATAATACGGTGTTTGGTAATCGATGTCTGACGGATTCTCGATGAACGCGCAAAACAGCTAGGCGTGGAATTCTATCAACAGGTCGTTAAGCCTTCGTTTGTTTTCGTCAGAAAGCGTTGCATTTATGCCGAAACACCGGAGAGGTGCTTCGGCAATATCGGTCGCCTTGGAAGCAAAAAAATCAGTCACGTTGGTTACTGGGTAAGCACAGGCATTGACAGTACCAGGGAAAAAGTGTCGGCGCTAGTAGCTGAAGTTTGTAACAAGAACCTCACAGTAGCCAGCTTGGAGGTGTACTAAGCTTCGTGCTACGCAGACACAGTGGGAAAAGAGTAGGGATCGATTGCTCTCCACCACCATTTCACCGTGTGCTGATTCGTTACACGCCACTTGAACCATAACACTTGAGCGCGGTGGTATCATCACAGCATCGTCAATTTCAGGCAGACATACTCGATCGTGGCTGGGATGATGCTCTGGTGTGGCGCTTTTTGTTGAAAATGCAACGAGGCGTTGTCGAATGCCAATGATAGCACCGTGCTCTCTCAAGAAGTCCATGCCAATGATCAGGTCTCGAGAACACTGATGAAGAACGCTCGAGCTGACAACAAAGGTAGAACCACGAATCTGTATTCGTGCAGTGCAAAGACCGAGTGGCGTGATGATGTGCCCGCCAGCAGTACGAATTGGCCTGAGTTTACAAGGCATCGTCCCTTTCTTCAGGAGAGCAGCCTGTTTTTCATTTATTATAGAAAAATCCGCACCCGTGTCAACTAAAGCAATTACTTTGCCACCGTCGAGCAGCACTAGAATGCCTAATGAAATCTCTGCGGAACCAGTTAGTGTCGTCGTCGTCGGGGTATCGTCAGTTTGCGGAAGCGTCGGTAGGAGGCCTTGAGCTTGTCCAGTATGAGCGGCCTCGCCCCCGAAGGTCGCTGTGGTTAGTTTTCCTGGCATGGACTGAATGACCGACGCTGCGCCACGCTCGAATAGGTATGGCGATTAGGAGAAAATCGTCGCGGTGACGAGGAGCGTGACTGGTGCAAGGGTGACGAAGTTCCGCGCTGCTGAGCCACATACTATTGAATTTCAGGGGGCCGCTGACCGAACCTGGGTGGTGGTGAGTTCATCAAAAATCCGCGTAGTCCAAGTTGTTGGTAAGAACAGTGTCGGTACAGCTGCGTAGCTTCGCCACAGTGGAAGCAGAGAGGACGTCGACCTTGCGCCCGCCAGACGTCTGATTTCCGCGAGATCAGGTGAGGTGCGCTGTAATATGGCGCCGCTTGGACCGTCTGCAGCATGCTTTGGGTCACGGTGGAATGCGGATTTGCAGGTCTAACAGGTTGCCGCAAAGCTTGAGCATACGACATGCGGGGAAGTCGCTCAGTGGTTGATAATCCCGCATGGAAGGCGATTATCTTAAGCCATGCTGGACTTCATCTCGGACAACGCTGGACAACGAGGAAATAGTGGGCTGCAAGGGCACTGAGAGCTTCTGGAGTTCTTCGTGGATGACTGAACGTATGAGCTTTCGGAAGAAATCCATATGGCCTCCGAAAGCTCCCAAGTAGTCCGTATTTGAAGCGTTGACGCGCCGTTCGAATGACGGGGCCTGGTACCTAAGAGTGCTTTCGATGGTGACGGCTTCTGTGAGAAATTCTGACACAGTCTTGGGTGGACTGCGCACAAGCCCACCGAAAAGCTGCTCTTTCACCCCGTTCATGTGGTACCGTACCTTCTTTTCTTCTGGCATGCCGGGGTCATCTCGGTGGAGAATACGCGTCATGTCCTCGACATACATCGCAATCCCTTCGTTCGGCAGTTGTATGCGGGACTACAGATCGCGCTCAGCTCTCTCCCGACGGTAGGGCTGGAATATGTCCCAAAAAGTCGGTGTTTGAAGTCTTCCCGTGATGTAGGAATACCAACCCGGTTCTCATACCATACACGTGCGCCGTCCAATAGACTGAAATAGACGTGCCACAGTTTGTCTGCGTCGTCCCACTGGTTGTGCACGGCAACGAACTCGTAATGAACAAGCCAATCTTCGACATCCTCAAGTGCAGTGCCATGAAAGCGATTTGGCGTTCGCGGTGTGAGTAAGGTGCAATGAAGCGGCTTTGTGCGTTGGTACCGTTTGGGGTGGTGTCGGTAGGGCTGGTCGGAGCTGCCATGTTGTTTGCGAGCCGTCCAAACTTAGGAGATTGCCCTCGGATTCTTCTGCTGGTGCGGTGCACAGGAGTGACCACCGGTACGACGCTTGAGTTCTTGCTGTGTGGAGGGGTACGGTACATAGCTTACCCAGCACGTCCACCAGTTTGTCACGCACCAAGAGCCGTAAAGACAAGACAGAAATAGTGGGGCAGAAAGACACGAGCTTGTATTTTTATACGAAGCGCTAACCCACACTCCTTCTTTGTTCTTTATACCCTTTTCGGCTCGCTATGGCTTGCCGGCTCACAACTCTAGGTGGCAATATAAAACATCCTGGAAGAAATCTAAAGGGATCAACTGCTTTATCATAGTGTTTGTTAAAAAAGCAACGGAATACCAATCAAGAAGGGTGTAGGACAGGGGGATACACTCTCCCAATGCAATTTACCACGTGCTTAGAGAGATTTTTCAGAGGCCTAGAGTGGGAACAGTTAGGGATAAGTGTTAATAGAGAGTACCTTAGTAACCTGCACTTTGCCGATGACCATTCATTGCTGAGTAACTCAGGGGACGAATTTCAACTCATGATTACGGAGTTAGACAAGGAGAGCAGAAAGGTAGGTCTTAAAATTAACCTGCAGAAAACAAAATTAATGTACAACCTCGGAAGAAAACACCACTTCGAGATAGGTAGTAGTGCACTTGAATTTGTAACAGACTATGTATATTAAGCAGATAATAACCGCGGAGCCGAAACACGAGATTTAAGTAACTAGAAGAATAAGAATGGAGTGGACCACATTTGGCAAGCACTCTCAAATCACGACAGGTAGGTTGCCACTATACTTCAAGAGGAAGGCATATAACAGCTACATCTTGCTGGTACTTAGCTACGAAGCAGAGACCTGGATACTTACAAAGAGGGTTCAGCTTAAATTGAGGATGATGCAGTGAGCAATGGAAAGGAAAATGGTAGGTGTAACCTTAAGGGACAAGGAGAGATCACAGTGGATCAGAGAATAAACTGGGGTTAAGAATAACATCGTTGAAATCAAAAAAAGGAAATGGACGTGGGCCAGGCATGTAGCGCATAGACAGGATAAACAGGATAACCGCTGGTCATTAAGGGTAACTGTAACTGGATTCCCAGAGAAGGCATGTGGGTTAGGGGGGACAGAGGGTTAGGGGGGGAATGAGATTAGGAAGTTTGCGGGTATGAAATGGCAGCAGCAAGCACAGGGCGTAGTTGACTGGTTGAACATGGGAGAGGTCTTTGTCCTGCAGTTGACGTCAGTGGACGTCTGGGGTCTAGCAACGCCTAATATATGTTGCTGAAACATACGAATACAAGTGTAACGTTCATTCCACTGCTATAGAATTTGAGCCAACCCTAGTACCACCATTTGGGTTAACCCAACATGTCACCTGTATTATAAATGTACGTACATGCATATATTTAAGGCTTTGTTGTAAAATTGATCTCCAATTAGGTACATTGCACATCACTGTATCCCAGTGCACTGCGACCACAATTGACGTTGTACCAACATTACGCCTGTATAGAATTTTTTTCCAAGGTAATTTAAAGACCTGGAGTGGCTCTGTAGTGCTGTGTACGGTGGATCTGTGGACCGCCATGCAGATTGCGTTTGTTCGATTCCTAATAAGATTTTTATTTTTTATGCATTCGTCACGTCAACGCGTCTCTATCGCGGTTTATTTTAGCACTCTCGCATTTAAATTACGAATGCCTGTTTATTTTCGTTTTGAGGTACGTATGAACTCTCAGCTACCAGTGGCGCATACCCATATACAATGGTATGCGGGTGTGGACACGTGTATGATGCAAAGCATTTTGCGATGTTCGCAATAGGATTTTGACGTTGTTGATGTCATGACCAGGGAATCAAATTCGCCAAACCCTGTCACCATCTCATACAAATTTTGGTTTACACCAAGTTTCACAGTTAACGAGAGCACCCATATATACGGCGACGTTTGCCTACGTCTGGGTACTCACCGTGAATAATCTATCATAGATAGGTGGCCGGTGGCCCGCATACAAATGCACGCAGCGGCGCCTTTTTGTGAGCGATATTAGATTATTGTCGGCGAATAAACTGATTTGACTGCATCCTACTCGTAATACATATGTCGCCCATTGCTGAATGAATGCACCAAGCTCTCCGAACGTTACTATCACTTCCGAGGAAAACGCGATCTGCTATTGAAAGGGATGCGATTGGTCTCTGAATTTTCGCGCTATATACGTCATATTTCTTGTATTTTGAGTTGTAATTGTTGAGCTTGGGTACCTCCTAGTATACGCACTGTTGTAGTGTGACTGCATTATTTGTTTGCTTTATGCATGACATAAAAAGAGAAGTAAAGAAATCTTGTATTCATAGGCGATGAGCTGTGTAGTCGCAATCAGCACTACGCATTCGTATTTTTTTTCCTGTTCGAATCTCATTGAAATGAACGTAGCCCAGTTGATGAGTTTATTCAAGAAAGCTACGTGGCTGACAGTGCCATGGCTCGGTTATTCTTAGTTCACTAACAATACAAAAAGGTAACTTGCAGTTCAGCACTCACCTTTCTTCGATTGATTGTTTGCATGGCTGTGATGCAACAAAGGTTTGGTTATTTCATCGGACAAAGGTTTTTTTTAAAGTGAATATTTTCTCCTCCCTTCAGTCTATAACAACGCCACAAAAGCGCTGAAGATAAAATCTTGATATCTCAACAAAATAGGTAGAATAAAAGTTTTGCTCTAGAATTAGTGGTAGCTTTTTTTCCGCTACCTATTTATTTCTATGCAATCAACGCGGCCCGATATCACTATTTTACAAGAAACTTGGCTTTCAGAACACGACTTCAATCACGAAAATCAACGCATACTTCGTTTGGACTGGCCATCTCGGGGTGGCTCCTTAGGAGTATGTTTTTTTAAACTAGCAATTATATGGACACTCTCGGCTGGATTTCCGCCGTCGTCGGCATCCATCGTCATTCACCGTATATGTATACGCATCTATATATATGAAAACGCAAGAAAGAAGAATCCAGAAAAACACTACGGCGTGCGGAATAGAACTTCGGACCTCTTTGTTTGTGAGGGCATGGCGTTAGCCACTGAGCCACGAAGGAGCACATCCTACAACGTTGAAATGGCAAGCTATTTATATCTACCACTTAACGCTGACGATGCCCATCTCAGGGGAACTGTTGTATTTTCAACATTAACAGTGAGACAGTGCACTGAGCGCGTGTCTCCACATTGTCAGGACGTGGCGGTGCGCTCTCGAACGTGCTCGCGCTTATCTCGTGGTGGGCTTGGGCTTCCGCGGGAACAATTCTGTTGTAAATACCGGACGCAAAAAGGTTACTGCACTCACTGCACAGTCTCCGTTTGCGAAAAGGGCGCGCTTTTCAGACACAGCGAAGCAACAACTGGGACCCTTATTTGCGTTCATCTGTACCTGTGAGTACGTTTTCTGCTTCATTTGTGCGTGAGCAACTGGGGGCACGTTTCTACCTGCTTGCCATTTTTCGCGTCACGTTCAAATTTGTTACTATCACATACTTTGCTTCGCCTTCTCGGCAAAGCTCCGACTTTTTTTCGTTAAATTGCTCATCGGGCTGAAATTACACGTCACGTAGTGCATATAGCGAAATTTTAGCCTTATATATTTATTCTCAGGGTTGTGTTCCATTTTGTTTAGGTATATTTTCTATCGATGATTCAAAGTTTTACTGTTCTATATTCCGTAATTTTCTCTTCCAGGAAAGAAATTATGCTCGCAGGAGACTTTAATTCCCATCACACGTCATGGGCTTCAGAACCAACAGGAGTGGGTAGCGTTTTTTATTTCAAGCGTTGAGAAATAATTTGTCATGTAGTACACAATATCCTCTTTTATGTCTACGCAGTCTCTGTCTGCGATTGACCTTACTTTGCGTAGTCCTGGCCTCTGCCTCTACATCTCTACATGGTCTACGTTTAGCTCAGGGACCAGTTGTGACCATTTTCCAATATTGTGGAAAATTGTATGCCCGTTGACTTAGTGACCAGTGTTACGACCGGGGTTTGCAGGCACCGGAGGTCCGGGATGAAGTTGTCGAGGTAGGAGAAAGAGGGAGTTGAAGAAGGTTTGTTTTCATTATGTACATGGTGAGTTCTCGTACATGACGAGAACTTTCTTACATGGTGAGTTCTCGAATCTGGCGTTCCCCTACATGGCGCTCCTTCGAAGGAGCTGGGTGGCTCAATATAAAGGGTGTGTTCTCCCCAGATCCCTAGATCGGGGAACACGTGCAGATGGTACTGTTCAATCACAGATCACACACAACGGGCGAGGGGGACGAGCATGCACGGCCTCAGTGAACGTTCAATTTTGAGGCGTGATCATTGCACTCCAAGGTGGCGCCAGCGGGGCTCTACCTCGTAGTGTGTGTGCCGCTCATCGAGGGGTCCCAAGCTCATGACAGCATACATCAAAAGGTCCACAGAACTGCTCACTTAATTAGCGGGGCGATTTGCGGTGGCCGCCGCGGTCTCTTCCAAGGAAGATGCTGTATTTTTTGTCCTCTCTCGAACGATTTACAGTGTCGTGGCGACATGACGTCTCATCCTACGGCTAGGAGGGACAATACCTGGCAGGCACAGGCAGCCGGATTGTTGGCTATTTGTTTGAGGATCCAACGAGCGCGGCTTCCTCGTCAGCTCTGGCGCCAGTCGCAACAGCTCGTCCGCCGACGGGAGATTCGACCTGAGGGTGACCAGCTGCACAGGTTGCCCGGAGTGTCACTGTGTGATGCCGTCTTCCAGGCCACTGCCGATGACGCCGAGCCAAGGACTCTTTCCCGCTCGTTCCTTCTGGCTCCCTTCTAAGAAAAGCATTCATACACACCACCACAGGCACGGGAGAGCGCCCTGCCCGCACTGAGACACATCGAGCCCTAGAAATTCTCCAAAACAACCTTCCTTAAGTAGTATGACCAAACACAAAGGAGCAATCGGAACGTTTCTCTGAGCTTTCGCCAAAACTCTCAATCCTGATTCGAGAATAATCTTCCCATTAACTGCTTTCTAGAAAATTTATTGTCAAGTGATGCGCTCCCCGTGGCATACCTGTGTGCTTGCGTGAGTAATCCGGCATAACCTACCAGGCCTCATACTCATAAAGTAAAGCCTTTTGCTTCACGCTGTCTTTTAGTTCCCAAAATTTTGTGCCTCCAAAGCTAGTCGTCAGTTCCCTCAGAGCTGACGAAGAGACAACTGTCGTGCTGCACCTGCATCAGAAACATCCACATCAGCAAATGCATGTCACAGTGCTCCTGCCTGGATGAACTACTACTTGACATTACTCTGACAAAGAATACACATAAACTCGCGAACTACCTTTCCTTCTACACCGGACACATGTGAAAAAACATTAAATTAACAAAAGAAACTTTCGCATGAACCCTGAAAAACTCACAAGGAATATGTTTGCGTCTCTACGTTCTGTCGTACTTAGTTTCTAACGGCACCCCTGCTCATTTACACGTATCTGTCATGACGCAAGCTCCTATGCGTGTCGTTTATGCAATCGCACAACGCTTACCTTAGAAAAACGCACAACTCCCAAGAAATAAAGAAAACCAAAAATGGGTTACCTAAACACTATCTAGTAGCCGACGTACTTAAAGGACACATTTTAAAACCCAAAACAAACTTAAACCGTCAAAATCAAACTTCAAAACAAAACAAATCCGTCAAAATCAAACTTCAAAACAAAACAAATCCACTAGTGATCATCGTCAAAAGCGTATACGGCTGTCTACTCCCTTTTCAGATGAACGCGCGGTGTCTCGTCCTCTAGGTATTTATTGGCGAACAGCAAATAGAACAACGGCAAAACCCATTAGCTTCGCTTCCGACCTCCGCAAAGCTCCTTGCTGGCAAGCAGAGTTCTTACTCTCGCTCACTTACTATTAGCGAGCCATGGACTTCACACTGCCGCGGCCCATCACACATGCTGTCGATAGAGCGACAAAAGGCTGACAGCTCCCTACGTTCTGTTTGCCTTTTCACCCAACATGCTTTTTCTTTTTCGTTTCGTCCGGTGGCTCGGACGCATACAAATCAACTCCGGCACCTACGACAAACGCCTAACTCTCTGAACTGCCCTCGAACGTTTACTAACTTTCTTGAAGCGGGAGTGCTCTTTGTCGTACTTAACTTTACAACACCGCTTCCGTCTACGCTACTTCTTTAGGGGCATTTCTCAGCCTCTCGCTCGCATCTTCTGTACACTCTCCTCGTCCGAAGCTGTTGTTTTTGCCTAGCGGGTCGAAATCTGCCTGGACCCTGCATGCAAGATTCACCGTCAAGACAGCCTCACTGTGCCTGTGCCAGATGTTCTAAAACTATCTTAGCTCTTTCGCCAGATTTACCCTGGCACAGCACCTCGTTGTACTTATGCTGGCCTTCGTCGTCCTCTTCTCTTAGCGTAGCGACAGTCGCAGTTGTGAAACTCAGTTCATTCTTGAAGTTGCCATTACCCTCATAGGTGATAGACTCTTCTCTACGGCTTCGATCTCAACTGCAACGTAGTCACTATTCAACTAGTGGTACACTAACATGATATTTCCCTGTGTCTACGCCTGACACGCAACGGAAACGCCATACACTCTTTACCGTCAGCTGCTGTCACCTTATTTTGAAGGAACTCATCTCTCAAGCCCTGCAACTTGCTCTAATGCGCATAACCACCCTTCCGATGAATATATATACAACGCATATAGGCTACCAAAACGATAAAGCGCTAACGTAAACAAAGTTCAAACTACTTATGTACAAAATCACTCAAGTAAACAAACAAAACATTCCTTTCAACAGTCCTGAGTCAATATTTTTGGGAAGCTAACAGCTTTTTTGAACAACTGTAAGTCGAACTCGTGATGGTCGCGCCCGGAACGATCTTCTCGACAAGTGGGGTGTACAACACGCGTATAATTAAATCACCTTGCTACCTAACCCCGCGACGTTCCTCGAAGATGACTTGCCGTCGTCCCTACCTGCTACTTCGTGAAACCCACCGACTATTGTGTTGTTTTTGAGTGATTCTAGAAAGAGGAAGAAGGCACCTAATTTTTGTCAGCCTCTTGGGTGACACGGCGCAGTGCCTTGTGGAGGAAAGGGGAAGGGGAGTAAAAGAGGATAGATAGGGTGGGGGAGGCGTGTGTGTAAGATGTAAAGGCCATGGCTGAAGCAGCAAACAAGGCAGCAGCAGGGACAGGGTCAGCAGATCTCTGCTCATCTGTAGGCAGCTATTCCCGTCTCCTCCAGGAACTCTTCCAGGGTCCGGAGCGCTAGCAGGTGTGGATGGGACGGGTAGAGCAGGTGGTCCAAGGTGGTGGCAGGTAGGCCCTGTCTGCAGTATGCTGTGGTGACCCTCGAACATTCCTGTGCCAGGCCAGGGCAGGTACAGAGGTGGTGCTCGAGGGTCTCAGGATCCCCACTTCGGCCGCAGGCGGGAGATGCACAGCGTCCCTTGGCATGGCGGCCAGCAGCGGTCCAAACGCAACCAATCCACAGGCACAGCAAAGCGGCACGGTCTCGTCTGGTCAGACCCATCTCGGGCAGGAGCTTGGGGGCTCGTCCATTGGCTACCCTGGGGTCTGGATGTACCGTTAGGAGGAGCCGTTTGATGCGCGTCTTGGTGAAGTCCCTGGCCGTGACGTACCGGGTGAACAAGGTGCCAGGCTGATGTGCAGCCTTGGCAAGCGTGTCTGCCTCCTCGTTGTCGGATATTCCCACGTGGGACGGTAGCCAGTGGAAGGAGACGGACGCCCTAGAAGCAGTAAGGGCCTGGCACTTGGCCACCAGGAGGTTTCTGGTCAGCCCAGCGCGTCTGGGGTTGACCAGCATCTGCATGCCGCCTTTCTGTCGCAGAGGACGGCCACAGGTTGCATTGTGATGGCCTCTGCCAGGAGGTCAGCCACCAGGTGGAGCCCGGCGAGCTCCGCAACCGTGGAGTTTGACGAGAAGGGTAGTCTGCACTGCCTGCCGCTCCTCCATGCAGAGACAATGCATGCCGCCGCGGCAGTCCCATCCGGCATCACGGATCCGTCTGTGTACACCTGCAGCCGGCCCTCCAGTTGCTCCTGAAGTTTGCAGCATGCCGCCTGCTGTAGAGCAGCTGGAGATGTTCTGCGCTTTGCAACCCCGTCCAGGTGAAGATGCACCTTCGGTGGCCGGAGGTGTGGCGGTGGAAAGGCAACATGGGGTGGGCGGATCCGGTACCATCTGGTGATAGAGGGGGATGAGGCCTCCCATCCGGAACCCTGGCAGGCTGCGCAGGCGGGCCAAGAAAGCTGCACCGTCTGCAGCACGGTGAAGGCGGTGTATGTGCCCCAGCGTGTGTTGTAGCATGTGTGGCGATAGGCACCACTCACCCGCCTCCGCCAGCGTTGCGGCAACAGGGGAGCTCTTAGGTAGGCCCAGGATGGCCCTCAAAGCTCCCCTGTGCAGCTCCTCCAGCAGGCGTCGCCTGGCTGGCGTCAGGTTCACCAGCGGGAGGGCATACAGCAGGTCAGAAGTGGCAGCGGCCTGGTTGAGCCGCAGCGCCCACTTAGTGGAGCATCCGCGGCCACGCTGCTGCAGCCTGCTGACGGCACCCTGGACACGCCGGACTGGGGCTGAAGCGGCCTTGGCAGCAGGGACCCAGGTAAGCCAGTGATCAATGGTGAGGCCCAAGTACCTCACTGTCGTCCTCCAAGGGAGACTGCGGTTGTTGAGCTTGAGCTGCTTCACGTGGACTTGTTCCCCCCCAAGTG
The DNA here is from genome assembly GCF_013339725.1 of Rhipicephalus microplus. Taxonomy (NCBI): domain Eukaryota; kingdom Metazoa; phylum Arthropoda; class Arachnida; order Ixodida; family Ixodidae; genus Rhipicephalus; species Rhipicephalus microplus. The sequence continues at coordinate 165,868,069 of NC_051166.1, read as the reverse complement.
GGTGAATCAGCAGGGCCTTGGTCTTTGTGGCAGAAACCCTAAGGCCAATGCCTCCGAGGAAGGCGATCACCGCATCCAGGATGCCTGCAGTGACCTCCTGATGGCAGGGATGGACCGCCTTGGCCCCCTTGCCCAGAGTGCCACGTCATCAGCATAGACAGAGCTCTGGGCCAGGAACCTGGTGTCTGTCGGGAGGGAAGCTGGAAGCCCTGCGAGCGCCATGTTGAAAGGGAAAGGACTCAGTACCAAGTCCTGGAGAACACCGGTTGTATTGACCCTGGGCTGTCTGGTCTGCCCCCTAACACGAACGCAGAAGGTCCTCCCGGACAGGAAGGCAGTCACAAAGTCTCGGAGGCACCCGCTGATGCCAAGTTTGTCTAGGGCCGCTTCTACGATCACGTGCGGAAGGCCACCGAAGGCACTCTCCACGTCCATCAGCAGGAGCATGACCGCATACCCACAGCTCTTGGCATCCTCCAAGGTAGCGACGACATCTGTGATGAAGTCGCTACCCTCCATCACAGTCACCCCTCCTGCTGCCGCGGTAGGGAGACAGCAGGAGGGGTAGATGATCAGAGCCCCACGTGTCTTGAGCCGGTGTCCATGAGTAGTGGCATCCCTCCGTGGCAGCGCTGACGTCTATGGCCGTGAGAGCTGCCCGGCACCCACCACGTATGAAGGTCACGACCCCGGTGTTCAATACTACTAGGCCCAGCTCGTGCAGAACGTCCTGTAGGGCCCTGCCCCGTGGACAAGTCTTGTGGCTGTCCCATGCTGAGTGGTGGGCGTTGAAGTCACCACAGAGGACAAAATCCTTCCCCAGCCTGTGTGCCAGCTGCCGAAGGCATCTGGGATACCATGATTGCTTAGGTCGTATGTACAGGCTGGCCACGACAGTGTCGCCCCCTTAAAGGCGTACTCGGATGGTGCAGCACTTGAAGGGGCCTCCGACCAGATCATTCGCAGAAACCTCGGCCTGCTGGAGCTCGCACTTTACATATACAGCGCACCGAGCTCCCTTCTGCGGGTGGCAGTCGTCCTGGCAGGCGCAGCTTAGCAGGCCTCAAGGGTGCACTTCGTCCGGCTGCTGTAGCCTACGTACCCCGGCAGGCGTAGCTCCTCCACCCGGGCGTAGACCTTTTGCAAGGCCAGCAACTCGAAGTCAGCCCGCTCTAGATGTTTATAAAAGTTGTCCCACCGTCCCTGCAGCGAGTTGACATTCCACTGTAGAATGCTCGGACGGCGGGGAAGACGAGCCTTTGCTGGAGGACTAGCCATGATGGTGTGGGGTCGGCTGCAATGCCGCCGCATGTAGGCAGATGGTACGGAGAGGGTGTTCTGCAGGCAGGAGGGTCGCACCCAACTGCATGGTCAGCAATAGGTGGGCCGTTAGTTGGTCATTTCCTGGCAGAACCGGGCTGGCAGCAGCAGCAGGAAGGACCACCATAGCAGCAGGCTGGGGCACAGGGGCAGCTGGCGTGAGAGGGAGGGCTGCAATGGCAGCATCCACAGCAGGCAGGGCCAGGGAGGTTGCGGGAGGGACAGCCGGGCGCTGAGATGGAGTGGACCCGTCCGGTGTCGTCACTGGGTGTGACCCGCGGCGAGTGCGGGGCAGAGGAATAGGGCGGCCAGGAGGGGGGAGCCCCCTGACAGCACTCGCATAAGAGCAAGCTTGCCTGGCCTCCTCCCTCAGGGCTGCGGCGACCACCCTCCAAGACAGGTTGGTGGTGGACGACGCGAGGATGGTGTCCACCTTCCGCTGCTCCTGCCACCGGGGGCACAACGCCGTGTCAGCAGGAGGCGGGCCACTGCAGTTGACACATTGTGGTCTCGACTGCGGGCAGTCCTGTACCCCTGGGTGGGCTTTTGTGTTCCACAACCCGTCCAATGCGCCACGAAAACAACAGAATGGTCCATTTCCCTCAGACCTTTTACGCACTCAATGCGCTTCTCTTCTACTTGCTCCTCGGCCACTCGGACACTTGCGATACGGCAACTTTCTCGCAACTTCGCTCCGCCATTTGAACACATTCCTCAAACGCACCACGATTTTCGCCTGCCTGTTTTTGAGACACTTTGTCCGTTTTGCATGATTCTTGGTGCCGTCTACGGAGCCTTTCGCCCACCTCTAATGCTCATCAGCACCCACATGCTTGTTAGATCTTTCGCGCGCACTGTCCTGACGATCGCCTAGTAATTTATCATTCGAACACTGCTGCGTACGATGCGCTTTTCTTTTCAGGCGGCTCGGACGCATACGATACAGGCCCGTCAGCGATGACAACGACACTTTTCTCGCGATTTCACTCCGCCGTTTGAAGCCCTTACTCAAACGCGTTGTGCTCATCGCGAACTTTGCCTTACTGTTGCCCTTCGGACGCTTTCTCCCCTGTGCACGCTTCTTTGCGTGGACTTGGGAGCCTTTCATCCCACTTAGACGTTCTTCATCATCGATTTGCTCCTCAGCTGTCTCGCGCGCACAGTACTGAGGATTTGCCTATCAGTTAATCGTTAGACCGCGGCCGCGAAGATTGCCCTTTTCTTTTCTTTACTCTCCGGCCACCCAGATGCATGCGATTCAAGCCAGTCATAGAAAACAACGGGCCTTTCTCGTGAATCCGCCACGCCGTTTGAAGGTCCTCGTCAAACGCGCCGCGCTTTGGTTTTTGGACGCTTTCTCCGTTTGGCACACTCCTTGGTGCCAACTTTGGATCCTTTCGTCCGCCTCTGACGCTCATCAACATCGTCTATAGGGCTGCAAGGTTCCATTCTCGTGGAACACTCTGCTAATCTTAACTCCGTTTCCACCACCACGGAACCCTCACACCCTGCTTTTACCGCGAGCTCTTTTTTTTCTCGGAATTGATTCGAATATCAACCATGTCCTTACAGGTATTAGCCTTCTCTACGGCTTCAAATGGCACCGCCGCTACATCACACCGTTCGTACGCTACATCTACGAAAGTCTGACGTATTTGCTGCAATGCCACCACCTTACGATGCATCCTTTCTGTCTCCTCATCTAATGCTTGTACCTTCTTCCTATGTTCTCATTCCTACGCTCTATTTTCTCTTTGTCCCGCTTGCGCTTCTCTTCCTCTTCTTGATCTATTAAATACATATTCCTGAAGTGCTCGATTTCCATCTTGGTACTCTTGCTTTCGAGAATCACTTCACGGAGTTTAGATGCTGGTATATCGTCATCAAAATCTAGATCGAGATCCGAACACAGGTTTAGATGGTTATTTTTCGTTAATCTCATGAAGTCCATGACTACTGCTTTGCTTTGGCTCAGCTGTGACAACACACAAACACACCAGCGTTTCAATTGTGGGTCTGGAGAAATTGAAGCCTGGCAAATCCCACAGCAGAGACCACAAGCTTAAGCACACAAGTAGCACTACGTGGCCAACCTCCCTCTCTACCTTTTACTGTTTATTCCTCACTATACTGCTTTTTACAACATCTTGATTTTCCCGCAACGTACTCTTAAAACTTCCGCAAAATATAACACTTGTTCCTATCGAACTGTCTAAGCCTTTCTGCTTAACTTGTTCAGATAATTATCCAGTGATGCTTGTGCCGAGATAACAACCACAGTGGCTAGGCAGTTGTTGGTTATATTTATATTTTAACGGGTCTAGGCTAAAAGATTCGATAAATCTCAAGCACAAAGCCAGGCACTCACCCCAATACATGCGGTTGTGGTACGCTGCGCCGATCCCGCCAAATTCCAGGGATTTCGGCTGACCTCCGGTCCATGTCATTATCCATCGCTGAGGCGTCTCCCAATGGTGCCAATCAGTTGTTACGACCGGGGCTCGCAGGCACCAGAAGTCCGCGAGGAAGTTGTCGAGGCAGGAGGAAGAGAGATTAGAAGAGGGTTTATTTACATTATGTACATGGTGAGTTCTCGTACATTATGAGAACTTTCTTACATGGCGAGTTCTCGAATCTGGCCTTCCTCTAGATGGCGTTCCTTCGAAGGAGCCTGGTGGCTCATTATGAAGGGTATGTTCGCCCCAGATGCCTAGATCAGGGAACACGTGCAGATGGTACTGTCCAATCACAGATCACACACAACGAGCGAGGAAGACGAGTATGCACGGCCTCCGTGAACGTCCAATATTGAGGCGTGATCACTGCTCTCCAAAGTGGCGCCAGCGGGGCCCTTCCTCGTAGTGTGTGTGCCGCTAATCGAGGGGTCCCAAGCTCATGACAGCATACATCAAAAGGTCCACCAAACTGCTCGGCTAATTAGCGGGGCGATTTGCGGCAGCCACCGTGGTCTCTTCCAAGGAAGATGCTGTATATGTTGTCCTCTCTCGAATGGTTTATGGTGTCGTGGCGACACGACTTCTCAGCCTACGGCTAGGAGAGACAATACCGCACGCGTGCGAAAGCGTTTCATTGAGAGTCGTCAATACAGGCCAGTAGAGCGCAGGAAGCCCAGCAGCGTTTGTATAGCCTTTTCTGCGACATTGTCTGGATGATGGCTTAATATTCTGTTCTCGTACAGAGGCTGGTCATATAATTTGTTAAGTTCATTACAAAAAGGTTAACTTTGTATACTATACTATACTTTGCATATTATACTATACGCATACTATACAAAAGATGTGAAATGGTTTTTTAACCTCCAAAGTGTACGCAGGTGGTGGTGTCGGCAATTCATATGCGGAACGCATACGCACGAATAAACACAACATAAAACCACAGTCTGCACAGAACTGTAGTGTCTGCACAGTTCCACAGTCTGCACAAAACCAACGTACCGAGTTTTTTTCAAACCCTGGCGAGAGAAAAATAATTTTTGACTTGCCGAGAGCAGAGCATGCCATTTCCTAACTCACAAACGTGGTATTGATTACTTCAATGCCAAATGAACTTTCTAGTTTTCTTGAAAGTATTTCTAAATGTCTTGCAAGTGGCTTCATGACTGCCTTGTCATACAATTCAAGGTCTCTTGATAAAAATGGTGGCTTTGGGGAAGTCACAACTTTGGAATCATAACATAGCTTGAAATCCTTTGTAATCCTCCAAGTGTCATAACATAGCTTGGAGCTTGGAGGATTACAAAGAGGGTTAAACTTGTGTTTTAACGAGAAATTGAAAAGAAAATAATAGATGTAACTCAAAGGGACAAGAAGAGAGCAGAGTGTATCAGGAAACAAACGGCTGTTAAGGACAATATAGTCAAAATCAGGAGGAATAAATTGTCATAGGCAGGGCACGTAGGGCAAAGGCAAGATAACCGCAAGACACCGGTACAGTAGGGAAAGGAAAGGCAGGGACGTTGACCAGTGTAGAACGACTGGTAAGCTACTCTACTATGGTGACAAGTGAGACGTCCCCCGCTACGCCACCGATTACCAAAGAGAGGGAAGACCACTCAACCCCTTTTTATACAGTTCCCTCTTGGCTACGTGTCTCAATCACTTTCCACATACAGGGACTCGTGCTGGGGCCGGGAAGTAAGAGACGTCACGATCTTTTCTTAATCATAGACGCATTTAATTGAATACTAAGTGCAAATGGCGTACACACATATTGCCCGTGAACGACATCTCTGTTACACGAAATTGTAACACATCAGCAAATACTCGCGACACGCGAAACAGGATACATAAGCGAAGTAACGGTGACAGAATACAGAATAATACAGAATAAACACACGACGACACAAATGATAAAGTTTTCAATGAATAAAACCGCGCAATGTCTCAATATGCTGCATCCCTACCCGCAAAGTTCATTTAAGTAAGGGAGATGAAGTTCGTCTCACAGAATATCCATGTTGACGGGGGCCTCGGAGCTTGCTGTTCGAGTTGGGGCTCGGGGCTTCTTCCTGGGGTCATTGTCCGATTCGTCGGCGCCTTCAACGTCTTCGTCATCGTCGTCTTCGTCGTGCCTCTCTGTGATTTCCATCTTAGCCCTCTTACGTAACGTTCCATTCACTCGCCTCCTATCCCCAACTTTCATTCCTCATCGTACCGTCCTTGTCCCAGTCATCATCTCATCGCCTCTCATCGCTATCTCTTCGCACCGTTATCTTCCTTTTCCATTCTGTCTCTCTCCCATCTCAATCTCAACGCTCCGTCTCTCTGACCCCTTCGTATCGTCTCGTAGTCTGTTTTTGTGGGACCCGACTCCGCCCTACCGGGGCACCAAACCAGTCGTCACTCCACGCGGCATATCTTTTCTTCTCATTCTGAGTGTATCGTCTTCGGGGCCGCCCCCGCAGCCTACACCAGTAGAAAACCCTCTCCCAAACAAAGCCGAGCAAGTAACAATGTACAAACTCAAGCCTCAGGGAGAGTGATGGGCGAGCCGTCCGAAGACACTTTAATTACGGGCGAATAATGGTCCCGATGCTTCCGGCACTTGGTGAGCCGATGTCCAGACCAAGTCTCAACGTTTCCATGCAGCTCGGTGTCTCCCGCGAAATTCTCTGTAGCCGCCGCTTCTTCGTCATTCACTGCCGGGGGGGCTATCCGCGCAGAACGCAGTAATGAGCCCTGGAGCCACGGAGGCTGACGGAAAGGCATACTGGACCCGGCACGGGCGCTTGCGGCAAAGGTCGCGTTCCCCGAACCAACAAAAGGTGCTCTGCTGCTCCCCCATGCCACAGATCTGAAGGGTGGGAGCCGTTTATCTCCACCGTAGACTGACACACTGTCCGTATACGACAAGGCGCCGCCCGGTCCTCGTGTTTGCGCGGGGGAGTAGAAATGATCCTTCTGGTACTTCACTCCGGATTGCCCATTCGTTACACCGAAGGTTTTCTTTTCCTTTCTTTTTTATGCGTCGGTTTGGGAAACGAACGAAAACATCTTGAAAGGAGCGGGGTTCAGTCCGTGTTTGCGGAGACGTCACACAAGAATGAGGGAGTTCGAAAGATGAAGAGAGGGAGCTAGAGGAGAGCACACGCAATGAAATTCGCATATTACAGTACTCGTAACACTATTAGTCTATAACCACCGGCCCAAGTCCGTTGGCTTCAAGAAGCTGAGCACTGCTTCCGTCGATTTCACTCGCGATAACGTCAGAGGGGATTCCAAGAGAAGACAAGCAGATGAAAAGGACACAGAAAGTTAGGTGGGCAAATGAGATTACGAACATTGTGGGTATAAAGGGCAGCAGCAAGCACAAGACCGAGTTGACTGGTGGAACATGGGAGAGGCTTCTATCCTGCAGTGGGCGTAGTCAGGCTGATGATGATGTTAATACTTTGGCTACGTTTTGTTTTCCGGTGGACCTACTTACAAGCTTCGGCCACTAGTTCTTGTAACGCGCGAATCATTACGCTGGTGTCTTGGGCCTCTGATTTGTCCTTAATAGTATTGAATATAAATAATCGCGCCTACCATGCTTCTCACGTGGTTCCAAATACTAACAGTACGAACCTTCATAAACATATATCCTTCGCACTATCTTTTATTGCGATAGAAATTATATGGACACCTGGAACCTCCTCTGCATCGTGAAAACGAGGCGTTAACCACTGAGCCACCGAGGAGCAGGTCGTTCAACGTGCAAATGGCAAGCGATTAATATCTACTACTTCCCGCTGGTGATAGGCATCTCAGGGAAGAACTATCGTGTTTTCAACATTACCAGCAAGATGGCGCAATGAGCGCCCGGCGGCGCACGCCGTCATCTCGCACGCGTATTTTGCCTCGCGGAGAGGAGTGGGTGGTTGTATAGCCCCTGAACGCACACTCATGTGCCCATATCTCGTGATTGGGAGCATCGTATGTCTTGGCTGTCCTTAAGCCTTCACCGGAACGATTCGGTTGTAGCTACTGGGCTCACAGAGGTCACTGACTCACTGCGATCGTTGTACAGTGTGCGCTTGTGAAAAGAGGGCGCTTTTCAGACACAGCGAAGTAACAACTGAGACGCTTATTCGCGTTAATCTGTACCTGTGAGTACGTTTCGTGCGTTATTTGTGCATGAGAAACGCGGGGAACGTTTCGATCTGCTTCCATTCTGCGCATGACCTTCCAATTTGTTGCTATCGCGTTCATTGCTTCGCCTTATTGGTATAGCTGGGACCCTTTTTTAAAAATCAGCCGACATCCTATTTAACCACCAGTTGTCTAGACTTGATGTCCGCCTGTCATTTTCGAACAGAAGCTATATGAAACATTACAAGTGCACCTATAAGAGCAGTACTTTGATTAAACAGAGCAGTGCAAACAATTAGAATTTATTTAAATATAATTTAAAGAATATGCCACAAGAACTGCAAAGATTTGCCTTACAGAAACTCAAATTGCAATTGGGAAGACCATTTGTTAGATTTAGAAACAAACAGCATGATATCGATTGTTGCTTAAGTTAGCGAAGACAAAACAAGAGAGTGAATCGTAAAATTAGCTTTCGAGTTATCATTTTCAAATAGTTTACTTGACTTTATACGCTTGTTTTCAAGCGTAACTGCTTAGCTCCTCTTTGCGAAGAGTTCCCTCATTTAATTAAAAAAAGTTATTCTGACGGATTTTCTGTCTGTTCGCTTTTCATTGACGCCGCCTAATTTGCCAAATATAGTGAAATTCGTTAATTCATATTGCATGGAACCAGAAATAGTGACCAAAATATTCTAACGCCTAGGTAACTAAAGTATATAAAAATAGTAAATAACTGCCTCTTACATCACTGGAGTACGTTCTTGACGAATACGCAAACCTGGTTATTATTGTGCCTAAGATCAGTGCAGAAGCTGCAGTTTCTGTCATTTGCGTGATTTGTTCACATTGTGAACGCGAGTGAAGATCATGTTGTCTTAATACGAGACCATGCTCTGAACCTAGGCCTTGCCACACACCAACAACGCGATAGGGAATGGCGACCACGTTTTTGTGAAATCCCGCGGCTGTTTCAGATGTCCGTGAACGGCGTTTTCGTTCGCGGGCGTCGCACGCTTGCGGCACTTCGCACTCAGACCACTTGAAGAATCGTCCTAATTAACCGGGTTGCGGCCACATATTACCAAATATTGGGAGTTTGGTGCCATTAAATAATACCGTTACGAGAGGACACGTACACATCTGATTTTCCGAAATAACGAGTGTCAAATTTTCGAGCTTAAACTGTAGGTAACAAGTGTTTTATTCTCTTATGCGAATACATTTACGTCTTATTTGCTCGATGTGGGCATCAGGTCACAAAAATGTAATGTTCAACGAATATGTGGAAGAGCTCGCAGTAGTATCAAACTACGGTCCCATGATGTCTATATTGCCCACGTTGTCGTTTGCTTTGATGGCACGATTCAATAGGTTTACCACGTCGGATAACTTCACTAACTTTCCTTTGTCAGCATAGAAATTTTTCGTGTTAATTATTCTCGGAAAAATCAATGGAACTCCATTCGAAGGGCATAAATATCATTTACCAGACTACGATGTCGAGTCCCCCCGATGAGCTTTTACTTACACAGGTCTGGTCTGCTGCAATCACTTTGTCCCTCTAGCGTAGTGAGAGAGAATATGTGCATCACTTCTTTTTAAGGTGCAGAAAATTTGCGAATCAAAGCAAAACAACCCAACATATTTCTAGATGAATGCCTCCGAAGGGTTGGCTTGAATTTATCGTTTTCTATGGTTCTTTCATTTGGTTTTACCGTACTTGGTTTTAGCCACAGGAACGTGTGTGACTCCGTATGTGATTTACAACTTGTAACAAACTTGACTGAATGTTAAGGTTAACTAATTTCAGCTTATTTTACAACCATATATGTTATTGTTATTTTTTTTCTAGGAATATAGCAATGGATTACTTCATAAACTAGCCATTTCTAATAGTATTTAGAGCATAAGACCATTTCATTTCTAAAATAATGTACAGCTCGTTTCATGGACGATCCTATGGTATGTTTTGATGGGGGTGGGTGGGGGAATGGTTTAATTGGCTGAACCTTAGTAACCAGGTTATGCCAGGTTACCAAGGTACTGCCCGCTTTTCTTTTTCTTCTTATTCGTAACCTTGCGCCAGGTCTTTGTGTTGTAGTATTTAGACAAATTAAACATTTTCATTACAGGTGTTTTCTCCTGTGAATAAAGCGGTGACCTATAACATTCCTGTTATCCTGTGTACACAAGACCTCTCGTCAGAGTTGCCAGGAGCTTCCGAACTACTAGCAATTGACCAGCACACACACAAACACAAAAAAACATTGAAAAAACTTCCGCCAACAAGCCCGTAAAAAAGAAGCAGAAATTAGATAATAATCCCATTTTTAAATATATTTTTGTTGTAATAAAATTCAATTAAATACAAATAGCTAGGACCTGAAAAAATAAATTGAATTATAGTGCAGGAAAAATAAGTTACTAAGAACGGAAGCACATATTAACTTTGAAACATTATGTTTAGGGCAGTCTTCATTCAGCTGAATGCACGTCTTCCAGTACATTAATAATGTTTTTTTCAATTCCCCCTATATATGTTTGACTTCAACGCTCAACAACTCAAAATAATCGACAAACGCGTGATTGGTGAACGCCATGATCACTGCAATAGCTATATTTGCCGGGAGAAAAAACACACCCCCTTTCAAAAAACAAACAAACAAAAGCGATGTGACAAGAAACTGCAACAAGCGATTCAGCGAACAAAGAAGCCCGAATTCACCTATTATAAGTGAAACTGGTAAATCGGCCTCTAGTTGACGTAAACGTGTGTCTGTGCTCTGCGAGAGCGTTGTCTTTCCAAATAGTTGAACGCTCTAGGCAATCGAATCATTCCGATGGGTGTATATGGCACGTCTTACTTCACGTCGCTCCTCGTGGGCTTTGTCGTTATTACAGCGAAAGCTGGTATGAAATCGTTACAAAGGCCGCGTGCGCCGTTTTTTTCCACCGTCGCCTCCGGTGTTCGTAACCACTATCGCTCAAAATAAAGAAAAAAAGTTGACTGAATAGAAAACACTACGACACAAAGAGATTCGAACTCGGGTCCGCTGCGTGCCAGCCCAGTATTCTACCACTGTGTCACGCCGCTTTCTTTTCTTTTTATTGCCTTGCATATCAAGACTGTACACATTCTCGACAAATACAATAGAATAGCAGTACAATCACAAAGTACAATGAAGAACCGTCAGCTCTGACTCGGCTATTGATCAGTATTTTAGCATTCGTTACAATGGTTCCATTCGCACAATTCACTCTGGTACACCCTCTTGCCCCTTCAGCACTTTATTAAAACGGCTCACAGATTCGCAAAAATATTCCCGCACAGATGGCACTTCTACATCAGCATTTTCAAAGGCATTTAGGGTTTGCCTTATACTGTGAAGGCCCAGGAGCGTAATTAGGTCATAAGGTACGCCGGCTACGCCATTGCTTGAATCGTCGTTGCAAACTGACCCTAGGCAGGCTTCTTGTCAGGAAGAGAATCTTGTTTATATTAGTAGTAAAGTGTTTTGGAATAGTAAAAGTACAACGAGGCGTCAAACAATGCGACTTGGCTAAGGAGTGGGCCGTCGCATGCTCCAACCCATTACAAACGTTCCAACCATAATTCTTCATCATCGTCATCTATAGCATAAAAAAATTCCACAAAATTTATTTTACGTATGTAAGGGGCACGAGCATTTTTCAAAAAAATAATGAAGACTGGCATTGTTAATGCTCCCCCATTACGAAAAGGTTATGACGATTTATGACGTCGTGGGTACCGTGCAAGTGTTGTCGCAGCAATTACCCAAAGTATGTTTAAAAAAAAAAATTGCCCCGTATTTGCATGTAATCTGCAAATGTCGTCAAAAGACGAAAGTCTTGCGTATGTACAGAGTGAACAAGACATTTATTTGATGTTCTCCGCAAGAAAATCGGTGAATGGTATTCTGGAGGCACTGCGTTAGAGTGCCTCGAGCGTGCAGCGGAGGCGAACAAGCGCATCAAGTCATGTCACACGTGAGACATAAGTGTCATCTGGCAGTTGTCTCAGAAAACAAAGTGCGTAGCTTTAGACGGGTGTGCGCGTCTATCTCAGAGGTGATAAGGCGTAGAACGCAAGGCGACGGGTAGGTACCACCACCGTTTCGTTTTTGCAAAGCGTTGAAAACACTTGCCTTTCCGTGCAAGCGTTGCATGGTCAGCGCAGCGTGATAAGCGCTACGGTCCTTAAGATTACCTATGTATGCCTTTTCTATTAAAGGACGCGCACGCAGAATATATATATACTTGTCGTTATGGTGCCCCAGACATGCGCAATAATTGCTTTTTAATTGACAATTGCACAAGCATGAACGCTCAACCTTGAGCAACATAGGTGGGCGTTGCGGAAGGGGTCGGCCGTTTCACGTACACGATGCCGTTAATAGTAGACAAACAGACAAATGTACAGACAGACAGACAGACAGACAGACAGACAGACAGACAGACAGACAGACAGACAGACAGACGGACGGATGGACGGACGGACGGACAGACAGACAGACAGACCAATACTTTTGCGTCGAAGGTCCTCAAGAAAGACTATCGTCTTTAAAAGGTTCTAGAAAAGCCGCTTTTCTAGCTTTCACTGCGACTGTGGTGTGATATTCTGCGCAGGCCTGTCGGTTTTTTTTCTGCGCCGTGTCGCAGGCGAAGTAAAACGCACACCATGCATCTCTCCTGAAATGTCAAAAGCTGCTGTTTGGGTGTCTTTTTAAGTACAGAAAAATTAATTGAGAAGAAGTTGCGGTGTCCTTTGTAACCATCCATAGGTTCCCAGATAATTTTAAGGATCGCGGTCGCTGCTGTAACATCGGTTGCTATAACGACACGTCGAGATCGGCAAAGTAGTTATTTCAGAACTGACGTTTTCATAAAACATCCGCTGTGTAAGAAACCTTGGAAGAAAGAAACCCTCCACGGTGGTCTATGTAATAAGGTACTCGACCAATGACTCAAAGGTAGCGGGATCGAATCTCCGTTGTGGCGACCGCATTTTCAATGAAGGCGCATATGCTTGAGACCAGGGTAGTTACATTTAGGAGAACGTTGAAGAACCCCAAGAAGGTTAAATTTCTTGAGCCCTCCACTGCGGTGTCCCTCAGTGATATCGTGCATTCGGTACGTTAAATCCCAACCAGTGATATTATCGTCGAATAAAGAACGTCGCTGAATGTCGAGCCTTGACGAAGGCTAGTCTCCTTGTCGAAACGTTGGCTTCAGTGAAGCTTCTTGTTCAACGATTTACGATCTCTCCAACCTTTCAGCTTCCCTGATATTGTGTATATTTGCATTAACAGGTGCGAAAATATACACCAATATTGAAGGGGATCAGTCCAGGCTTCCCTCCCTTTAGCGTGCCTCGCAATGCAACCGGGGTTTTAGTAAGGCTTGTGGGAGCAAAGGAATTAAATCGTAGTGAACGTGTAGACCATACTACGAAACGTTCGAGAACGGGAGCGTCTTTTTTCATAATATAGACAGGCAGCTTTCGGCGATCGTAATGTGATTTAGAGATAAGTTGGAAGTGAGTTTTCTGGTTTGGTCGAAGTGGCAGTGTTGCTTTCCTCGCCGTGTCCGTTCTTGTTTCACTGGGTTGTTGCACACGTTGGTTTGTATAGCTACTTCATCTATCGCAAAAACTTCAAATAATGAAATTCTGGCTCACCGATTGACAAAAGCGTCACGTATGTGAATTCAAGCGTTCTGTGTGGAAAAAAGAGTGCTATGCTGGATGGCACAACATACGTCGGTATCCAATTACGTTGAGGTGTTCTGGTGTCGTTTCGTGGTTTTCGATGAGGCAGCGACAAGATGTGTTGCACGAAATATATAGACCTGTATTTTTTAGTGATTACATATGTGTTACGCTACTTTTGGCCTTCGTTTATTTCAGAGCAGGGCTGGAAGACCTCTAAACTGTCGTTATCCCTTAGATATTCGTCACTGGACTGATGAAGAGCAGAGAATAAAATGGGATAAACGTTATAAAGACTTAAATGTTCTAATAGAGGCCTCTAAACAGTATACGCACACGTTTAATGTTGGTGATTCATAACAATATTGTTTTGGTTTCAAAATTCAATATAAAAAATTGCGTTCAAACGCAGTTTTTTTTTCACGGCAGTGTACCTGTTCATAAGAAACCCACTTAGAGGAAAGTAATAAGAAATAAAAGCATGTACTCTCGAATTGAGCATGCAGTGGTATGCTGTTTATTTACGAGTTGTTTTCAACTCATGGACAGAAAAAAATGTCGAGCGCAAAACAAAGTTCGAACCATAATACATGATACTTCATTGTGTTTTACGTGCCAAAACCACGACAACATTGTGAGACACGCCGTAATGTGAAACACTGAATTAATTTCGGCGACTTTGGGTTTTCCAACGTGTGCCTGCGTTCGAGCACACAGTGCTTTTTGCATTCTGTTGCCATAAAGTTTTGTTATCCGAGACCGCGAAACAACCCCCAGCCCCCTGATAGTTTAAAGTATACGAACTATGGAAATCAACAAAAATCACAAACGTTGGCACGAAAGACGACAGTTCGCGAACGTACTATTCTGTAAAAAATATTCCGCTGATGCAGCATTCGCATCAGCAGAATGTAGGGGTGATCAATATAAATAAGGCATGTCGGTTTGGTCTTTCCGCACTTTTGTATTAAAAAGCGATGCTCTAAAGTGTGTATAGTTCTGCCATGGTAATGCTGCCACGCTATTGATCTGCTAATCTCAAGTATGTGGTTTACTGAGAGTTAAGTGCCCAAAACAGCAACAACAACAACAACAGCAACAATAACAACAACAACAACGACGACGATGACAACAACAACAACAACAACAACAACAACAACAACAACAACAACAACAACAACAACAACAACAACAACAACAACAACAACAACAACAACAACAACACGTCAGCGGACATGAAACGCACGGAACAAGCGCTGACTTCCCGAAAATTGGAAGTCAGCGCTTGTCTTGTGTGTGTTCTGTCCGTGCATGGCCGTGTTTTTTTCACGCTGTTAACCTTAAGTGAGAATAACCAACTAGCCCAGTTAGCTACCTTATCAAGTGTACGTGGGTTCCATTTGTGACCATTGCGACCGCATTACAATGGGTGCGAAATACAATAACACTGGTTACTGATATCTACCGTTAACATTTAACGTTATTTAACCCGTAAGTATTAAAAATTAATCCTGGGCCACCTCGCTATGACATGTCTTTCATGATCAATTACAAATACAATATTTTTTCACGTGATTCTCGAAAACTCGGCTTCATTACATTAAGCCCTGGATGTTTTCTGTCGCGCTTATATATATATATATATATATATATATATATATATATATATATATATATATATATATATATGTGTGTGTGACGCTATGATGACTGGGAGACGTGGCCTGGCTCATACGCCATGTTTATTCTATCCTCACTTCTTCCTCCTCTACTTCTACCAACCATCACTTCATACGTCACACGATTCCCCCTCCCCCCGAAAGAAAGCGTGGATTACGAACAATGAAATGCAAACAAGGAGAGGTTAAAAAGTCACAAATGTCAAAGTTCACAATTGGTTCTGTGCTCCAGGGAAGTTCCGTAAACTTTCAGACTTCAGGGGAGA
Organism: Rhipicephalus microplus; assembly: GCF_013339725.1. Classification (NCBI taxonomy): domain Eukaryota; kingdom Metazoa; phylum Arthropoda; class Arachnida; order Ixodida; family Ixodidae; genus Rhipicephalus; species Rhipicephalus microplus. The sequence goes on along the minus strand of NC_051166.1, from coordinate 165,852,483 downwards.
GTGCAGCAGTCCGGTTAACGCAGGAGTTCTGGTGGGCGAGGCTGGTGGTTGCGTCCTGGATAACACAAAAATGCTTTGGACGTGGTGATAAGGGTAATCACAGCTGGCATTCTTGTGAAGAACGAACGAGGTTCGAACATCTTGCAGAATCGGCAGTTAAGATGTTGTAGGCATCGAATTCCTCGTCGTGGGTGGTACACAGGCCGTGCAAGCAGCTTGCGTGAGCGTTGATCGAGGTTGATTGGCCGCTGCCTGTGTTCTTGTCGGGTACAAAGGGTGCTTTTGTGGCTTTTGGAGATTTTTCTATAGCGATGTCGCAGATGTTTTAATTGAAGGCGCATTTTCAATCTCTGGTGGAGAATGTATACACAACAATGGGCCTTTTCGCAATTAGACAATGCTTTTCTTGGCGATTTGACGTATTGTTCAGTTGGCAGCTGTTACAAAGCTTTTCAGGCAGCGAAGTTGGTAAGACAGGTTTGACTGGAGGAACATCAGAGGCGCCTTCGGCAGCATTGATTACGTAGTCTTCTGGCACCTGGCAACCTGTTGGAGTCGCTTCCGAGCCTCCTGTGTTTGGGCTTTCAGATGGCTGTGTTTTCAATGGCGACGCCGAATCAGGCGTGGTTTGGTCAAATTCCAGTTGGGAATGGCTGTCTTTCTGTGCAACGAACGATGCATGCTCTTCTGGTGCATGCATCTGCACAGAAGGGCCAGAGCTTGGCTGAGCCATCGAAATAAAGTCTTGTGATGAAAAACACCTTTTCGAGTCGTCATGGCGTGGTTGGGCAACGTCTCGTGTCATACGCTGAAGCGATGATTTTGGAAGTGCCGTCTTGCGTGTAAAACGGAGGCCCGAGCGATGGCTGTGGTTTTCCCGAAATACGCTTGGTCGCTTGTAAGTGTACTCATGTTCTACTTTTTGTTGTGGCAGTGGTCGATTCATGCTGAGCATTCGTGAGCTTGAAGACTGCTTGTGAAATTGACAACCGAGTGCGATTGCATGTGGATGGTTGGTTATAAGCGAGTCTTCGTCATAATCGTCATTGTATTCTTGAAATCGGATGGTCATTTCTTCTTTAATCTTTTTCGTCCTCATCAACACTTATCGCAACATCAGCAAGGTCAGAACAATGAAATCGCCCAGATTAAGCGTCTTGTTATTCGACACGGACAACTTGAGACGTCGGAAGAACACACATGGTGTCAAGAAAGACGTTTACAAACGACTCAACCGAAACGACAACATATTCAAGATGCCTCACTCGAGACAAAGAAAACATCGAATCCCAGACGTTTTCCCAAGGGACGTCGAGTAAGTTTTCTCAAGCTGAGATCAATACTCAGGCAACATGACATACGACGACAGAAAAGGCGCAAATCAACACCCTGTAGCCCGGAAGGACGCGGAAATCACCGGAACAACCTTGGTCAACAAACATGCAGACGGGTGGCCCTGCATGTGTACCAATCAAGGCAAAGAGCACGACGCCTACGCAAATCAAGCTGCTGGTGCTCCAAAGCCTTCACACTACGTTCATTCCTTGCCAGAGTACAAACAGTTTCATCATCTGCAGTTTCCACGTTAAAGGTGTACTTGTGTTCTATAGTGCGCAACAGTCAGCCTCGCCCACCAGAACTCCTGCGTTAACCAGACTGCTGCACTCCTTCCTCCTCTACTTCTCCTAACCATCCCTGCCTTCTTACGTCATATATATATATATATATATAATATATATATATATATATATATATATATATATATATATATATATATATATATATATATATATATATATATATATACATATATATATATATATATATATATATATATATATATATATATATATATATATATATATATATATATATATATAGATATATATATGGGAAGGAAGTGTATTTTTAAAGGCTCGTTTATTTTTCCGTGTTTTGGTACAATAATAACAATGCCAAGCAATGTATAAGGGAAGTTATTAGAACAATTGTAATGTAAATGTGAAGAAAGAAAAGTGGGTGAAAGATAACGTGCGACCTAACGTCGCGCTTTGTATGTTTACAATTTTTCTGTGCACGTCTCTCTCTTTTTGAGACGAGAGATGTGGACATAAAAATTATTATTCTTGCGTTTGTCCGCACTCGTTACACGTGCAGGATAACCTACACGCCACGTGTTTTCACTCAGTCTTTCAGTGATCACGAAAGGTTCTTCGTACTTTGGGTGAAGCTTCTTTCCTGGCCATTGTGTGCATCGTTGGACCCATACTTCGTCTTCGACTTTGTATGCATGGTGGTGCTGGTCGGTGACGGCGGTCATAATAGCGTTTCTGGGCCCCTTGCACGTTTGTAGCCGACTTGCATCCCTTATCCCGAATGAAGCGGCAGTTGTTCTGTCGTGAAACCGCGTCGTCTTCGACATTCAAAGTGGTGCTCAAATTCTGGATGGCAGTGTGTAAATTTGCCCGTACACAGTTTAACAAGGTGAAATTCAAATAAAAACCAGAAATGCCGTTTAATCGCGTATGCGGCTGCTTGCACGTGATCATCCCAGTCTGCTTCATTTGGTTTGTTGTTTTCACAGCAAAAAGCGAGTGGAGCCAGTAAAGTCTTGTTGTACCTCTTCGTTAGGCGATTTGCTTGGAGATGGTTTGCCGAGTTGAAAGGATGCTTGACACCAGCCTGTTGGAGATATGATAGGAGTTCACAACCTCGGTACATATAGTTTCTCTCTCCGCTATTATCTTTTTAGGTATAGGCCGCGCTTCCATTCAAAATGGTCCTGAAGAAATTTTATGAAGCCAGCTATGAGAGAGGGCACCACATCAACTCCCACAAACTTTGACAAGTGGTCCACTGCGACTACGATGTACCGGTGCCTTGAGGCTGTAGTAGACAATGGTCCCATGTGATCAATACCGATGGTGTGGAAAATACTATCAGAATGTAGAATAGGCGTGAGTAGTCCCCGCAGGCAACCTGATAGACGCTTATGCTTTTTGGTAGACCTCGCAGCTTGCAACGTATGATTGAACACTTCTCCCCATTCGCTCCACCAGAAACGTTCCATGGCGCTTCCGAAGAGTAGCCCGCCGGCCTATGTGATCACCTTCGGGGCCATCATGAATGGCGTGCAGAATTTCACAACGCATGGGGGATGAGACCACTAAAAGACGGCGTTCTTCTGGGTCACTACCATGAACTTGCGACCGAACAAGTAGTGACGGTACTTATCGTCCACGCTCCAGACAACAGTCAGGCAATCCAATTCGTTCGAGTGGTAGCGGCGTTCTGTGAAGAATAGCTTGAGGCTGGCGTAATCTACAAATCGCTATACTCCGTCTGGGTCGCACTGAACGTGGACCACTCGGTGTCCCACGTGTTCTCGGTTTCCCACATGCCCTGAAAGTGTCCGAAGACGGGGTACTGCGTCAGACGGTGCTTTAGTGATTGAAGGGCGATCATTTCAGAAGGTCTCCATGTAAAAATTGACACTTTCCTGAGCACATTCGTGAGTGAAGCTGCTGTCGATGCGAAGTTTGGAACGAAATTGCGCGGATACGACGCAGGACCTAAAATGCCTGCAGATGTTTCAATCTCGTTGGCTTAGGAAAGTTTGCCACTGCTGCTACTCTTTCAGGCAAAAGTTGAACACCGTCTGCCGAAATTACGTGTCCCAGGTAAGAGATTGTGTCGGAGAGAAATTGGCACTTTTGTCGGTTCAAGCAAATTCCTGCATCAAATAGCCTCTGGAAAATTTCATCCAAGTTTCGAAGATGTTCTTCCTGTGTTGTGCCCACGACCGATATTTTATCTAGATAAACGACACAAGCATGATCTTTCAATGTGCCGAGGGCAATATTCATGACGTGCTGAAATGTAGTTGGCGCTTTTGATTCGCAGCCCGAAAGGCATGCATGCGGTTAAACTCGTAGAGTTCGCAAGGTGTTCGGAGCACTTTCTTACACTTGTCTTCTTTGGCCACGTTACTTGCCGGTATCCCGAACGAACATCAAGGGGTAAAAAAAAATCTAGAATGACGTCGATGGCATCGTCGATTCGCGGTAGCAGGTATGAATCGGGAATGGTGTGCTTGTTTAGCAAATTTCTACTGTGTTCTGACAAAGACTGCAACAATGACGAGCTTTACTTCCCATTGCAGCCAGAAAAGACACGCCCGAACCAAGCGTGAGGTGGTTCGCCAAAGAGATCGCAGGCCAAAAAAGCAACACATCATCGCTTCTTCCATCGTAAACAAAGGATGCGTGCATGCTCCGAGAAGGATCTTATTCCGGCAATGGAAGCTGCTGGATTCAGGTGAATGGAACTGGTATCGGCAGGGCGTTCAAGTCGAAGGTCAGAGTGGTGGGGCTACCTCCGAGTGCTCTGAAGAGGATTGCGATACTCCGAAAGAGCCAGATTACGATAAGTTTCGAACACTTATTTTTGATCAGTCGAATGTACACTACACTCACAGCCAGAGGGCTCTGGAGTATTCTAAAGAGATCAGTTGAATGAGCAGTAAAATCAGTTTACTCGAAGCGTAGTTTGCAAATTGAATCATGTGGCTCGCATACTAATTTGCGCAATTTTAGCTGTAGTTTCCATGACGAACGCAGCTTACGTGGGAGCTCATAGTCCAAAAGGATCTTGTGTGTGTGTGAGAATTTATTAGAAGGCAGAGAGGTCAGCCTGAGATAGTTCGCTCTAGCCTGCTACTCTACACAGGGGATGAGAGAAAGGGGAAGGAAAGAGGGATGAAGGGTGATGATATGGACAAGAAAAGGATCTTAGTTTGCATAAAATAAAGGAGAATAAACAACTTCATTCTCTCTGAACTGCACCATTTGATTTAGATTTGCTAAATTTATGACGTGTGTTTATATTGCGCAAACGCGAATAAGGTATCATTTTTAGGTGCGTCATTTACTTTGTTTTGTTCTTTTTCCCACTCAGAGACTAGTCTGCCCAAACGTTTATAATGCCATGTGCCGCTTGTTGCAGATACTTTCGCCTCCGTGAATCTCGAATATTGTACTCAGAAAAATGCACTAATAATTCAGTCAGCTCGCCGGGCATTATCCGCTCGTTTGAAAGATCGAAAGGCTGCAACTTAGAACGCACTCACTTGAAGAAACTAAGCGTCGGGGTGACGAGCAGTGTCATACCGGAGTGCCCTCACTTGTGTTGAAAACGTAATCGCAGCGCACTTCCGTGAAATGCTAGTGTCAGAACAACCGTGTGCCCATTTCGGAGCTATTGCATTAGCCAAGATGGGTTTAAAAAAAAAGAAAACAAACTGAACAGTGATGTCTGCGTTTTTCGCGCTCCTTCATTGTTTGAGGATGGTGATGTTGATAATAATCATGATGATTCTGATGATGTTCCTCTTACATTTTCGGTACTCCCTAACAAAGGGGAATCGGCCAAAAACCGTTCGGCCGGATCTTTAAGTTAGTGGGTCATGGATCTAAAATCCTGCAAATGAAATTGAGTTGATAAAATCAAATCATAGCTTATGAATTAAAATACTGCATGAGACAACGGTTAGACAATCAGATAGGCTCGGAGCTGCAAATAAGAATATGAATATACTAACAAGATAATATTTTAAAGATGATAGTCTTTCTTGGGGACCTTCGACAGAAAATTTTGGTCTGTCTGTCTGTCTGTCTGTCTGTCTGTCTGTCTGCCTGCCTGCCTGCGTGCCTGCCTGCCTGCCTGCCTGCCTGCCTATCTCTACATTTGTCTGTTTGTCCGCCCTAACAATACCTCAAACGGCACCAAACGGCCAACCCCATCCGCAGCTCCCACCAATATTGCTCAAGGTTTAGCGTTCATAGTTGTGCGATTGTCAATTAAAAAACAAATATTGTGCATATCTGAGGCACCATAACAACATTACTATGTTTTGTATGTTTGCATTTATACTAGAAGAGGCACACACAAGTAACTCAAAGGGCTGTAGCGTTTATCGCGCTGCGCTGACAGTGCAACGCGATGCTCAAGAAGGTGTTTCCAACGCTTTGCTACGACGACACGGTGGTGGCACCTGCCCGTCGCTTTCCATTCTACACCAACGTTACTGGATTCTTCTTCTAGTAACGTAAGAAGAATCTAGTAACTTTGTACTACACCTTATCACCTTTGAGACTGGCGCGCATCTTTCTGCACGGTGGCACGCGCCTTCGTTTTCGAAGATAACTGCCAGATGGCGCTTGTGTCTAACGTGCCTAGATGCGCTTGTTCGCCTCCGCTACACGCTCGAGGCCCTCTAACGCAGCGCCTTCAGAATACCATTCACCGACTTTCTTGCGCACAACATCAAATAAACGTTTTGTTCATTCTCTTCAGACGCAAGACTAGTCTTTCGACGACATTTACAGTGTAACATGTAGATTCGGGCCAATTTTTTGTTTCCATTACGTACGCCAACACAGCAGAGCAAACCTTCCTGTGACTATAACCTTACGTAATCCCCACAAAGGATAAAATTACTGCAACATTTATTGAAAACCTAGATTTTCAAGTGGACCGGTAAAGTATTTTTACCTTTGGCAAGAATATTGGTGACAGCGTAAAAAAGTGGCCTGTTGTTTCTATTTCCTGGCAAAAGAGACATAACGCAGACGATGTGAGCCCAGCTTCATTTAAGTAATTATTCAGATGTGGAACTGTGCAGCATATTCAGGTGATTGCAATTTTTAACTGTCGAGATACACACCATTGTTTATTCCGGCAATGTATTAGATGCACGAGGTCTCTGACTTTCTCCACTGATAATTTTTCTATTTTCTTGTGCAAACCAACATTTCTATTTCTATCAAGTTCTATTTGCACATAACCAATTGGTTTGTCTGATGGTATGATGTCGAATAAAGTAAGATTTAAAGCATCTAGAAGTGTTTGAACAAACAGCACGTGAGGTTTATAAACACGTGACCAATGCTCATTGAAAAAATATACCGTAAAACCTGTCCTTATTCTATATTCTTCTTCATCTGCTTCTCCATTCCAGCATGCTTTCCAAAGCACCGGTCTCATTCTCGGTCACCACACTGCAAAAACTTTGAACTGAGTTAACAAAGGGAAAAGATGCGCTTCCACAAACAAAACATTATTTGCGACAAAATCAGGAAGTCCAAGACACAAGCGCAAAGCTTCTCTTTCTAATATTATTAGCTGTCTCATTTTGTCTGCCTTGCTGCCAGAGTATAATACGCGACCGAATGAGACCATAGGCCGCACATACACTTTGTATATCATTAGAAATGTATTTATTTGCAATCGTGCTTTTCTATTTCCTATTTTTCGGAACCACACCAAGGCACGTATCGCTTTACAGCCAAATTCATCTATATCACCCTTGCAATTTAACATTCCATTACATACGATGCTTAGGTACTTCAGGAAGTCTACCTGGGGAACGATCTCGTTACGATACATTAGTGAGATGTTTACAGGAAAAAAAAAAGAACGAGAAAAGGGTACTTTTGTTGAAGTTCAATGACATATGAATGATGTCAAGCCATGCTTCCAACATGTTTATGTAATTCTGTAATGACTCATACAATGAGTGTAGATCACTGTTTGTTGCAAATAAGGCAATGCCATCTGCATACACGTAAATTTGAATATACCGATAGGTTGTAATGGAAATTATATGTCAAATAAATCAGGTGGTGTCAATTAAATCAGCCCCGTGGTACACCTCGTGTCTGCTTATATACCTATAAGAGCATACGCCCAAGAAAAAATAAAATTTTCTTTCTCTTACAAACTACCGAACGCATGCTGTTGGATATTTTGGGAAGCAATAGACTTGCATTTGCATCTGTTGGATTACAATACAGTACTGCACTTTTTCGTACGCCTTAGTGATGTAGTCGGCGGTGGGCCCATAGAACTGGAGGCAGCCAAAACCTCGAGAAGATGTCAAGGAGAGTAGCCGGAGCTGTTAAGAGTAACTTTTAATTACAATATTTCCATTTTTAAGGTAGCGTCGTTACATGATTGGTGGTAACATCATAGAAGCTCTTGATGAAAGCTTGATGGTAGCTTCTGGGTGCTTGTCGGGGGTGTCTCGGCGCTACCGTTTTATGCCCTTGTCTTCCCAAAATTTTCTGCATGGAAATCAATAGAGTCCAGGACAGTCCAATAAAATTACCATCTTCACCTTCACCTCCACCTCCAAAAGGGGAAGATGAAACACCACCTCCTTCCCAGCCCACGAAAGAGGGAAGAGGCACGCCCACTTCGTCCCATGGCAAGGAAAAAAAAACACTACACAATACACACGACACAACACAGTGGAAACACTTTGGATCTTACGTGCAGATAAACTTGTGTATTCGTGTGCAGGGTTCACTCATTGATGTGGCCAGTGGCGTTTGCAGGCCACGGCTTGTGGAAAACTCTCGCCATGAAGGCACCACATAATGCGTGAAAAACATCCCCGCAGACGGATCTCAGACGCTTGCCTCATTATCGTGGGCACCTTGACGTACAAAGCAAACAGCCTCGACGGCCAACAGCGCATCTTAATCCGTCAGTAGGTAAGGTGTGTCCAAAGTGTTTTACGAGGGTCGCCGATGGCCCTCGCGAATTCGAAGAACGACTTTCATGTTGTCGCCGCTGTTGGCGCATCTCTCGGAGCACTGACCCTGAAATAATCAAGGTAGGCTCGGCCGCTAATGCACAGTCACTAATGCACAGTCTTCTCGCCGACGCTGAGCCAGCTGTATTCGACTTTAAAAATCCACATGTGCACATTAAATGTAGTATCTCGATCTAAAGCCAATTTGACTGGAGTTTATTATTCAATGTTTATTGATATAGTTCATTACTCGGGCATGCATTCAAGAGTCTCGCTACACGTTTAACCAAATGAGACATCAGTAAAATATGCCATATATTATCAAAGGTAAACATCGTTGCCTGTTTTTTTTTTAGTACCGGAAATATTACGGGAAGCTTCCAATCTGCTGATATCCAAAAAAATTTCAATGAATAATTATTGATATTACGGATTTCACTTGAAAATGTTTCGTATAGTACTTTTATTATTACAGAGATCACGCAATCAGGTCCAGGAGCAGCGAGAGGTAAACACTTTAATACATCTACCAGGTCTGCTAAAGTAACCTCCTTAAATCCTCATCTGCCTTTCATTTCACTATGGGCTTTGGCATATTTGTAATAAACCTGTCTTCTATGTCTCAAGAAACATTTTCAGAGAATTTCAAGAGTTCAGAAGGAGACATAATGAAAGAATCAATACTATCTGACGGTGGAATCATTTTGCTAGCACACAGAAATAAAAAAAAAATCGCTTTCTCATTTTTAAACTGGCAAAAATAAATACATTTATTGATATCATAGTCATCTTTTGCTTTGTGCTCTGTCCGTTTGAAATCGGTGGTCATGATTTCATAGTCGCACCAAATTTTGGGGGCATTCGTTCATTAGAAGTTTTTTTTTTCTAAGCCACTGTTTTGTTTTTATACCTCCTGACACATTCTACATTCTACCTTCAAATAAAAAATTCCCCTGTGCCCGAGTTTAAAATATATATTACATTTTAATAATCGCTTCAATACCAGACCAAGACTCATAGCCCTAATATCTTCCTGCATGTCCTCGTAAAAAATTAACTTATGTTTTAAGTATTTTTGTAATTCACCATATCTACAAAAGAACCAACTTTTTCGGCTATAGATATCGTTGGGATTTTAATTTCTAAGCTAATGAGAAGATGGTCGCTGTTTGTAGCACAATATTAATTATTTCAGGAGGATATAATTAAAGAGGAGCTGGGAAATGTTAAATCTATAGGCAAATCGGAATTACCTCTAATTAATGTGGCTGCATGTGAGTTCAAGTAAGAAAATATATTATCAAGCGTCCATTCCCACAAACGTCTGCCAGATACATCAGATCTGAAGCCCCATGACACATGGCATGAATAGAACTCGCGAGACAGTAATATATCTTTTCTGCATGAAGCTAAGATGTTATCAAGGCATCTCGTGTTCTGAACACCTGCCAGAAGGTATGCAGTTGCAAAAAAAAAAGAGAGAGAGCAGTGAGGTAGTGTTATGTCTAACACCAAAATTTCGCAATCAGGATTCATACACTGATAGGATATCTTGACTCACTGACTGAGCATTTTTGATATTAAGCAGGTCATACCGCTATCCCTACTAGGTCCATTTTGAGGTAAAACTTTGGACCATTTGCAAGTCAGGTTTTTTTAATAGCAGATATGTTTTGAGTACTTTCCGAAGAAACATTTGATAAATCTGTAGTTGTGGACCAAATAGACCAGCCATTCTAATGCAAGATTTTTAGTAAATATATTTTGATGCTAGAACACCAGTAGAAACTGCCTGATAGAAAATATTTTTTTCAAGAAATAATTTTTAAAGAGGTTCTCAAAGAATTTGTTCTTTCACAGGTATTGTTTTAGATTTTGATTCCGGAGGAAACCTTTTCGTAAGGGGAGATATGTTCCGTTTCAGAGACTTTTGAAATTCTTCATAATTATCTGTAAAGCCACCCGAATCATCTGTAATGAGTTCTGGCTCAGCCTTAACTATATTTTGGAAGGTCCTGCTTTTGAAGAGACAGATCTACGATATGCTGCAAGCTTTTCTCTTCTGTACTGTTTCAAATCACCAAAACCTGAGAATTCAGATCTTGCACAAAACTGTACGAAGGTTTTGACTCAGCTGTCGTGGTAACATTTTAGCCAAAGCTTCAAAAATAGTGGATGTCAAACGTTCCATTGCCTTTCCAGTAAACTTCCCAATGACCTCTGTTATAGACATTGCGAGTGATGCATCCATGACAGCTCTGTGCCGGCACGTTATGCCTGCATAACCTTTCGATCTTTCATACAATTTTGCGACAGCCTTTCTCCTAGAGCAAAGCCTAAGATCTAAGATTTCTAGTACACTCAGTTCCCTCTATTTCGCCACTCATTCAACAGAGTCTGTATGGTGTGCTCAGTTACACAAACAGCACTTCTTTTCTTCAGAGTTACAATCGCGGCAGCCATGACTCTCTGCGCACAGACATCTACCAATTGATCTGTACCCTTTCATACTGAGGCCAAATCGTCAACATTTCTAACACTGCAATGGTTTTGGAGAAAGTGGCTCTACGTTGTAGATTAGTGGTCATGCCTCAATTATTGTTTGTCTGAGTCTTCATGCAAAAGTTTCTATAACCAATTCGGTAGGTGTTTGCGTGTTATCAGTCGTTCGGTTGCACCTGTGGACTCAAAGTGCCCCAATAAATAAGTCCAGGATTGCTTGCGGAAGCAGCCACTCCTATGACAATAGGTTCAGTTGTGTTCAAAATGCGAGAAAAAAAAATCCACATTCGTAGAGGCCGCAGCGCAGGTGGAGCTTGAAAATTGTTTATAAAGCACGCGGCAGCGCTCGAAAAGCAGACGACGTGGCTCCTGAGACCCCGTGATCCTGCCAAGCACATCCCGCAGATGGTGGCGCCGGCGTTTCCGGTGGTGGCCTTCGCATATATTTGTGCTCAGTCGGCAGACATGAGCCAGTCGCGTGCGATTAGTTGTACGTAGTAGATTATGGTGAGCAATGCACGAGGGACGTTCATTGATTTGTTTTGTTTGTATACAGTAATGTCTGGGCCATTTTTGTTTATCTCTCGGCGTGGACGATGCGCCACATTCTTCCGTGCTTCTCATGTCGTTCGTATACGTTTGCGTACTCTCTGTTTGTCATAAATACAAGACGTCTTGCTTCAAAAACAGTCTTGTGTCATAGCACCCCTTAGACAGTACACCGAGAATGAAATTTTTTGGCTTTAAGGCTTTAATGGGCCTTAAATCTCCTTCTCGCCACTCATTTATTCATAAAACGCGTAGAATATCAGCATAATTGTTCCGCTGGTTCGAATTTGGTGGTTTCGGCCTTTGCGCAGTCGTGAACACAGAGAACAATTATAAAATCAGTTTATTGCTCACAATTGCCATGTGAGACAAGGCAGAGTGGCTGCATGACAAAAAAAAGTAGGCGACGATTCACCACAGATATATTGTCTTGTATGCCGACAATTGAGATCTCATTTCATCCTGACGTCGCGCAAACCAACAGTACGGCGTCGCGAAGTCTGCCGAAAAGACGGGAGACACCGGGAGAGAATAACGTTCACACACAGTGTATTACGAACTACACAGTGCGCTGTTCGGTGGTGACTCGGTGATGACCTGTCTGACTTTTTGAATTCGTGCACCGTGCGGGACCGAATCGTGTAAGTGCCGTGCGGTAGCGAAGAGAACAGCGATATGGTGTGCGTGTGGCTCGAAAAAGCGTGGCAGTGCGAGAGCTGTGCGCGGGCATCGAAAGGCTTCAGGGCTACCTCATTCGCTGGGCGTCCGGTCCATGGGAGAACCACCAGGCCTACTTCCTGGTGCCTCGGCGCAATCGAAGCACTCCCGCCTGTTCCACCACGAGAGGAAGATCAAGCCAGGGAATGGGTACGAGGCCGGGCCAATCGTGGCCACTTTGTACCGATGGTCACGCTGAGGGTTCGACCACGAGCACGCGGGACCGAGTAAGTCTTCACGGAGCAGTTCCGGTGGGCCGGAACTCCGGGATAAACGGCAGCGCCTCTACGTGACCACAGTGCTCCCCGAGCTACGTCATCGGACACTCGACGACTTCGTCTCGGTGACATCATCGGCTACTTCGTCTTCACCGGTGAACTGTTATGAGCATCTTTCGACTCTCGCGCGTAGCGGACAAGATATGAATTTTAAACTGTGTTCGTCAACTCTTTTATGTAGTTCGCGTGTGTAAGTACGTTTTCAGTGTGCTTGTTGGCCTGCGGGCTGCATCGTTTTTTCTGGGACAAACTATGAGCAGAAACATGACATCACAGTGACACATGTTCCCCCAGGCTCGCCAGAAAAACACGAAATGTTTCTTTCTATGTTGGCTTACTGTTTTATCTACTTTCTATAAATTAATCTTATTATCACAAATAAAAAATATGAATTTGTATTTCATACAAATTCATCTCTCTCTGCTTCATCTCTCTGCCTCTTCAGGCAGAATGACCTCATTTTTGCAATATTTATGTCCTTTATCACTACTTTTCTGTCACCAGTACTCTAACCGTCTCTTACTAGCTTCTATCGCAGACATGTTCAGCTTTACATGTTTGTGCCTAAAACCTAAAGCCTAATGTAGGCTTGTACCCACACATATACCTCGGTGGATATCGTCGCATTCAATCATAACATGTTCCACAGTTTTCTTTACTCACCCACGGCATGCAAATTGTTCTTCTTCTTTACTGAATCTCGCTTCATGACTACGCGTGCTAAGGCAACCCGACCTCGCTTCGAACAGTAAAGCGCTTCCCCTTGAATAATCATAAAACCTCGGCCGCCTTATTTCATTCTTGCCCTTTCGTTAGTTAACGAGAGCCGGCTTCTTTTAGATCTCATTCATTCAATAAATCCTCTCCGCCTCTTTGACTTTTTGCTTAATGCTTTTTGTTGCCATGTCACCCACTCTGCCAGCCGTATATTTACTGGTGATCCTCCCAGTTCGTTTTACCCAATTTGTGTTCCCGCTCTTCCTTTACAAATACCTGAAAACCTTCCCTGCCCATCTACTCTCCTTCATTTTTCTAAGCCTCTCTTCAAATATAATTTTGCTCTGACCTTTTCTCACTTCAAAGCCTTTCCATTGCATATGAACTTTTACAGCGTCATTCGTCACATTACTGTGAGCGCCCAACGCGAGGCGTCTCACAGTCCTTTGATTTACATCCATTCTTCATTGCACTTTCAACTTCATGCAGACCACTGAGTTCCCTAATGTACGTCCTGGAACCATTACGCCTTTCCACAGTTTTCGAAGCACTTCGTATCGAATATATCCCCATAATATTCTGTGATTCAGTATTGCAGCATTTTTCTTTCAGTTTGCTACCGATGTTTTTTCCTGTAACTACACATATCAATCTCCCTAATTTCCCCATACTTCAAGATACTTCTACTCGCCTACCTTCGGTATTTTTTGGCCCTGTATTCAGACCGCCAGGTCTTTGTGATCATTGAATACCATCAATCCACATTTTGTTGCACTATATACTAGTCCTAGTGCCTCGCCTTCCCTTCCACATATATCTACCATCTGCTGTATATCGTCTTGACTGTCTGCAAATATGACAACATTGTCTGCATAAAATAGACCTGGAAGCTTCTGCTCAACCATCGTGCCAGCCTGTTTGTGTGAACGATCAAACCCACTGTTGCTAACTTCCAGTGCTTCTTCCATCCTCACCATGAACAGCATGAATAACATCGGGGACAAAACATAATCCCTGTCTTAGCGCCATGTGAAGTTCAACACTGTCATTGCTACACACTTAACCTCGTAACCTTTAGTAAAAGCCTACAATTTTAAGATTCGTATCTGTCTAATTTAAGGGTTATGCATTAGCATTTAATATGATAATTTCTACCATATAAGACGCGGTATTTTTCTAAGTCACAGAGCAACCTTTAAAGCAAAAAGTAACTAGCACCCTCTAAAATTGTAACTTATTTAGAGGTATAGCGTGTTTTTGTCTTAATAGGTATTTGGAAGACTTCTAAACTGAAAAGTTATAGTGTAAACCTTCAAATGTAACTTTTACGGCAAGTACAGCAGACCAGAGCGTGAAATAAACCTTATACAACATCTGCATGCCTCGTACAAGATTCTTCTATTAGAAAAAGAACATCACAAGGGACATGCAGAGGTTGTGGGTTCCGATACCTTCTATTCAGCAATGTGCATTTTCCTTTCATTCACCTAAAAAAAAAAAGATGTGCCCTTAAGGAAAGACAGCCGTATCGGCTCACCATGCTTTTTAGCTTGATGGTAAACAAACTTTCTCATAAAAAAGTGTTTGTAAAACCAGCATGTGCATGGTGATTTCTGTGATAAATATGTGTGATTTTTCGGCATACAGAAATCCGAAGAGTTAATGCAGGAGCATAAGCTTTGACATTCTTCCAGATGCAAAGCAAATAAACGAAATAGAGAAATAAAAAGCAGAGGCACTTTGTTAAAAATGCAGAAATATACAGTAATCCAGCTATACGCAACTGAAAAGTGTTTCGTGAAAAAATATTCATTTGATAACTTCCAAGCATCTGCTCAAATAATTTTTGTCAATAAAGTTTGACCAACCAATTGCATATGTAGTGATCAAATTTTTTCTCTTCAAAAGCGCCCAGAAACACTTCGATAGGTTTGAAATGAGCCGACGTCAGCTAGGTTCTTGAGGTCCTAAAAGTTGTTGAACCATACTGCGATAAAGCAGACGGGCACATTATAGTATATGAAAAAGCATGTGGCGAGAGCTTGCGCTCAATGTTATGTTCCTCCAGGTGAACTATTTCTTCCTTGCTGCCTTCATGTACGCAAGCTTCGTTCTTGTGTACTTATTTATTTCGGCAGAGCAGCCTGTATTTAGGATCATCAAAGATAAAAAGAATGTTATACACCAAATGCAACCATTTGCTAGACAATCAGCATTCGTCCAAGTCTATTTCTTGCACGTCATTTGACACATGAGCACTTATCAGTGCGTCTTTCACGCTTTCAGAACATGGTACATGCTTATCCACTCATTTCAGCATCGTTCTTTGACTGCGCTCACGGTAACATGATGAGAACAAAGTGGTCGTGGAGACTGCGATGGGCCACACAAGTTTTCCACCGAGTAAATACAGCGCCACCTTTTTGTTGGCGTGCGCCCGAGCGAGGTTTTAATTAGGGGAGGGGCGGACTACGATCTTATACACCACAAAACGCCACATCAGCCAGAACATGGTACGTGACACTCTTTACCTAGCAACATTGCGAAAAGATGCTAAGCTGACACGTGCAAGCAAAGCTAGTATTAAGGGCTGCATGATAAATCCGTCACTTGAATATAAATTTGTCAATAAATTGAGCACTAATTTAAACAAAATATTGTTACACAATATATCTTAACACTAGATTACATAATTCTTGTATGCAAGAGGCATGGCCGTTGTGCGTTTTCTATTTTGTGTCAGGGCACACAAAATAGAAAACGCACAACGGCTGTAAAACAAAGCTTTGCTTACCGAGATCACCAACCCTGTTGTGGGCGCTGGGACTACGTCACAATAGTCGCATCGCAAACGATTCTCGCCATCGTTTACTGAGAACATTACCATGTATTGCCTGCCGTCACATTGGAGCTCATCGCACCGTCCACATAACATGCCACAAATTAATTTTTTGCTTGACGGGCATATTAAGCAGGCCACCACACGTGTACAACGAGCGCGTCACATTCAGGTAGTGACATGAGACTATGGTGTAAATTAGTTGCCGTATTACTGAGAGAATCATGTTGCCATGAGAGGGCGCTGAGACTAGTTCTGCCATCATGAAGCGTGAACAGCCTCTGTAGCAGATATTTCCAGGAAACTTCATGTTGGTCAATTTCGTTGTGATTTTAGAAAGCGAAATTAGCATTACCAAAATTAGCATATATATATATATATATATATATATATATATGCCCCACCGCGGTGGTCTAGTGGCTAAGGTACTCGTACTCGGCTGCTGACCCGCAGGTCGCGGGTTCAAATCCCGGCTGTGGTGGCTGCATTTCCGATGGAGGCGGAAATGTTGTAGGCCCGTGTGCTCAGATTTTGGTGCACGTTAAAGAACCCCAGGTGGTCGGAATTTCCGGAGCCCTCCACTACGGCGTCTCTCATAATCATATGGTGGTTTTGGGATGTTAAACCCCACATATCAATCAAATCATATATATATATATATATATATATATATATATATATATTGATACGAAGTGTCGCTACCAGGAAAAACGAGGGAAGCGCGAGGTAGAGAAGGAAGACGACGTTGCTTCTACTTGGATCCCCCTGAGTGGGCACGAGCCTTGGCTGTGGAATGATCATCATTATACTGTGATCGTGGACTGAGGGCCCGCTAAAACCCCCCCTTAAGTTACCTTACCGTGCGTAACAATTTGGTGGAAGGTGCTGGGTAGAACGAACCCAAAGACGGGAGATTCAATACCAGGACTTCGTCGCAACCACTGCCTCACCGGAATTCAACCTTCGCCGATCGTAATGGCCCAAGAGCTACCATCCAATGCTTCGAGGCCAACTCTGATGGGTTCCGTGCCGTACTACAGAGTGCCGCCAAACTTCGGTGGGACTTCAGGAGAAGACGACAACGTGTGGCTCAAGAACTACAAGCGGGTGAGCTGAAGCAATGGCTGGGACTCGAACAAACAGCCCAATTATGTTGTATTCTCGTTAACTGACACGGCTCTCATGTGGTACGAGAACCACGAGGACATGTTCACGACTTGAGAACGTTTTGTTGAAGAAGTGCAGAAGTTCTTCGGTGATTCGGATGCAAAGAAGAAACGTGCGGAAGAGACATTGCCTCAGAGGGCGCAGCTTCCAGGAGAAACATGTATGACTTACATTGAAGAAATCCTGAAGCTGTGCTTGGCGGCGAAGAGCACGCGGGTAACCGGAAGTTGATGCGTCAGAAAGCATATTCAAGAGCGAGACAATCCAGGGTTCCTTCCGCTCTTCGGATGGCATGCGTGTTACGCTGATGGCAGAAAGGGGAAGGTCAATGGCTGATACTTCCATATCATCAGATTTCACTGGTGATCGTGAAAGCACATCTGCGTCAGAGTGCTTTCGCTCCGATCGGTAGACGACGAGTACGTCGAATTCCTGGAGGCGTAGTGCCCAACGTCCGAGGCGACCAGAAGGATCTTTCAATGAAGCCAACCAATAGAGCATGTGATGGTCAGTTACCACATCAAAAGTTTCGCCGTACGAAGCGTGAACAGCCGTACGAAGCGTGAGCAGGGGCGAAACTTATTTATCGCCCACCAAATTGCGAGGCACTTTTTTCCGTAACAGAATAGTTGACTTCTGCCTTAGTGAGGGCGTGGCTGGCATAGGAGACAACATACTCCGTAAAACCTGGTTTGCGTTGTGCGAGTACTGCACCAAGGCCGACACCACTTGCATCCGTGTGTACTTTGGTCGGCGCTGTAGGGTCGTAATGGTGTAGTACGGGTGGTGACGTAAGAGGTTGGTGCAGTGTTGCGAAGGATTCGTCACAGGCTGCTGTCCAATTCGAAAGATCTGCAGGGCCGACAAAGAGTTTGGTGAGCGGAGCGATGATGGAAGCAAAGTTCCGGACAAACTGACGAAAATAGGAGCACAGGTCCACAAAGCTCCGTAGTTCCTTAACTATAGTCGGCTTAGGAAATTCAGCAACAGCACGAAGCTTGTCAGGGTCGGGAAGGATGCCTGCGTTCGAGACGACATGACCAAGTATGGTGAGTTGTTTAGCCCCGAAGTGATATTTATTCAGGTTAAGCTGAAGCCTGGCGTTTGTAAGGCACTGCAGAATCTCACGCAAACGAGTGAGATGCGAAGTGAAATCGGAGGAAAAGACCACAACGTCGCCAAGATAGTACAAGCATATGTTCCATTTGAGACCGCGTAAAATTCTGTCCACCATTCGCTCGAATGTGGCGGGTGCCTTGCAGAGTCCGAATGGCATTACGGTAAATTCATAGAGGCCACCCAATGTGACGAAGACCGTTTTCGGACGATCAGAGTCAGCCGTTGGGACCTGCCAATAAACTGAGCGAAGGTCAAGCGAGAAAAAGAATTCTGCACCTTGGAGACAATCGAGAGCGTCGTCTATGCGGGAAAGAGAGTAAATAATACGTTATGTTGGGCTAGTTGGTACATATTAGACTGAAACACGTGGCGCAAGGTTGCCATTGAGAAGAACGTGGCGCCCTTTCTGTCTCTTCTCGTTCTTTTTATTGGCAACCTTGCGCCACGTATTTCATGGTAAACATCTTCCCTCGTAATGCTGTTTAGGCGCTGTAGTCCACTGGAGAACCGGATCAAACCATCTTTTTTTTTTCGACGAGTACAACTAGTGAAGACCAAAGACTACAAGAAGGCTTGATGACTGCACACTGTAGCATGTCGTCTACTGGTTCTGCAATTACGCGACGCTCCGCCGGCGACACACGATAGAGGCGCTGGTGTCAATTGTGTGCACAACTGTGTTCGTTCTTGCTAGCAATGCTTGGCGAAAGTCAAACGAACACCTGAATTCGTGCAACAGGGTAACAAGCTGCTCACATTGAGCCGGGGCGAGATGGCTGTCAATGGAACGGTGAAATGCATCGGAACACGCGCTGTTCGAGGCAAGGTGAGGAACTAACACGTTCAGCTCCATATTCGGCTTGGTGTCGACGAAATGGGCAGGCCCGATAGTACCTTCATCGATAGGCTGATTGTGGCTGAGCGTCTCGTTGCGGCGCAAACTAAGGGGGCACGAGTTGTCATTGGAAATAAATATTCCGATAGTGTCTTGACAAGCGCAAGAATGGCGAATGGCAGCGATGTGTGGTGGCGGCTACCGAAGATGTCAAATGGCGTGAATAGGACGGTAGCGTCAGAAAGTGAAGCACAGTAGGTAGGGACAAACTGGGCGCTGAAAGGAGGAAGGTCAATGTCCGGTGCGACGACAAGGTCAGCCACACGAGATACGGTCGCATCAAGAGAAGACGCATCCAAAAACGGTAATACCTGAACTTGGGCCCGAGCGCAGTCCAGGATGGCATGATGACATGATAAGAAATCCCATCCTATAGGATGAGACTGTGGGAACATGAAGCCAACACGTGAAATTTAATAGTGTGCAACACGTCTCGAATTACCAAATTTGCTGTACATGCCGCGACGGGCTCAATTTGTTGGGTGCTCGCAGTGCTAAGAGAAACCACGGGAGAAAGCATCGTCACTTTACGAAGAGAGCGGCAAAGTCTTTGACTTATCACAGATATCGCGGCACCGGTGTTGCTGAGTGCAAGTGATCGTACACCTTCGCCGATTACATTGATACGATTGGCGGGAGACAGGTGAGGACTTAAACGATTAGACGACGACGCAGCTCGTGCCTCTGGAGCAACGGCAGTTAGTTTTTCGTCTCATTGGAGATGGTTTGTCGACGCAGAGGCGATGCAGAACGACGACTTGTTGAAGGGGAAGGCAAACGGAAGTGCAACGTCGAGAAGTGGAGGTTCGGGTGCCAGAAGCAGCTTGCGCGTCACGTTCGTGTACTTCAGGTGGCGCGTGCGGTGCGTGGTATGGAGGCCGAAACGAGTAGTCAGGGTATCTTGGTGCGTTAACTGCGAAGTGCCGACGACATAGACGTGCAACGTGGCCTGGAATTCCACAAAAGTAATATATGGGCCGGTTGTGAGCAGTTCGTCAAGGATTTCCGGCGTACTGCTGTGTAGCTGGAAGTGGCGTGGTGAACGGTCGCACAAGTAGTGGCGTATACAATGGCAGACGAGGCGGAGGCATTGCCGCGACGGCTGCATAAGTCAGTGGCGTTGCAACAGGTGTTGGTGGAAGGACAGACGTTGGTGATGGCGATGCCTCGGAGACCTGCTCCTGAATAGCCTGTCTGATTGTCGGCGTTAGGCGGTTCGTCGGTGCTTCAGTGGTCGGCAGATACCAGAGACACGAAAGCTGGCGTGCGACCTCTTCGCGTACACATTCTTTTATCTGCTCCAGTAGGGAGCTGTCACTACCGACGGCCAGGGCAGTGAGAGAGTCGTCTGCTGTCGTCGACCTCCGAAATGATGCACGTTGTTTGCGAATCTCTTCCAAGCTATGGCACAAGGTGACAAGTTCGGATATGGTACTTGGGCCCTTCGCCAGACATTTGAAAGGCATCATCGTCTATGTCTTTCAAGACATGCCTGATCTTGTCTTGTTCAGTCATGTCAGGGTTAGAGCACCGGCATAAATCGATAACATCTTCAATGTAGCTTGTGAAGCTTTCGCTCCGCCTTTGTGCACGTCCGCGTAGGCGCTGTTCAGCACGCAGCTTGCGCACTACGGGGCGATCAAACACAGCTGCCAGGGTGGTCTTGAAACAGCCCAAGTGGTAAACTATGCACGGTGGTTTGTGAACCACAGGCTGGTGAGGTCTTTGAGATAAAATGAGACATATTCCAATTTCGAAGGGTCGTCCCACCCTTTGGCAGCACTCACCTTTTCAAAGAGATGTAACCAGTCTTCTACATCTTGGTCCTCGGTGCCGCTGAAGAAGGGGGGATCCCGTTGGCGCTGGGTGGAAGGCACGATGACCAGTTGAGATTGGGCCGTGCTTTGCCGGGTGGAACCTTGCTTGGTCATCTGATCAGGCATTGCTGATGCAGTGGGCAGCTTCCGCCTTTGAAGTTCCAGATTTGCGTACCAAGCACACTTCCACCACTTTGCAAGGGAGTTTAATAGCGACGCCAGGTAGTAGGCAGACAGCCGGTACGGACAATAGACACAAATGCTCGAGAAGTCCAGCGTCTACAGCTCGTGCACGCGCTCGCGCTTCGTGCTCAGAGATCGTCCCACCTGTCATTGCCTTGCGAATTCCCCCCAATATATATATATATATATATATATATATATATATATATATATACTCACGGCTGGTTATTTTTTCATCCACTTTTCTTTCTTCTTATTTGCATTCAATAGGTTCTAATAACTTCCCCTGTACATTCCTTGGCATTACTGTCTGTTAGATCTCTCTCACACACACACACACACACACACACACACACACACACACACACACACACACACACACACACACACACACACACACACACACACACACACACACACACATATATATATATATATATATATATATATATATATATATATATATATATATATATATATATATATATATATATATACACTGATGAAGTTTTTTCAATGGGCCAAACGTACTTGAGAAGAGAAGCGACACAACTTAGCGGTTGTCTTATAGCTTGATTTCCAACGGTTTCGATCGACCGGTGGACAGGTCTTCGTCAGGGTTTGTGAATAAGTCACAAACCCTAAAGAAAAGACCAGTTCACCGGTCGAAACCGTTGGAAATAAAACTAAAGCAACCGCTAAGTTGTGTCTCATGTATATATATATATATATATATATATATATATATATATATATATATATATATATATATATATATATATATATATATATATGCTGTAAAAACCACAATACTGTGATGATCACGTGGAGCCAGCCTCTTTGCTTCCTCCTCCTTCTACTCCTCACCTTATGAAGGTGTCTACGGGCAAATTTATAAACTCACTGCCATCCAGAATTTCAGCACCCCTTTGAATGTCGAAGACACGGTTTCACGACAGAACAGCGGCCGCTTCATCCGGGATAAGGGATGCAAGTCGGCTACAAACGTGCAAGGGGCCCAGAAACGCTACTATGACCGCCGTCACCGACCAGCACCACCATGCATACAAAGTCGAAGACGAAGTATGGGTCCAACGATGCACATAATCGCCAGGAAAGAAGCTTCACCCAAAGTACGAAGAAACTTTCATGATCACTGAAAGACTGGGTGAAAACACGTGGCATGTAGGTTATCCTGCACGTGTAACGAGTGCGGAAAAATGCAAGAAGAACAATTTTTTCGGGCCATACATCTCTCGTCTAAATAACAGATAGCTTCGGCAGAACTGTGAGGTCACGCATTGTGTGTTCACTTTTTATTTTACCGAATAGACGCAGTGTGGCCGAATGTGATGACTGAAAAGGAAGAGCCAGAACTGGGTTGTGGGCTGGCAACCAGCTCCGGCAGAATATATATATATATATATATATATATATATATATATATATATATATATATATATATATATATATATATATATATTAGAACAAAAAGGGTGCTAGAACATATTGCCACAGGCATCAACGCCCGCCGACGATTGAAGTGTGACTAGGTGAGGAGGGTACAAAAAACCGAAAACTGACAATATATATATGTTTTTTCAAACTGTCGTAATGTTATATATGTCAAAGATAACTATAAATTTACTTTACAGGATATTTGACTTTAAGATGAATGCTTGATCGCCTCATTTTTTAATGGAGTGTCATAAATGGGGGTAAGGGCATATCCAGGCATTCTGCTAAGATGGCTTGTGCTAAGTTCGGCGCATTGCTGAGCAACCAGGCATTGCTAACTTTTGCCGCGGGGGGGGGGGGGATTCGTGGGTACCTTCTGTAGTTTATTTATTTGCTTATGTGTTGTTCACTGGCGTGAAATTTCAGGTATGGACTAGCTCACAGAGAGTGTTGATAGCAGCTCCTGTGCATAGAGTTTACAAAAATTAACAAGAGGGAACTCTGACGCACGATCATTCAGCGACCATGGTAATGATGGGTAGAACACGGATTTGCCTTGTATTCGCACTTGCGAATGGCGAATCGCACTTTTGGCTTCATTTATTTCTGTGTTTTGGTTTAGTTTCGACAGAAAGAACGAACCATTTTGAACTTTGGTACCCGATTCGAAATGATAAGCCTAAAAGAATACGGTGGTGAAGAGCAGCTGCTGAAGATTTTCTGATTTGTGTTTTGTAAAAAAAAAAACAGCTCCAAGTCAAACGAACATACACGGAGCCAGTAGTACAATGATTAGACAAATCTCTATACTACACATAATTTCCATGCTCGCTGAAGCGTCGTGCGTTGCAGCTACCATAGAAACTAATGCAAGAGTTTCCTCTAGCGTATATTTAGGAAGCTGTATGCTCCTGTAACTGCCGACTAGTTTCGCTGGCGCATGGCTGGCGTGCCCTCGCCTTTAGTGATGATAAATAGGACACGCTAAGCGAGGACATGCTGTACTCTACGATTGCCAAAGTGATATTCTCAAGGCTGCTATCTCTCTGCAATGATTTTCCGTGATTGGGCAACGTGAATTGTAAAGGTATTATGCTATTGTGCTCGTAAAGAGTTGTGCCACAATTTCACCAGAAAAGTTTTGGTGTATATAGCATGTACACTATTTGGCTAATAAAACAACCTTACTTTCTCTAAAATTTCTTGTTGATCTTCCTTTTCTCGTACGCAAACTATGAGTGAGCTATAAGGCCGAATACAATTGCGTATTTATAACTGCACGTAAAAGGTAAGCAATCGAGAAAATTTTCAATTTAGCGCCTTGTAGGGCAAATGCATGACGTCGCTACCGCTTCCGGTTGTGACGGCTTTTTTTTTTCTGTTTCGGCTGTTAGTTGTCCTTTCGATACGTAAATTGCCACGGTGGCAACGAGCCGCCAAGTACTGGATACATGGGCTTCTATGGAAGTTACGCTATTAGTTTACATTGGTGCTTTCTTATAATCAGCGGTATGGCGCGAATTACGCGCAATGCACCACACTCATCACAATACGTTAGCTTGGGACGTTTGCGTAACCTGTGTTCTAATTGCCCTATGGGCGTAGGCACCGATGCCTGTGCCCGTGCGCGCGCGCTTATCTTATGGCGGGGGCAGGTAGTACGTCATGTGCTTTCGCCGGAAAAGTGGCGCTCTGGTTTCAGAGCGCGCGAAGGTCACTTCGCTCGCTGCAGTGCCCCGTTAGCAAAAAATAAATAAATAAAGCGCGCCGTTCAAACACAGCGAAGGTACAACTGTGGACTTCTTAGTTCACGTTAATCTTGTGTACATCACTGCGTATGTGTCGTGCGTCCTTTTTTCAATTAAATGTATATAAGGAGAGGTTGTTGCCAATGCGTAGCACCGGCTACTCCTCTTCTCTTACACAAAAGTCGCCATCGCATATTTTGTAGTAAATACAAGGCTATACATATGTACGTAGCACAACGCTTACACAATGAGTCCACGTTTTTCAATACTGAGGGTCCACACCACACAGAAATGTGTCCACACTACATAAAATGTGTCCAAACCACACAGAGTTTGTAATAACACAATCACGCTAATTTAAGTATTCACACAAAACATGAAAGTTGAATAAAAATGGCTAAGATCTTGTCGCTTAAATACTGAACTGTTTTCAGAAATGTTTTCCCAAAAATATTGCTGTGAAACACGAAAACACTGTTTTGAAACATACCGGTTAACAGTGACGAAATACATTTTTTCGTTTAGTACTTTTGAGCTTTGCCTGATTCCTCCGAAAAAAGAACGACTGTACGCGCTGCAGTGGCTTGTGGCTTTATTTTGGGCCATGGACCCAAGATTTTTGCAATTTATGGAGGTCGCTTATCCAAGGAATTGGGTTTTTGAAAAAGGTTCTTTCGAGGTACGTCATGATTTTTACAATGCAGCAGAATGTGCTCCACGTCTTGTTGAGCTTCTCCACATGAGCAGGTAGGACTGCCAGTTTTCCTTATTATATACAGGAAGACCGTGTAGGCTGTACCAAGTCGAAGCCTATAGATGACTGTTTCTATCGACCGGCTAACCTTTAACGTAATAATAAATTCTATACTGGGATCAAAACAACTGATACTTTTGCGCACCATTTTCGAACCAGGTTTCCCTAGACAGTTGAGAGGTCAGCTTATTTATTAGGCATCGTGCATCGCTCATCGATAGAGGTAGCAGTCATATATTAGGAGCGAAGCTCCTTATAGCGGCACCCGTTCGTCCCACATAGTCGTAGTAGTGGTCGTAGTGGTCGTAGTCTGTAACCAGTCTCACATTTTGACCTCCAACGTGGTGCCGGGGAGAGATTTCTTCTGTGCGTTGTTGAACAATTAAAAATTCGCAGCGTGGGCGTTAAATAAAAGCCGAATTTTTCTGTCTCTCTTTCCCCCTTAGCACCCATTGGCATGTACATTGAGCACTATCTGACAAGAAAGGGTTGCTACGTTATACTCGCTGGGCATAACCTTCTTGGTTTTTGAAAGGTTTAGCGAGCGTTGGGCCGCAGTGCCATGAATACAGTGAACTAGTATATACCATGAACTTGAGGTGGTTAAAGGTGGGAAGTAGACACGAAGCGCAAGTCGTAAGATAGTGTGCATGTGCCACCTCTCGTTTAGTCCTTGGAATGTCCGCTGGATGGCGGTGCATATGCGGAATATATGATGAAAGATGCGAGATGGTGGTACTTAGAGTGTAATAGATGGACGAACGGAGACACACACAGATGCATGGACGGACTCACGGATGGCAGCACGGACGGAGGGACGCATGCACGGACGCAGGGGCGGATGCATGCACGAACGCAGGGACGGACGCACAGATGAACGTGCGGACGCACGAACAGACGCACGCACGGACGGGCGAATGGACTCACGGACGGTCACACAGACGGACGCATGGACGGACGGAAGCAAGAACGAATGGACGGACGGATGCTTCGCCCCACTCTCCGTCATTCACTCCGTGGATATGCTGCCATTTTGTATTTTCTTGATGTGCTGCTTGTGCAATGTGATAAGCTATGTCGTTTCCTGTTATTCTACTGTGGCTTGGCACCCACTGGAACATTATGGTGTGGTTTAAATCTTTTGCTATAACGTACGTCCTCTGTATTTCATATGTAAGCTCACTAGCTTTGTTTCCCAAGCTGATTATTTTCAAAGAAGCTAATGAAGACTGTGAGTCACTGATAACTACTCATTGAAGTAGACCTGGCTGTAGACATATTAAGCGTAAAGCACAGAGTATTGCATAGAGTTCTGCCGTAGTGGATGTTGTGAAATGGCTGAGTTTAAAAGCTTTTCCCGCTTGGTATGCAGGTACAAAGAATGCCGACGTAGAGCTTTGATTCAGACGTGATCCGTCGGTGTAAGCGTGAATACAGTCTTCACAAGTGGTGTAAAGGTGTGTTAAAGTTAATTGCTTATTACAAATATAGGCATATGATTCTTACAATTTAATTCCGGAATCAAAGTTGTAATATCTAGGATAGAGAGTCGCCGTGGTGAGTGGGATGCAGATGGAGGCCAGTATTCATGCGTAGGCAGTGAACTCTTGAATTCTACAATAGTTTTATATATTCTTGCAGCTGATCTCTCCTGAATAGCTTGGTATAGGGGATGGTTAGCGTGTTGACTTGCCAACCGAAGATAATGCCGGCAAGTTTTCGTAAACATCATAGCGTGGAAAGTCGGTTCACGAAACTCCGCAGTTACCAAGGCACTGACAGACGCTCGCAAAACACCAAGACATTTACGAAGGCTTCTGGCCAACAATCTTTGAATCCTCTCCTCTAAGTTACGTGATATCCCATGTAAAAGCAGGGCAGAGTAAGCCACTCTTTGCGAATGATGGCTGAATTTACACGCAATTAAGAAGAACATGAACTATCCCATCTCACTCCAGTCAGTCGACGTAATGTATTGATTAGAGAGTTGAATTTGTACTCTAATGATTTTATCTGTGGAGCCCAAGACAGACGTCTGTCCAAAATAACCCCTAGAAATTTGTGCTGTCGCACAAGTTGTAAGCGCTGAGTCTATCTGAAGTTTGAATTTCTTTAGGCATTTTCTTGTGAATGGAAGTGCAGATATTTTCTCGTGAGAAAGAATCATGCCTCTGCTCCTAAAAAAGTCATTGATTATTGTCAAACCCATCTTGAAGTTTTTGTTGAACTGCTTGGATGCTCGTGTCTGATGCCTAAATGCACAGATCGCCTGCATATAAGGAATATTTCAAACTAGTAGGTAAGATATGGGATAATGCAGCCATAACGCAATTAAATAAAAATGGGCTTAGTACGCTACCCTGTGGAACTCCTTGACTAACTTCATGCTCTTTACTTTTACAGTGAGCCGGATCAATGAAAATTTTGCTGTCTCTTGAAAATTCTGCAATCCATCTTAGTGTTCTGGCAACTATTCCCAACTGAATCAAATCGTCTAGCACATGAGCGTGGCTGGTTGTGTCAAATGCTCGCTTTATATCTAGAAATACTGCAACGACCATTCTTTCACAGCTCTTCTCATAATCTACATAAGTTACAATGGCTAGAATGGCATCCATGGTGCAGCGGCGTTTAAACGCCAGCCATATTTTCTGGAAGCATGTTCGTACATTCCACCCACCACTGAACTCTAGCGTCTATCATATTTTCCATAAGTTTACAAAGACAGCTAGTCAGGCTGACAGGACGGAAAGAATCTATGGATAAAGGCGGTTTTCCGGGTTTGAGAAATGGGACCACTCTTGCAACTTTCCAGGAGAATGGAAGGCACTCTGTTGTCCATGCATCATTAAATATCTTCAACAAAGTATTTGTGGCCACAGGACCCAGGTTTTTTAATGCTGCATATGTTATCCCATCAGCACCAGCTGCCCTCTGTCGGCACGCTGCAAGTGCGTTATTTTTAATTCTTGCAATGAAAACGAATGATTTAGGTCTATTGCGAGAAAAAAGTAATCAATGCTTTAATATCTCCAACAGACCTAATGTATTCAGGCGTGTGCCCGGCTGCAATTGGTCGTGTAATATGCTGACAAAATTCGTCAGCAATGGTCGTTTCCGGTACATTTTTCACTCAAGCTAAGGCCCTAAATGCTTGTTGATGTGGTACTGTCTCACTTAAAGAGCGTGGAACATTCGATAATTTTGATTAGGGTGTAAGGGGCGTTAGCGAAGTGCAGAATTCCCGCCAGCACTTTGCGCCTAGTCTATCCCGTTGTCGGTTCATGCGGTCATGCGTTTTTTGACAGTCGCGGTAATCTTCATGTAGACCCGTGCATCTGTATTTTCTTTCAGCTCTGCGACGGATGGCCCCAAGTCTTTCGTATTCAGCGTCTACTCCAGCGTAACCTCCAGGAATTTCAACGAACTTGGAACACTGGTTTAATTGGTTTTCTTTGAGTGATACTAAGCTGTCATTGTCAGTAACAGTATCAGCTTGGTGTGACATATGATAACAAAATACTCGCCAGTTAGTTATCTCTGCTGAGGGCCTATATTTAGAAAAGCGTAGTTTTGGATGCGTCTTTTGTGTTTGAGAAGCATTTTAAGCGTTGAGCTGTGAACGTTGTAAGTACGCCTTCGTCCTACGTGTGTTCCTTTTCGCGTGTCCTTGGTGCTTGGACATCGTGCTGAAAGTTTCGATTTTCTTTCCATTCTTCGCATGACATCGCCATAGGTTGCTATCACATTCATTGCTTCGTCGATGCGGTGAAACAGACATCTTTCTGCTTCTTGCTAAAGCTATAAGAATCGGTAAAACTGAACGTTGCCATTCAGTCCTTACCACTGTGACGACAATTGACCAGAGAACATTAGCGTCGATCATGGAACTTCTTAGTAGTGCGCGGAGCTGTCACTTCTGCTTTTGTTTTCGCAATCGTTTGGCTAGCGATCGAACTAGCATTTCATGACGACTCGGTACAGGAGCGTAGACAGAAATTTTTGGGGGGTTAGGAGGCATTGCTTTGAAGTGGCCATTTCTCGCTTTGTAGGTCACGGCGAAAGAAAAAAAATAACGGGGGTGGGGTGGTGGAGGCCACGGGTCTGATGTGCTACCCTGGCTACGCCATTGGTTCGGTAGGGTGTACGACTAGCGTCGAGAATTCCACAGCTCTGTTTTTGTGTGTTCAATAAGCAAAACACGCAATATAAGGCTAAATCGCTGTTTCGCACGCGGTAGTTGCACATGATTTCACAGCACACTAGGGAGTCGAACTTCGTACTACCCAATACTGCTCCAAGAGGTAGCGCTACGTGTCGCTGACACTACAAAGTCTGACGTCTATAGAACCCATACTGTGAGTAACGTTCTGTTCCATGATTCGCGCGGGATACGCCGTGATAGTGTCGCGATTATGGTTCTAGGCTGCTGACCCAACGGTTTCGGATTCGATCCCGGCCTCAGTGGTCGCATTTCAATGAAGGCGAAATGGTAGCTGCCCATTTGCTGTGCAGGTGAAAGAGCGCCAGATGGCCGACGTTTCCAGAGCCTTCCACTACGGCTTCTCTCATAATCATATTTTGATTTTGAGACTTTAAATTCAGATGTTAATATTACATATAATAATAATAATAATAATAATAATAATAATAATAATAATAATAATAATAATAATAATAATAATATTGTTGTTGTTGTTATTTACGCAATGTAGCGCTAGTTTCTTTACTCATGCAACCGAGCTGTCGCGACGCTAAGAGCAATGCCCGCGAAAGGTAATTGTCCGGTACAAAGTCATCTTATGTCTTCGTACGACCCGCGTTGTAGCGAACTATCGTCGATGTGAGTTTGAACACGCGAGCGCCTGGCGAATAGTCTCGCGCCCTTCATCAGCCGATTCGCAGCAGCCGTTATCGGAAGCAAAGTAGAAAAGGTGGCGCGGTTCTGGTATTGGTCGACACACCTGCATCTGTGAGGGTCGGTTCGCGCTAATGGCAAGCATGCCTCGCCGTTTGACATTTGACGTTCTCAGGCAGCCGTGCATGTCTGTTTCCTTCGTGTACGTCTGCCATTTTTCGCCGTTTGAAAAATGGGCCCGATACCCATTTTTGCGCCGCTTGCCGTTTGCCGGAGATAGACGTAGCCAATCAGCGACGGAGGAGCAACATGGCTGAGCCGCGTCGGGAGCTTTCGCCTCTCCGCATCGTCCGCGTCTGCCGTGGGACACTTCGAGCTGCTTGCTTCTTGCTCCGTGGTTTTCACGCTATGACGTACATGTATTTCCCAGACTACGTTCCAACACTGAATGGAGTGCCCTGCCGTGATTGTCTAGGGGCTAAGGTGCTCGGCTGCTGACCCGCAGGTCGTGGGGTTGAATCCCGGCTGCGGTGGCTGCATTTCCGATGTAGGCGGAAATTTTGTTGGCCCGTGTGCTCAGATTTGGGTGCACGTTAAAGAACCCCAGGTGGTCGAAATTTCCGGAGCCCTCCACAACGGCGTCTCTCATAATCATATGGTGGTTTTGGGACGTTAAACCCTACATATGAATCTATCAATCAGCACTGAATGGAACATTTTAGCCTGCTAGGTATTTAAAATAGGGCACAGCAATCAGGCGCAGCAAGCAGGCGTTTGGACAAGTGACACCCACTATCCAGCATCAGCAACAACCAACAAGCTTGTAATGTATGCCCTCCGAGATTCGGAAAGGCGTGCGTAAGCCTACAACATCAATTATTTGAGTATGGCTCTCAAAAACGGTGCTGAATCGATTCGACTACTGTGTTGTCGAAGCTAATGACGTGAATCTAAAGTGAATGGAAGAATCAGTTCGGAGCTTACGAGCAACAGAGCGCACGGCGACCGCTTAATAGATTCAAGGCGGTCGACAACTGCATTCGGAAGGGCAGCCATGTTTGTCGGTGGCTCAAATGCCTCGCCCGGTAGGTGTTCTCTGGCTCGCCGGCGAAGCTTGCCGTGTACTTCGAACAGCTCTCCTGCGGAAGGCACCGGCCGCCGTTCTACGGCACCGCGCCGTCAGGGCATGCTTGCCGCTAGCGTGAACCGCCCCTAACGTTGCAGCGAAATGGTGGGTCATAGCGCGTTAGTGGCTGCTAGCGGCAATATAAACTGACATAACACACACAGCCACACCCAATGACCCATCAGGCTATATAGCTGCTGAGATATCGGTTGTAAAGTAGGCTGCCGTAATGCCATTTCTGTACTATAGTATGTTTACGTTATGTTGGCTGCGCATTTTGATAATGTCTATTCCTTTGTTCTTTGTGCATTTTTCTTCGTGTTATCATCGCTAGTGGCCGACAGCACACAATAGTTTGCCGTTTGGCCGCAATGCTACTGAAGCGGGATTGCCAAGAGCCTTTGGAAGAGTGACCCCCTCCTTTCCCATCCGACCCGCCACGGTGGTCTGGTGGCTAACCCCGGTATACATACACGCTCCTTGAATTGAACTTGACCTGAAACCGCCTTCAATGCAGCGCATTTGAAACGCGCCTGTGCGTTTGTGCTGCCATGACACCGTCTAAAGGCAGCGCGTTCGAAGCGCGTTTGTGCTGCATTGAAGTCGGTGGCAAGTCAGGTTCAAGTCAAGCAGCGTTTCTGAATACGAGGGTTACGCAGTCGGCTGCTGACTCGCAGGTTACGGGAGACAGAGAGCAACTTTATTGAGGTGCGTTACCGACGTAGCGGAGAGTGTCCCCCCCTCCTCCCCGCTATTCCCACGTGGGTACCGACAGGCCTAGCCTGCGGGCCCAGTCATGGGCGAATCGGACGGCCAGGATTTGGTCTTGAGACATAGGGCAGGATTCGGTCTCGAGACTTAGGGTTCACCTTTAAGAGTTATTCGCTATAGCCGTATTCTGTACCCATTGTGCGCACTTCAACCCTTCAACTCCCGCTACGTTAGCGTATCTTCATTGAAAACTACTTTATGTCTACCAACACTTAAGTTACGCCGTCAGTACTTCCGCCTAAACATTTTTCATAATATTTTTTATGATAACCTAACACTCAAACTTAATCTTTTCTTTCCCCTGGACTACGTATCTCCACGGTTGAATCATAACCTTAAAGTCAAAGTTCCCTTATGCCACACTAAGACTTCTTATGCTTGTTTTCTGCCACAAACAAGCAGTAACTGGAACCACCCTCTTGCCTCCGTCACTGCAATCAAAGAACCTGCCGCCTTCAAAGTTTCAATTAATAACGCAATGTTCAACCACTCCTCTTTGTAATGCATTCGGGCCCTGAGTGTATGAAAATAAATAAATAAATAAATAAATAGTGCTTACTTTTTGTGTATGATGTTCGAGAAGTTTAAATTGTGGATTTCTATAATGTAATTGATACAGTT
The DNA here is from genome assembly GCF_013339725.1 of Rhipicephalus microplus. NCBI lineage: Eukaryota > Metazoa > Arthropoda > Arachnida > Ixodida > Ixodidae > Rhipicephalus > Rhipicephalus microplus. The sequence continues at coordinate 165,819,768 of NC_051166.1, read as the reverse complement.
GAAAGTGGCTTGTGTCAGTGAAAGGTTCGCATATATGGTTGCATTCTGTGCAGTGACTAACATGCTTCAAACCACAAGCAGTTGTGCGCGTGAAAAGTTTTCAAACTTGCTATGCCCCCTCTACGTGGGCTTTAAAGGGATTGTGCGCAGTATCATGTGCGCCTTTTCTGATGGGTGGTCGGGCATAAACCACGAAGTCCAAATGATAATCACATGTACTGACGCGCGGTGGCAATATACTCTTCTAGCATATACAATAGTATGGCGATAATACAACTTGTATTGTTAAGCCCGTATACAGGACGCGCGTGAGTTTTTAAAGCTTGAACGTTATTTTCACTGCATTTCCAAGCAAAGGAAGCTATTTAAACTGTATTTGCAAGCACACACGAGGCTGTGTGGTAGAACATTTGCTTGTCTCGTAAACGGCCGGGGTTCGATCCTTACAAGGACCTGGAATTTGTTATTATTTCTCTTATTTGCATCTTTCTCAATTTGTCGTTTATGCACAAGATTTTTTTTTCGCTCACAACCAACGACTCTCATGCCGATGCCGACACCAGTGCCGACACTGGAATTTCTACGAAACGAGCTATTTATTGCTATCGCGTTAAAATGGCACATCACTTGGCCCGCCAGCGTCGGTTGTAATTAAGTGACTATATGTAAGCGTCTGCGCTTCGTATTAGGGTATGTATGAACACGTCTGAAGATACGCAGCTGTAGTGATTTATTTATGGGATAGGTCGCACATGTACGAAATAATTATGTATTGATTTAAGTGAGCATGCGTACTATATGTGTCGCATACATCTATAGTACACGTGCGCGTATTATTAAAATGTGTTATTGCCATCAATCAGCCTCCTGGTGTCTTTGCGTAATCCATGAATGGGCCCACCTCACTCACTGTTTGCCAACAAGTTATTCTGTGGTATCAACGTACACTCCCTCGGGCATTATTGACAGATTGAGTTTAGCAGCCTTGCCCTGAAAAAACGCTGGGGCGCTGCGTCCGCAGAGCTGCTGTGGACGAGCCACTATATCTCTTTAATGTTTTTTTTTCTTACTGCTGAACGCCTTATGAAGGTGCCAGCTACCGTTTATATATTTCATGGTAGTGTTGCTCTCACGGCTCCACCTAGTATACATTGTTGAACATCTCTCTATCAAAACTATGCTTTGCTGCGCCAGCATTGTTTTTCTGCGATCCAATGTACATTTTGTAGGCAGATTTTGAAGCAGCTTGCCCCGTAAACGCGTGGGTAACGCGTTTACGGGGCTACACGGTGTGATGTAATGCTCTGAGAAACGGGGCTACACTACACGATGAGATGCTTTGAGAAATGAACACAACAAGCCTAACATGCAGTGAACTCCTTTGCCGTATTCATCTCATTGATTCCAAAGTGAACGCCACCTCTCTGGCTTAGTGAAGCTTGCGAGTTCCGTCATTTCGCTTCGTGACGTTGTGGTCGCCACAGGCTTGTCTACTTCAATATCGTTCGATATCAAGTTCAGAGAGACCGTTTATTTTCGAATACCTGTTTGGCAAACTCATTGTCAGACCATAATTGATGTACCCGCCAGGCCTGTTTATAATGCTCGCTTAACTAGCCCTGTGTCAGCTATCTTGATTTTGATGGAACAGAAACTTTTCTCATTGGTATCTGCGGCAAAGTGTAGAAACGTCACTGCTTTTATAGGCGAACATGAGGACATGACCGTTTGTCTCTTAATGAAGCGAGAATTACTATATTTCTTTAGAGTGTGAGTACTACTTCATTAGCTAGCACGACGGGTATCATATGCGTGATGCATTTGAGCGGTGACGTTGCTTAAAACTCTTGGATTTACCAGTGTTTGTGGAGCAGTTTACTGCGCAGCTTGACTAATCCCGAGTGGCGGCATACAAGGACTCGGGAGTAACGTCCCCGCAGTGCATATATAAACGGAGAGACAGATGGTGAGAGGGGCTTGGGCGTCCCAAGCTTTTATGCGCCGAATAAACATTTACAAAAATGTTCCGATGTGTGCGAAAAATAATTAAGGTCTCTAGTATTCTAAACCAGTGCTTTAAGTACAAGCCAAGGGTACATGTCAAATCGAGCATAATAAAACACCTTTAATTATGGCCCGCGTGAGAGGAAGCACGTCTGGACGCTTGGAGTGTTTGAACGCCGCTTTTGGCGTCGTCATAAAGTTCCTTCGTGAAAACCAAGACGTTGAAACGTCTGGCGTGTTTCCGCAGCGCTTGTGGACTCTGTTGCCATTGTGCTATTCGCGTTAGCAATGACAACCAGCTACTGTAAGCTCCTGCTGTAATTTTTTTTGGAACAGCTTAGTTAAAGTTATAGTTGTAATACCTTGTATGTCAGAGTAGCGTCGATTATATAGCAATTTAAATATTTTTCCCAGACCGTATGCGTTCACACAGCCAATATTCTTGCTTTTTACGCATGTACTATATAGGAGATCCTCATAAGGACGCAGAGGGATTTACCTTAACCAACTATCTGTTACGAAAGCAACATGGTGCTCAGCGGTGCTAAAAGTGCAGTGATTGCAGCCTTTGGGCTTATATCCTCTCCTACGACCATCAAGATAACATCGCTCTACGTTCACGGTGATATTTTCATACGGTTAACCCTAGCTACATGGCCGAGACAGTATACAACTTGAAATTTTCAAGCAAACACTTTGTCACTCCTTCACACCGTTGGCACGAGCTAAAGGAACTAGCTATGCCGACCTAGCCAGTGCGTAAACTTTAAAGTCTCCAGTGCGTAAGTGGTCTTGCTTCCTTTCGCTATTAAAGCTTTTATATATATGGTTTACTTTCACAAGGCACACATAAGGAGGCTCCTGCTGATGTGTAGTACCAGCTGTTTTTCATCTCCCGGAACATATTGGTTAACTTTCGCAATACTCAACAGGATAGAGTTTCTGTGACCGCCATAGGAATTCTTTTAATCTTAAGACGAAAGACATTGTAACTGGATCAGAATAATATTTTACTCTTTCTCCCCCATAAAGAACCCCCAATGAAGGGTAACATTGCTCACGCCTGGTGAGCTCGCTCATAAGTATGAAGCAGCCACGCAGGGCCTCCGGACAGGTATATACGCAGAGTCACAACTTCTCTATGTGCCTGTACGTACTGCCACTGTCTGATACGCTGCAGCTGGCGAACAAAGGCGTTTTGTAGTTGCTGAACGCTATAGTCGCACATTCTGGGCATTTTGTTCAGCACATGTGACCTATGTGCAATGAACCCCATTAATCACAATCATCACATTCATCACATTCGAGTCACGATGGACACTGCAGCAACAAGTCTGTTATTCATACGGAATGATCAATCAATTCTTTTTTTACGTGCCCTGGAACAACCATGCGGTCTTAGTGCAGGCGCGCACAAAAATAAAACAAACAATAGAAATAAACATTGCACTACAATCTGAAGAAAAATATAAATAAAAAGAGTGAAATCGCACAGACAAAAGGAAATCAGCTTAAAATCGAGAGGATAAAAAACAAGACGAGACTCATGGAATAACAGTGAGAAATAGAGGGGAGTATACACAATTATGGGACAGGCTTTCTGGAAAACGGAAAAAGAAAAAAATCTGTACATTGTGAAAAGCTGTCTAAAAACAGTGCAAAGCTGACATAAAAACAATGACAGTGGACTGTGAAAAGCATCAACATCATTAAAGTTAACATCATATAGACTTTGTATTTTGTGAACGGTAGGGTATTGAAAGAAGTTGGCCGGTATATAAAATTTGCCAGATCCCACGTACCTGGGAATTTACGTTATGCGAAGCATGCGGAAGGAAGGTGACCGTGTTGCATCTTTTTTATTGAGCGACACTTCATGAAATGACACTAAATGTATGTAAAAATGTTGCACGCACAGACATATGTTGAAGAGTCGCAGATGGTTATATACCCAGTTTTCTGTTTGCACAAGGACATCAGCTGGATTTGTGTTTTAGCAAGACCAGAAGCTGATATGAAGCGCTGATGCTCGAAAAGATGCTGGACCTGGACACTGCTACATTAATCAACTTCAGTGGCTGGCACCTAACCACAATTGACGTTAACCCGATGTGATGGCTGTATCAAAGGTGATACATATGCAATGTTTATAAAATTAGGTTTGCAGCACTGCAACCACTATTGATGTTTTACGAAGATTGTCGTCTATTTGAAAAGTAGTTCTGAGACCCGGCGTAGCTCTGTGGCAGAATGCTGGACTGTCACACAGAATGCTTGGTTTCAATTCCTGCTAGGATTCTGAAATTTATTATTTGCATTCATCGGGGGGTCAACGCCTAATATGTCAGGTTTTTTTAACACTGACATTGATTCTAAGCCTTTGTTGGGCTGACGCTACTGATTTCGAGTATTGCTTAAGGCTCACGCGTTGAAATTGCCCGTGTGTGTTTTCGTCGTTCCTGGGTAGATGCAAAGTGTCAATCACATGTGGCACATACCCGCATACCAGCGGCCCATACCCGCCCATGAGTATGTGCCACTTTCTGGCGAGAAGTGTTTGACGACATACGCGATGGGATTGTGACATTATTCATGTCTTAGCCATCACGTCATATTCGTCAGATCATCTAACCCTCCCACGCCAATTTCGGTTCACGCCATGTGAAGGGGGTTTTCACGAGAGCACCCAAAGGTAACCGGCTAGATAGATAGATAGATAGATAGATAGATAGATAGATAGATAGATAGATAGATAGATAGATAGATAGATACTCTCTAATTTGCCGAAGTTCGCTAAGAAATGCTTCGCATTTAAAATGGCCAATTATCTCTGGTTAACTTACGCGGAATCCAAAAATTTACACAGCTTCGAATAAAAGAGCAGGATATCATAACGTGAACTAGTTTGTAAAGAAAGAAGAACATGATTTCGTCAGCAGTGAAGCAATGGCAATGATAATAATTTGGCAGTGTTAAAGAACGAGATCCACAGTCATTTCTACTAAAACAATGGTTGTAAGTGATTGTGAATTTCACTAGACTCTCTCAGTGGCATCACTGCCAGATTTAGCGATGCCATTCCAGATGACGGAAGCTTATTCAAGTTGAGGAAGACATATTGTGGTGTACAATTTAAGGAAAGCTGTAGGAGAACTGAAGTCTCTCGAGATTCTACAAGCAAACAAACACAAAAATGAAGGCCTCGTGGTGCAGTACGTTTAGTGTGAGCAGAAAAAATTGAGCATGCTATCAAAAAGAATACCAAGATCACCGAATTCATAAATCTTACATAACGACGTGGTACTGACAGAGTAGGGAAACAGCACAATAGATGTTTCGCGAGATATGCACATGAGCTTGGTCTTTGAGGTATTCAGGGAAAGGTTAGTATTGTCAAACCATTCAGAGGAAGAACCGAAATCCTACTGCAGCAAGTGACAGCCATTTACTGAAAGAATTTCCTTGAATACTTTTAAATACCTAAATGTCATCGGCATATAAGAAAAAAGAATAAAAAATTGCAAAAGAAACATCGGTAACACAAATTTAAAATAAAAGTGGGCCTAATACTGACCCTTGAGGGACGCCACTACTAACTTTGTACAAGGAAGACGCTTGACCATTTACTGCAACATAACATTATCTATTAAGCAGATAGCTGTGCAAGAAATTCACAGCAGACGAGTCAACATGAAAGTTTGTAAGTTTTATTGATTTATTACTTGTTTATTACAATACTGTCAGAGTCCGAGGGGCAACACAGAAAGGAGTGGGTAACATTACTGTATGCAAGTGAGCAATAATACATTGACGAAAGAAAATCCCACCCTAAAATGAGTTGGTGAGAGCTCAAGGACAGCACAGTGAACTTCCATGTGGTGAAGAAAATCCTCAATAATCATGCCTACAATGCACAAAGCGGAAGGGCAAATTGTGTTTCCCTGGGCTGTAACCAGCGTAGGTCCATTGTAAGGCATTGTATCTTTGCTAAGACGGGTACACAAATCAGCAAGAACAGAAAATGTAGCGCCAATATCCACCAAAGCATAGTGGTGCACTCATTCAACTATTACCGAAATCATATTGCAACGAGGTGCCGGAAGAATTTCATTCCCGTATCAGCATGCACTTATTTCTCCAGAAATTGCATGACTTAGTTTTCCGGACGAAGGTCAGAGGTAATAGAGGCAAGCCGACGCGGATACGAGGAGCGACGGAAGGGCGAAGGTAAACGGCGTCTGGTTGACCAATTACTATTGCACAGTTCACGCGATGCGGGTGGGGAGGGCGACCGACGGGGATATGGCGAACAACGGCGGCCTTGGTGAAAATCGCTAGAGCTGATGGGGCCTGAAGGTGTGCTGGAAACGTGTACGAAAGTTGGTAGAAGGCGAGAGGCCGCAGGCTAAAGATGTGCCGTGTGAGTGATGGACGTCAGCTCCTCTTCGATGACATCTTGCAAGGCCATTACAGAAGGCTAATTGGGACTCACAGAAGGTAGTGAGTATCCTATAAATTACAACTCCTCGCATATGTTTGCGCTTATGATGCCACGTAGGCCTGGGTCCTCCGTAGGGCGTGTTACATCATTGTCTGGTTGTAGGCAAACAGACTCGAGCTGATCGAGGCACTGACAGGTTGCGACAACGTCAGAAATGTTAGCCGGATTATTGATGGCCAGAGCTTTGAATGTGACAGGTGCAATTTCCTTGAGAATGTGGGTGTGCCAAACACCCGTCAACGCTGTTCTTTGAAGGTAGCCCAGTCAGGAATGTCGACCAGGTGGTTGAAGAACCCCGTTATCGCCACACACGTGAGGTTGAAGGCAACGTAAGTAAGCTTGCACGTGTCATCCCACCAATTGGAAGAACTGACATGCGCGAAGTCGTCTAACCAGTCTTCCACATCTTCCCCACGCTTATACCAGGGACAAGATGGGGCTCACACTGGTGGCTGTTGAGGATATGAGAAGGCGTGGCTTGCGGTGCTGGAGTGGGCGGGGCTGCAGCAGCGACGTGGTCGTTCTGTGACGTCTTGCCGGACAGCTGGCCCAAACGGTGACCTGAGCGAAGCTGCAGTAGGTAGAGCGGGTGAGAGGATAGCGTATCTAAGGCCAACGTGCACCACGTGTGAGTTCTCGTTTCGGGACGGCACTTATATAATAATAATAATAATAATAATAATAATAATAATAATAATAATAATAATAATAATAATAATAATAATAATAATAATAATAATAAGAAGAAGAAGAAGAAGAAGAAGAAGAATTCATGATGATTTTATTATTATTGTTCTCGTATACCCTTCCTTCTTTCTTTTTTTTGAGCTGATTTCCCTTTGTGCGTCTTCACTCTTTTTATTGGCCTTTTTTATTTTTTACTTTTATTCTGTAAATTGTAGTGTTTATTTTTTATTTCATTTTCACGTGCGTCTGCACTAAGACCTCATGATTGTTCCAGGGCACGTTAAATGATTGATTGATTGATTGATTTGTTATTGTGCTTAGAATTGACTGGCGCACGCTTATATTTTGTCATCATATAATCCCTTCATTGAGAAAATGGGCAGCCTGCTGTTGGGTATTCTGGCGTTTGATTCCCTTACTGCGACATAACACAGTCGTCCATTGCCGTGGCATTCTCTTAGACATCTGTCTGCCAAACGACCAACCTGTTTAAGTTTCCCGCTCTGGCATCTTTCTTGTTCGTCCTGACAAATTCCACCCTCCATTTAATATAAGATTATCTGTATGGGTCAAAATAACGAGATATGGTAGTCATTTTAACATATCTGCAAGATTTGTTTTCAAGAGAATTGACTACACAGGCTTTTATCATTACTTGCCAGCCGTTGATTGGTCAGGGGTTACTGGCAAACCAAATGTTGACGACCAACTAAGTTAAGCATTTTACGGAGCTTGTATTGCAGAATTCACAATTTTATTCCGCAACATAACTTAAACATCGTAAATATACCCTCTGATTTTCCCCTGTATTTATAAGTGCACTGAAGCATCAAGATCGCGCGCACAAGAAGGCCCAGTGTTCTCCATTCAGCAAGTCGAAAAAAGAGTTGCTTTTTTCTGAACTCTCTCCAAACGACTATATAAAAGGGAACACAGTTCATATATTGCAATATTAGAAAAATCTTTGACAGGCTAGCTGTGTTTTGGAAGTATGTACGCAAACGGTCTAGCAAAAGTGGAGAGTCATTCAGGCTACTGGACCTGAATGGTGTCGAAGTGCATGCCGTTGCTTACAGTTTGGGCACGTATGTTTCATCCGTTTATTAAGCCTCAGATTCTAGGACTCAGATAGAACAACAGCACAAGGCAGTTAACACATCAAGTGGTCTGTCGCTCGATGAAAAGCTCACTTGTCCATGATATAGGTGCTTACAACCATCCTTATCACGTGGCCCAGATGGCATCCCGTCCGCCATACTAAAGGCTTGGAGTAGTATATTTTAGTATATTTTCCCCAGTACTGACAACAATATTTAATAACTGTCTGAACGCATCCACATTTCCCAGCACGTGAAAAACAGTGTGTATTTTTCTAGTATTTAAATCGGCTGCAAAACTGTTGTTTCTAATTATCGGCCAATTTCTCTGCTGTGTGCCACATCGAAGATCTTTGAGCTCTCTCTCTCTCTCTCTCTCTCTCTCTCTCTATATATATATATATATATATATATCAATCCTGATGAAGGCCAGACTCTAGGCCGAAACGTCGAAATAAACCGAGTTGTGACCGCTCATGGAGGATCTACTTGACTATATATATATATATATATCAGGGAAACAAGTGTATACTTAAGGGGTCGTTTTTCGGGTTGATTGATTGATATGTTGGGTTTAACGTCCCAAAACCACCATATGATTATGGTGGACGCCGTAGTGGAGGGCTCCGGAAATTTCGACCACCTGGGGTTCTTTAACGTGCACCCAAATCTGAGCACATGGGCCTACAACACTTCCGCCTCCATCGGAAATGCAGCCGCCGCAGCCGGGATTCGAACCCGCGACCTGCGGGTCAGTAGCCGAGTACCTTAGCCACTAGACCACCGCGGCGGGGTCGTTTTTCGTGTTTTACAAAATATTAAGATTTAACAGACAATAATGCCAAGGAAAGTATAGGGGAAGTCATTAGGCCAATTGTAATGTAAATGAGAAGAAAAGTGGGTGAAAAGATAACTTGCCGTGGGCAGGATCCGAACCTGCGACCTTTATATATATATATATATATATATATATATATATATATATATATATATATAAGGGAAAGAGGTGTATACCTAAGGGCTCATTTTTCCGTGTTTTGACACACGGAAAAATGAGCCCTTAGGTATACTCCTCTTTCCCTTATTCATTAACGAGGGTCTTGTACTGGCAGACTTGGTGTCATTAGGTTGCATACGAGGGACTATTGGTCAGCTGCCCACTCGTAATAAGTTCACGTGCTACGTGTCGCCACACAGGCTCATAAAATGGTGTTCCACACTCGCCGTTTGGCTACAGATGGCGCTGACTGACACTCCCCCGTTTAAATTCATATATGAAACCAAAAAAGTGGGTGGGGGAAGGCCGCTGTGATAGCTCAGAGGTTAGAGCATCGAACGCGTTATTCGAAGGTCGTAGGTTCGATTCCTGCTCACGGCTGGTTATTTTTTCACCCATTTTTTTCTTCTTATTTACAATACATTTGTTCTAAAAACTTCCCCTATACATTCCTTGGCATTATATCCTGTCAGACTTCATATATATATATATATATATATATATATATATATATATATATATACATATTTCTTAACGTGAATAATTTATTATATTTCGAATCAACAACGGTTTTTTCCTGGCCCCTCAACTACCACAAATCTTGCTAGTTTGATGACGCAAACCTCCCTACTTATTTCTCAGAGAGAAAGTTTCACGTACTCTACTGTGACCTGAGCAAGGCTTTTGATGTGGTCAGCCGCTAATTTTTTTTGGTTGAACTTGCATACGTTGATGTTGACTCGTCTGTTGTGAATCTCTTGCACAGCTATCAGCTTTTAACAGATCAAGTTATGTTGCTGTAAATTGTCAAGCGTTCTCTTTGTACAAAGTTATTATTGGGGTCCCTCAAGGGTCGGTATTAGGGACACTTTTCATTTTATTTTACGTTAACGATGTTTATTTTGCAATTCGTTATTCTTGTTTTCTCTTGTATGCTGATGACATCAAGAAATTTAAGAATATTCACTCACTGAACGGCTGTCGCTTGCTGCAGTCAGATTTGTGTTCTTTCCTGGAATGGTTTAAAAGAATAACCTTTCCTTGAATACCTCAAAGACTAAAATCATGAGCTTATTTCGCAAAAACAAAATCCATTGTGGCATTTCCATACTCTGTCAATACCAAGTCGTTATGTGTCTTTTGAGAGTTCAGTGATATTGATGTTCCTTTTGATAACATGATAAATTTTTCTGCTCACCATAAACGTGCTGTCGTGCGTCCAGGGCCTTCATTTTCTGGGCTGTGCTAAAAAATCTCTGCAGAATTCAGTTCTCCTACAGCCTTCCTCAAATTGCACACCGCCATATGTCTTCATCAACTTGAATATGCATCTGTGATCTAGAGTGACATTGCTAAATATGCCAGTGACATCACTGGGTGAGTCCACAAAAATACATTCAGAAGCATTCACAAGCATTGTTTCGCTAGAAATGGCTCTGGATCTCGTTCTAACACTGCCAGATTATTATCATTGCCATCACTTCACTGCAGATGAAATCACGCTGACCTCTTATTTCTTTGCAAACTAGCTCACCATGTGATATCCTGCGCTTTATTTACCAGTTATGCAAATTTTCGGATTCCGCTTAAGGTAATCAGAGCGAATTTAATATACCATTTCATATACCTGCCCACATCTTTCAACACTCTACCGCTCACAGATTACAAAGTGTCTATAACGTTAACTTTCATGATTCTGATCTGTTTCTCCGTCCACTGTCATATCAGCTGTGCACAGTCTTAATATAGTTTTTCACAATGTACAGATTCTTTCCTTTCCCGTCTTTCAGGAAGCCTTCCACATGGTTGTGTGTATTCCCCGTAATTTTTCACTTGCGTTCGATGATTCTCGTCTTTTTATTCTTCTCCAATTGCGCAGATTTATTTTGGTCCGTGTGTTATAGCTCTTTTTATTTGAGTTCTTTTTTTGAAGACTCCCTGTATTGATGTTTATTCTTATTGTTTTAGTCTCGGTACGCTTGCGCAATGAATTTATGGTTGTTCCTGGGCACGTAAATAAAGAACTGACTAATTTATATTATTATTATTATTATTATTATTATTATTATTATTATTATTATTGTTATTATTTTTGCCAACGCCGAAGAGCGTCACGGCTGCCACCTGGCTCCTCTCTCATGCACACTTCTGGGCACAATACACCATCTCATGGCACCATGGCGAAACTTATGCGTGTTTTTTACGCATTACTTATGTGCAGGTTCAACGCTGTGTAGCAGCAGAGAAATAAGAAAGGTTGTTTTGTCATCGAAGAGCGACAACATATGCACCAGGTGCACGGGACCAATGCAGATGTAACGGTCAGTTTGGTGACCCACTCGCCAACCACAACAGCCTGATGCTGGTATAACGACTGAACAAGGAGCGACAAAACATACGCTAGGCCTACGCGGAAGACGTGTGACAGTCACAGCGGAAGTCAGATGAAACTCGCTTGGGTCAACCAACACAAATACACTTGGAAGGTACCCACTATGCTATATATCATAGTTTTTGTAAAGTAGGAAAACATGTTTCATGGCATTATCCGCCATTTTGCGGAGAAGCGAGAGAGATAGAGTGGGAGAATAAAGCGAGAGAAATGCAGAGAGGTTAACTAGAATTGTAGTATCCGTTTTGCGAGGTTCGGGCTACACATCTTTAAGACATTACACCCAATTTGTTGATGCTGTGGCACATGACGATGCAAAATTGTGGCTGAGAATTTCGCAATGGGATGGAAGTATAAACTACTCACCCTTAACGCAATTCATGTTGCTCAAAGCGCGCTTGTTATTTTAGTCTTTTCGCAAAGGCATCTGGAAAGTATTTCATAGGCGTATTTTACAAAAGGCGAACGTGGTGGCTCACACAGGATCAAAAACAATTTTACTCAGCTCAAACAACGAGTCTTATTGAAGAAACCATCTGTCGTCAGTTCTTACTTCGCATTTTTTCTTATCGGTTCGTTTTTATCTCTGTTGTCTCCCCAATTCTTCCAGCGGTGAGGCCTGCTGCTGCGACTGGGCTCTTAAGAGCGCTTTTGATTTGCAACATTTGACAGCATTCGCTACCTAACTTAAGCCCAAACTGCTCAGCGTAAAAGTAGACAATGCAACTCAAGAAAGACAAGGACAAGCGCAGACTTCAAACTGAATGTGTCCTCCAACTAGCCCAAATCCACTCATTGGTTTGCTACTTAAAACCGTTTTTGCAATGCTCAGGTGGTCATATAGGCTTCTTTCACCACACTCCCAGTGACACACTTTATTTCATGAGGCCCTTGGAACCACTTAGGAGCTGTACTTCACATTTGGACTTGTGTATGTGTGCTGTTATTCTTTATGACCTAATGTGCGCAATTGCTCAGTGATATATCTAAATGTTCCTCGCGAACAAGACCTATAATATTGGTGATTTGTAAGGCAAAATTATCGCGCCTAGTAGATTGTTTTTTGTTAGCAATCATTACTACCTACGTTAGTAACCATTACTAACAGCGTTAGTAACAGTGGAGGTAGCAACAGTTAATAATCTTCCCATTACTAACCTCACTTACTAACCGCTTAATAACATATGTGACAATCAGTTAGTAAACCGAATTTAGCACTACAACTTTTTTAAGAGTGTAGCGTTTACCACACTACGTTGACAGTGCAACGCGATGCTCAAAAAAGGCTAAACATATTGAATGCAGTGTATCCTGAAGGTTAAGTGGTTGATATAATTTGTTTTATGCTTCAAGTAATTGTGTCCTGACATTGCGTCTTAAAAGATAAATCATTCATATAAATTGTGTGATGTTTTAATTATTCGTGTCCTGTGTTACGATATTGTGATTTAGGTTCTCTGTAAAACCAGTGCTCCTATTTTTCTTACGTGTTATAGACCTTCCAAAATATTTTTTTCGATATATGCACCTGTGTTATTGTTTGTCTTACGTGGATTCAAGCATAAAAGATTGCGTTTCGTGTCCTGGCCATAGCTATGATGTATACATCTGGTTGCAGCATTTATAGCGCACGATAGTTATAGCACGATAGTTATAGCGCGATAGTTATAGTTATAGCGCGATAGCACGATAGTTATAGCGCGAGAACAGAACGACGATAAAGAGACAAGAAGGACACGAAGAACACGAGCGCTCTCGATGACAAAGAGATAAGAAGGACACGAAGGACACGAGTGTGTATCTTTGTCGTCGTTCTGTTTTCGCGCTATAACTATCGTTATGTCACACCAACTAGCCCAAGCTGCTACACTTTATGTCACGTCCTGCGATGCTCCCCCCTTCTTTGTTGTCTTTTTTAAATGCGAAGCATTTCTTAGCGAACTTCGGTGACTTGGACCGTATCCGTCCGTCCGTCCGTCCGTCCGTCCGTCCATCCATTCATCCATCCATCCGTCCATCCGTCCATCCGTCCATCCATCCATCCGTCCATCCATCCATCTATCCGTCCATCCATCCATCCATCCGTCCGTCCCTCCGTCCCTCCGTCCATCCGTCCGTCCGTCCGTCTACGACATTTAGCCCTCCGGCCCGTTTCGGTAACGATGTCTATAACGAATTTGGTAAGGAAGAACATGACTGTATGTAAAGCATAAGTGACTAGTCCTAACATGAAAATCAAGACATGTATGTCATGAATGTGATGGTTTACATTTCATAGTCTTGCTGCTGTTGCGGTAGTTTCGTTCACGTGACATATTGTAAAACTGGTATGGTATGACATGACTGCATGGCGAACATAAGTGATAGACCCTAACGTAAAAATCATGACATGCGTGTCATGTAAAAGCATGGCTACATGCTACGCTCATAGTGCGCTCGCGGCCGTTTCGCTGGCTTAACGTATACTAAATTTGGTATTACGTAACTTTAAATGGATGATAAAGGTATATGACTGGTGCAAACATGATACTCATTACATGCGTGTTATGTAAGAACGTGACAACATACCACACTCATGATGTGCTCGCATCCAGTTGCTATCTTCACTTATACCAAATTCAGTACAACGAGTGGTGAATGAACGACGAAGGTAAGTGATACGTCTAAACAGGACCATCATGACATGCCTTTCATGTAAAACATGACTACATGCTACGCTCATACCGTGCTCGTGGCCGTTTCGCTGGCTTCACATACACCAAATTTGGCATTACGCAACGTGAATGAGCGGAAATGGTAAATAGAGAGTTTTAGTACCGCGGAATGGTGCTACGTACGCATCACGCAAGTGCCTTGCGATACGTGGCGTCGTTTTCCACTAATTGGCTTTTAGTAAGCCGGAGTACCCGCGTACGTAACGAGCGTGAAGCGTGTTGCGTCATCTGGTAGATCAAAATAGAAGCACGTCTTGTTGACAGCCAATGTGAGCCAATCCAAGTGTTATAGCCAGATTATGGCCATATTTTGAGCCACAGAGCCAGTCGGTGCTTGCCTTTGATGCCGCAATTTTGCAAAACGAAGTCTATCGCTGTCGCGAACTTGTTCGAGAGCAGCGCGATCAACTCATACGTACGCACGCACGCACGCATCTCATGTGTGCGTACGTAGCGGCTGCGTACATAACGCGATACGTGCGCGTTGCGGTCTGCGCATGCGCACTACGCAGAACGTGGCGTCCTTACGTACGCAACGCCGCCACGTACGCAGAGTACGCAGTACTAAAACTCTCTAATGACAGTCCAAACATGATAATCGTGATATGAGTGTTATATGAAACATAGCTACAGGCTACGTTCATAGGGGACTCGCAGACATTTAGGTAGCTCCACATATACCAAATTTGATATTCCGTTACTTCAATAGACGACGAAGGTAAATGACCCATCCAAGTGGGATAATCATGACATGCGTGTCATGTAAAACATGACTATACATGCTACGCTCATAGCTTCCTCGCGGCCGTTTCGCTGGCTTCACTTATACCAAATTTAGGATTACGTTACGTGAATGGACGACAAACACAAATGCCAGGTGCAAACATGATAATCATTGTACAAAAGACATGTTTGGCATAATTTACGTCCACCTCGTAACGTTCTGCTGATTTGAAAGTGACATATCAACCTTCCTCATTCGTGCTTCGCATATCATCGATTCCCATTGTACTAGAGATCTGCCCATTTTTGGTAGGGTTTTGTTTTGTTTTCTAAGTGATAAGGAACAGCCATTGCCTTCCTTAAGACGCTACGTTTTCTATTAACTTTTGAAATAATACAGAAAAAGGGACTCACCGCGTGGTTGGTCGCTTGGTGTCATGATTTTGTAACAGAGTATTGGGTAATAAAACTGGGGATTGTTCCAGGCATAAAGCACATCGGCGCAGACGTCCGCACCACAGCGTGCAGACGGTGGTGCATTTCCTCTCATTTCGTCATGATCTTTGGGACAGCTGCTACAGCTGACTTTGCTTACCTTTTTAATCTTTGTGGATACAAGCCTAAGTATTGGCCGGGTTGCTTTCGTTGAAACGGGGCTCGCCGCTGTATGGGTTATGCGGCTACACATTGGCAGCGTGTGTGTATACGCTAATTTACAATACCGTAGGCTCTGTGTCTTTGTTCCCGACCTGGTTTCATAAGAATATCGGATACATGTGACAACCATGATATAATTAAAGGAATGTCGTATTAGAGTGCTCTAGAAATTTCCACTTTTGGTTATTTTACGTTCACTTATATCTAAGTATGCGTGTCTCTAACATTTCGCCTCCATAGAAATGCAACCGCCGTGGCCGGGATAGAAACCGTGACCTTTCAGTCAGCAGCCGGGCATCGTAACCAGTGCACCATTCATTCATTCATTCATTCACAAAACTTTATTTGTGCCCTGAAGCCCGGTATTTTCAGACCGAGGCGGGTCACGTCGACGTCGGTACCGTCAGGCCGAGCCTTGTGGCGTCATCGTGGACCTTCTGGACTGCCCGTAGTTGATCTTGATAAGACGCGCTTCGCAACATCGTCTGCCAGTAAAGCCATTGTTCTTCGGGGTCGGCGAGAGTCGCGGGACAGCCCGCCAGCATGTGTCCTATTCCAATGATGTCATCGCACGCGTCACATTTGTCTAGAATTTCACTGTCAGGGTCAATTTTATGTAGAAAATACGAAGTGAGGTAAGTTCCGGTTTGCAGTAAACGTAGCGTGACTGCCTCAGCTCTGTTAAATTTTGCGTGTGGCAGTGGGAATCGCCTACGCCCCAAGTAATAATATTTTACGATGCCATTGTATGTGATTAAATTATCTTTATAGTCCCCGGAATAGTAGTGGGCGTCGGGTCGGGTCTGACCGCCACGGCGAGCGAATCCTCGTGCCAGGTCATTCGTCACCTCATTAAGGTTGATCCCAGTTTCGTCCACTTGACCCATATGAGCAGGAAACCACCAAATTTCAGTATCGATAATATTGAGTTTGTTCACAAGTTTAACCACAGTCCCAGCGACATAGCCCTTGTCGAAGCTCGTAATTGCTGCTTTGAAGTCGCTATAGACGTATGACCATTTTATGTTCCTGATAGCTAAATCAATCGCGGCTTCTTCCGCAACCGTTGAATCCTTAGTGAGTATACTCAGGGCGTCCCGTACCTCGCCATGGCCGTCGACCACCACAGCCAATTAGGCCTTTTGGCCTTTCATCCAGGCTGCGTCCACGACGGCCACCTGTTGTCCTACCTGTTCGATTTCTTGCTCCGGCTGGGTCACGTTGTGCAAAGAGGACAGCATTTTTTTGAAGGGGCAGATGGTTTCTTTCAGACAGTAGGCTTGAGACCACATTGAAAAAAAAAAACACGAGGGCCAAGTTTGTCTTAAAAGTTCAATAACGTCTTGTTGTTATTCCAAACAGGCCCCCTCGCAACATGAACCAACAGCTTCTTCCTACTGCCTTCAACTCCTTTTAAGTCCTTATGGTTAGGCACGCCCTCCGAGGCAAGACTGCGGCAATGAGGAGTCATGACCTGCATAAATTTCCAGTCAACTTGACCAGTAGACACTGTTCACGCTAACGCTGATGTATAGGACTCTAGTAATAACAATATGTACAAGAAAAAAAAGCAATAAGTGCAAAGAAGAGTCCTTTCTGACGAAAGGTGGCGCAGGGCCCATTTTCTTAACGAAAATTGAGACTGAGATGTTGCTTACGTTTACTGTTTACTACGTTGAAAATGCACAGAAGGGTTGCATATGCTTGCCATTCACTATGTGACGTGTTAACAGTTTAAAAACATTGTATAACCCGCAATGTGGCGCTGTGGCTAATTCGCGATGTTGTGCTGATTGTTGCAATTATGTCGTCGTTTACGAAAGATATAAGGTCATCCCCCCTCTAAAAAATGTAGTAAAGCGATGCTAACAGGTAGATAGGGCACCACTTGGCAGTGCGTTACACCATTCTTTTTTTTCTTGCTACATTTCATGCCACGAACACTTGTGTATGTTACTTGCGTCCCGTTGGGTTCTACGCCCTTAACTCGCATTAAAAATACCGCAGACAAATATGGTCGTGGTTTAACCGAATTCTATAGTTTGCACTGTGTAGGAATCTGCAGCATTGCAAGTTTCTCTGCTTCGTAGTGAATCACAAATTCTCTTACGAGCGTTTTGCTACAAAATATAAGCCTCTAATTTTCACAGCTGAATATTCAAGCAAGGCGCAGTGCTACTTTGGCTTATTTAGGTGCCGTCACTGTTGCGTACATGAGTGAGTCTTCGCGCTTCTCGAAATAAATCCAACTACATGAAGTAACCACAGCGATGTACACAAGTGGGCAAAAGTATTCGGACCATGGGAGCGCGTGCCGAAATCACTGTCGGCGCCGTGCGCTGTCAGGAGCATTGCTTTGACTGAGTTGTTGTCGAAAGCATTACTGTGATTGAATTCATCTGAGAAATGTTCTTGAAAGCAGGCGACTCGCCACTACACGCCGTAGACGGTAAAGGTGTACGGATGGCAATGATCTATACACTAATGCTCACGGGAGTAAGGGTGCGTTGCTCAGGCCCAGTGACATGAAGCGGGCGCTCTCTTGTGCTTGCTGGCAAGTGTTTTCTTTTTTGATGTTGACTCAATGAACAATCGCTAAGTGAGAAACTTTCTTCAAACGCTGTCCGCTTAGGCCTTGTGTTCATCAAACTTTTCATGGTATTTTTTTTTGAAAAGGAAGGTGAGCGAAGTTACCAAGTCACGTCTTACGTTAAAAATGCAAGCAGACAGACACTTACAAAGAGATTGTTTAACAGACGGTACACATGCGCCACGCAGTGACCACCATCTCTGTCGCCTGAAGTCTGGGGACAGAGATATCGATCAGAGGATAGTATCGATCGCATTGTTTCTGCAATAGGTGAGCAACATACTCTTGTAAATGCTACAAAAAGTGCTGACAAAAAAAATCTAAGATGACAATAAATGAAGACTTAACTTCGGAATAGTCATAAAATATAGCATAGGTGACTTTGTTCTGCATAATTGTGCCCGAAAATGTATTTGAAAAGGTGATTTAGCAGTGTTAAAGGTAAGCTGTATCGGCTACTCTTTATTACTGCCATTATTTCGTGTGCTCTTTTGTATAAGAAGGTCCTCAACTGTACTGATAATTGTTTTAAAATAACATTTCATATTATTTTTCGGTAGTAATGTTTCATTACGTTTCATTTTATGGCACTTACCTATAGGGTGAGAGATTCATGTATACAGTATTTTCAGATTACTTCTTTTGTAATTTTGAAGACTGGCCGTATGTTTTTCATTTATTTATTTTACAAGTATCTACCTCTAGGCTAAAATATTATTATTATTACTGATAATATTAGTAATAATTGAGGGGTCGTTACAGCACTCACTTCCAAGTCGTAATTGAAGAGGCTAAAGTGAAGGCTTATTATGAAGCGATGTTTATTGAAGGAGAGTGATGAAAAATGAAGGCACTGAAATTTTCCAGCATTGTACTAGAAGATGAAGAAGAAGAAGAAGCACCGCACTGTAAAGACGCCTACTTCTTTTCTGCCCAATATTTGCATACCTATATTTAATTACACAGATTTAATCAGGTGTTTTTTTCTCAATATCTAAAGAGATCGACGTGTTTACGTCAGTATTAAAATGATTTCACATGAAGCCCACACGACAAGCACCTTTTACAGGTCCCTGAAAAATGCGCACGCAGGCAGTAGAAATTTCACTGAGTAATATACCTACAAGGAGCGACAAAAAGGCTTGTAGCACTTTTGGTGCACTTGTTTAGGTCCTTGCCTACCGCAAAGCAAATTTCTTTTACAGCGACTTCATTCTTTCTAGCATACTTTTTTTTCTTGTCATAGTTGCTACAGACTGCGGTGCAGTGCGGGGCTGCATATCTTTAAACGAAAACATCACGCGTGTCTTCTAGGTGCCTCGTTGACGTTTACCACCCACGAGTCCAGATACGAGGACACTCACACAAGAGGAAGAAGCAGACGGGAGGAGTCCTCCGTTCCATGGAATGGCAAGTCCACTGGCCGTCCCGTCTATTGCTTTCTCTGGCGCAATTGTACTTGCCACTGTTTTCTTGCTCCCCCGATACATCGCGACAGCACTCTTCCCTCCAAGGTCCCCCGTTTATACAACGCGCGCTCAGGAACGCAGTCTTTGCCATAATAAAATATACAGAAAGAAACAAAAATGGGAGGCGGGAGGGATGGTATATCTTGAGTGTGATTGGACGAGGTGTGGTGGGGCGCGAAACATTGTGCCAGGTATGGGAGACCTGGGTCAAAACCAGCGTATATATAGCACGCATGTGGCTCGGAGCCGACATCGTCCGCGCGATACAGAGCGTGGTACGGTGCAGCTGTCGTGGTCCTAGCGCCGGCATAGGGCTGGGCCGTCGGTGGCTTCGTGGCCTTGTTGGGGACCACAAGATCTCCGCGTACCGCGAACGCGCTGCCAAATGCAGTCCATCATCAGCGGCGCACAGAGCACGGCTTTTCTTTGCTTTCTTGTTTTTTTCTTTTGTCACACTTTGCTCGGGTAGTAATAGGTGCGCACGTAGCAGACGCATGCCGCTGGGAAGGCAAACTTGGTCGGCTTGGGCTCGACACGGTTGTCTTCGGTGAAGAGCGCCACAAGGACCCGGTTCACGTATTTGGTGGCACAGCGAGTCGAGTGGCCGGCCGGCAGCATGTCGTGTATCCGGTCGCATGTGCCGCCTTCGTTTCTGCATAGAACGAAAAAGAAATCCCTGTTGGAGGAACGCATGGGCACAAGGAAAAAGAATGGGCGCATCATAGTCTTGGTCGCTCTTGCGCCACTAAACTAACTAACTAACTAACTAACTAACTAACTAACTAACTAACTAACTAACTAACTAACTAACTAACTAACTAACTAACTGATGAGTTAATTGATTATTTATAATAATTATGAATATTACTTACTTACTTAATTAATTAATTAATTCAAAATTATTCATTAACTAACTCGAAAAACCACAGACCAGTTCGAACAAGAATCTTGAATGCTCATAGTGACCGAATAGCAACGGCAGTCAGAGGACGAGCGTGGCGGTGTCATCAAATATAAACTTTCCACTAAATCACTCTTTGATGGACAAAAAGAAAAGTTGTAACCATCACAGGCAAATAAATGATCACACTTATATTAGCGGGGACGCTGTTACTTGTCAAGCCTGTACACTGTTTAAAAACCAGGGAAATAGCCCATCATACTGCGATGATACCGCACTATGACGTGGCCATGCTTGTCATCGTCACTTCAGGAGCGACTCGTCGCACAGACGTGACAGTGTGAATTGGACAGGTGCTGACCCAATAAACGTACAAACGGACACGAGCTGAATAGACCGATAAACACATAGCTTTAGGTGCGAAAGGTAGTTTTTGAAAAAGCGCCCCAACCCTAGTCAAAAACTCTCATCTCCTGCTTGACTCAATCCTAGCGTAACAAAGGGCTTTTGGGACTTAATCTTTTGGGGCCCCTATTCAAAGACTCTATAATATTGTCATGCACAATTGGATGCATTTTAATTTGAAACATTTGGGCCATAGTAGTATGCGCTAAGGACAAAGGGAATTCAGGAAACTGTGCGCCCGTTACTGGTGAAATATTTTTGTCTCTGCTTTTTTATGATTAGTTAGAGAAAATGCGGCGTGTGGAAAAGAGAGAGAGAGAAAAAAAATAAGCGCAGTTTCTGTAGCTTCTTGAACATGATTTGACAGTTGTCGCGAAATTGTCAACTGCAAGCACATAGGTCTCACTAGCTTCCCGTATACCCTCTGGGTATTCTAATATACATTTATTGCTCGATATAACGAAACCAGTTTTACGAAGCTTCCGATCAAACGAATAAATTTTTATTTCTTGGCAAATATCCGTAGGGTTAAATTTTGTCCTGGATTCGAATTAACCAAACAATTTGGCCACAAAACCTAATTTAACAATGTTTCTTTTAAAAAGTTGAGTGAAAGAGGAATGATATTTTTTCTAATTTTGACAGAGATGTTTTTATTTGTTAGCTATAGCGCTTTCGCGTTGAAACGTGTAGGAACCTTGGACAAGGCCATTACTTTATTGTGGCGAGACTGCACGCCAGCCACACTCATGCACGCGACAATGAAGAAGAAGTCGGTGGCTCTCATACGATTACCGGGTGGTGTGTGGGGCGGCCCTGGTAACTTTCGTTATTCCGTGGGTAATGCCACAAATGGCACATACCCTCTCTTAGGAACTTTGTCACTCGGCCTGCTCGTACAATCACTATATTCATTCTCTGCATCTTCTGATATCGATTGCTTGACATAACTTCACGTGACCTGGCCTAAACTACCCGGGCATGGTGCCCCTCACGCCAGGGGCACATGGGAGACTTCATGTCGGGGCCCTTCTCGGCCCACTACCGCAAACGTTTCGCACGCGCAGGCGTGAGTTGGTGACAAAAATAATGTCGTGGTAGCTTTTGCACTAAATTAGAAATTTAGGTCTCGAAGGACCAAAATTTGTTTCTCACTTTTACGGATTTCCCGACTTAACGAAATCATTCTAGCATGGTCAACGCTTCGTTAAATAGAGCTGCAAGTGCGTATCACTTTAACAGCACATTCTAAGTTTACGGCCCTATACTATGGCTTAGAATTCAATAAAATGATCGTGCCAGTTTATCGCTCGTTTCGCAATAGTGGCGAACAGCGCTCCGGTCACCATAGTGCAACTTCAATTTCACGACAGACCGCCAACGTGCGCGATATTTCTTAAGGGTAAACACGAGACTGACGTAGTCAAAACATCAGTTATATATGCTCTAAGGAGTGAATTTTCTCTCTGTTTTAGTGGTCGTATTTTAATACGTCGGGATGTAACCCACTTGAATTATTCGAATCGCCAGTGATTGTACTGGCTTAACACATGTATGATGCTGAAATTTGTCTTTGTGGTGTGACGCGTGTCGTTTATCTATGATTTATGAACCATCTATAGCTTCAACGCTGCTGCACTTCTCATTGGATCACAAGTTCCGCTTTCACACTGTTCTTGAGAATAAGCATGCCCTCATCAAATCTTAGTTTATAAACTATTGTCACACTACTCCCCCGCCATCTCTCTGTCTCTGATCGCGTGCTGACGCAAACACATGTCCAAGACCCAAATTCGATGAGGATAATCAATAATGTCTGAAATTTAACGTCCCAAAACCATGATATGTTTTAGAGAGACGCCGCAGCTCAGGGCTCCGAAAATTTTGACCATCTGGCATTTTATAACGTGCACTGTTATCGCACAGCACGCAGGCCTCAACTATTTTATCTCCATCAAAATGCGACCTCCGCGGCCAGATTCGAATCCATGACCTTCGGGTCAGCAGCCGAGCACCCTGCTCTCCGTGGCGCACCCGATGCCGATAGACAAGCCCGTATGCTGTACTGCAGCACCATGTGTCACTTAGTGAAAGTATAAGCAAGACAGACGAATGATGGTTGGTTGGTTGGTTGTTCCTCAGAGTCCTGTTGCAACCGCCACGGGGGATTGGTTATGAAACAGATGGTACATCCTTTTTGAAATCGAATTGTTTTACCAGCCGGGATATTTAGATAGAGATGTTTGAACAAAGAACAGATTGGTAGATGATGGATTAGAAATATAATAAATAAAGGTTGAAAAAACCCATCAAACTAATATGGTTCGAAATTAAGTGAATTTATGCCTCAGCTTAACATTCTATTCCTTTTGTTTCCTTTAGAAAATCGTATACGGCCTCGCAAACGTTCCTTTGGCTAAATCTCTTTTCAGTTGCTCCTAAGAAAAGGACCACCGGAAGGGATAAATTTAAAGCAATTCTACGGAGAGGTTCTTCCAACATTCGTTTTTTTATTTGTAAGTAACCTACACGTTAAAGAGAAATAATGGAGAGATTCACTCTCGTTGCAGTAGAAGCATAGTACAGACTGTGTGAGACCAGACCTGCGTAGATAAAAATTATCGGGGGGGGGGGGGGCGACACGGCATCGTTGTTCCGTAATTGATATCTCCGCCATCATAAAGGAGCACCATAGATTATTTCCAGGGGTACTGAAGATGAGAAAAATAAGATGTTGCCCAGCGAGATTTTTCAAAATTTTCTGATATGACAATTTTTTCAAAGCGTGCCCTGACGATAAATGCTAGCGTCAGCAATATAAAAATTATGGAATAATTATGTGAGGATACTGCGAGTGCATCTGCATATTCATTTAGGGTTGAACCTTTATGCCTTGGTATCCGCACCAAGCAAATTAGTCGTAAATATCTTGGGGTAAGGACGTAAAATACTTCTAAAGCATGGGACATATTAGGCGCAGTTAATGAAGTACACAAAGACAGGCAGTCTGTAAGAATGATAGCGTCTGTTATGGATTGAGAAAATTTCCGTAACGCTAAGAGAGTTGCAAGATATTCCGCTTGATAAATAGGCGTAAAATCATGTAAACGAATTGAAAAACACCAATCCAACACTGAAGATACAATTCCGACTCCCACCTTTTCTTCGCAAACTGAAGCATTTGTTATTGCAATTTTTATTTCTAATCTTGCCAAGTGGTATTTCAAAATGGCATTTAGATACCTATTTAGAATATGTTGGCAATTACTATAAAATATATTGCCAAATTATATTTTCACTATTTGCATAGGTCTTCTGAGTACCAGAACTTAGCGACGGTTTACTTGTAATGTTTCCAAGAGCTTCTGTACGACGATGACTTGTGGGCGCCTTAATCTAGGCAACTGTTGGTTAAAAAAGGACGTCGGCTCATTAATGAAAATGTACTGTGACCTCCTCTGTGGGGATGCATATATTTTTAGGATGGTACAAACTGATGCTATTTAAAAACTTGTACAAAGAGAGGGCAAGCGCACTTACTTATACAAAATAATAAGTGCGACAAATTTAGAGAGCCCAAGACATAATCGTAACGCTTCACGTTCTAGAAGTACCTGTGGTCAAATTTCGTTTTGTGGTCAAATACATACAATATATCATGACCAGCACATCACGACGTAAACCAGATCGTTTACTGCTGAGTCTACGAAGCATCCCAAGCGCCCGGGCTCATTTAGATGCCATATTTTCTATAGGCGGACTTCAATTTAGGTTTTTAGTATAAGTAACTCCTAAGTATTTATTCGATTTCACCCGCGGGATAACGTCCTGTTTGTAAATTTTATTACTTATTATTTTATTTACAGGATAAATATAGCACGCGGAACATTTTCACAATATATTACGCACAGAGATTGCCACGGACACACAGGTTTTAACGCGGTTAAAAGGAAAATATACAGTGCATGACATGCAATTGCGCATAGCATAATACATATATAAGTGCGTACTAACATAACTTGTGTACTAACAACGCAACGTCACAAAACCAAGAGTACAAATATGGCAGGAAGACATGCTATAAGTTCTTTAGCTCCCATAAGAATGACGCCACTGTCGCCGCCTCCACAATCCCGCCAGGGAGGCGATTCCACTCGCGTACAGTTCGTGGGAAAAAAGAGCCCATGTACAAGTTTGTTCTGCAAGAAAATTCCTGTAATTTTTTTGAGTGATCCGCCCACGTGGGTCGTCGCACAACTTTTTCTATATACGCACTTCAATCAATGCCAAGCTTATCGTGGTAGAGCAGATACATATATTTTAGTCTTTCGCGATATCGCCGCAAATGTAAAGCTTCCAAGTTCGCTGTCTGAAGCAAAGCAGTGACTGACGTAAGGCAATTGTATGAGCGAAAGATAAATCGATTTTCTTTGTAGCTTTTCTAGTTTATCAATATTTTTCTTTGTGTATGGGTCCCAGACCACGCAGGCATATTCCAAAAGGGGACGAATGTAGGTTTTATATGCTAATAGTTTTATTTCTTGCGTTGACTGTTGTAACAATCTTCTAAGATATCCAAGCTTTTTCATGGCTTTCTTTTCTATAAAAGTGATATGTTCATTCCACCAGAGGTCTGAAGTGATTATTAAACCCAAGTATTTATAACAATTTAAAGCACTAAGACAGCGACCATTTATTGAATACTGGAAAGTAAGTGGTGCCTTTTTTCTTGAAATTATCATTGAGACGGTTTTTGTAGTATTGATGCTCATCTGCCAATTTTCACACCAAATATGCAGTTTGTCCAGGGCACTACTTAATAATGCCTGGTCGGCAGGTGTGTTTACTTTCTGATAAAGGATGAAATCGTCTGCGAACAGTTTGATTTTGACAGGTATATCGTTTACGATATAATTTATATAAACTAAAAAGAATAGTGGCCCAAGAACCGACCCTTGGGGAATGCCTGATTGCATGGGCGCCGGGCGTGAACACGAGCCGCCAACTGATACGCATTGACTCCTAGACTATAAGTATGTCTCTATCAATGAGAGAAGTGAGTTATTTTGTAATATGGGTTTTATATTACCAAAAACGTATGGTGCGAGACACGATCAAATGCCTTCTGAAAGTCCAAAAAATTATATCGATTTGACTCTGTTTATCTAAGGCTGAGGCAAACTCGTGTATTGTCTCCAGGAGTTGGGTAACCGTCGACATTCCCTTACGGAAACCATGTTGGCGGAAATCAATCAATTTATTTTGTTGCAGAAAGTTTGACAAGTGCGCAAAAATAATATATTCTAGCTATTTTGAGCAGGTAAACAGTAAATATATTGGTCTGTATGACGTAATTAGTGAAGGATCTTCCGCCTTAGGGATCGGAACAACCTTCGCGCGCTTCCAATCTCTCGAGAGTTCTGCAGTGGACAATGTTTTTTTTTGAATATAATAGATAAATACTTTGAACGCCATTCTGTATACCTGACCAGAAATGCGTTCGGTATGCAATCTATTCCTGGTGATTTCTTTATATCGATTTTAAGCAACAGTCATAAGACACCCTCTTCAGTTATCATTAAGTCAGAAATTTTGGGTACGTCCTGAGAAATCGCAAAATTTCGTTCTTTCACATCGTCATTTGTGTACACTGAACAGAAGAACTTGTTAAACGATGACGCAAAGAGTGATTCATCAGTTACCAATTCTCCATTAATGAGAATTTTATATGCCTTTTACTTCCTAGGTGACATGTGTCGTCAGAACTTCGCAGGAACAGAAAGCAAGAAGTTTTTCAAATATATATTGAAAAAGTAGTCTTTTGCCTTCTTTATGGTTTCATTTAACTGCGAACGCATATTAGAAAATTTTGATACATGAGAAGATGACGGGTTCTGGCGCAGTTTTTTGCGCATCTTCTTTAGTTTGCGTCCGGCTCGCACTACTTCCTTCGTCGTCCAAGGGCGAGCAGATTGCGTTCTGATAATCTTTGAGGGGACATGACGAGCCGCATTTTATAACAAGATTCTTGAAGAAACCCCAAAAATCTTCGACAGAGCAACTACTTGATTCATACATATCAACGAAATCAGAAAACGATATATCTAACAGGTCAAGAACGGCGACGTCATCAGCACGAGTGAAATTTGCCACTACGTGTTTTTCCTTCACTTCTTTCCTTACGTGGAGTACGGATATCTGCACTGGAACACTCACTGGAAAAACTACAGTTGCACTTTTCCTTAAGTTTAATGATATATCAATGTCATTGAACCACGTGTCTAGAGCGTTCATATTAAACTGTAGCATCTGATATAGTGTATGTATATCTGCCGTTGCGAAAAATGCGATATCTTCAGCGTATACATACTCCTGTACGCCATGTTGTACTGTAATTGTACACAATAAAACTATAAATGACAGTAGTAACTGTACCGAACCTTGGGGGAGACTTCTAGATTGTTTATACTTTGAAGAAGACACGCCAGATTGAGAGCGATAAAATTCTCTATTTTTTAGAAAGTAGTAAACGTATACGTGCGTAAGCGAATTTATTAGTTTAACGGGTTCCACACTTTCATAAGCTTTAGCAATATCTAGAGTTACTAAGGCGGCAACATGTTTCTTATAACGAGCTAGAGCTAGTTGTATCCTGATTTCTAAATCAACATGGACAAACCAAATAGAGCAGCCATGGCTGAATCCGATTTGGCAAGGGCTTAAAATCGTGTTTTCGTCCAATCAGTTGTCTATCATGTGTGAAATTCTTTCGATCAGATTTACCTGATTAGATTTGAGTGAAATAAGTGTAATATTATCAAAGCAAACCCAGCTCCCTGTTTTTTTAATAAAAGAGTTATTTTCACGATTCTCCACTCAGGTGCTATCCACAAATTTCCAATGGAGTGGTAAGCTATTGGAAGCGAATTCGGAGGTGATACTTTATGGATTATTCTTATTACCGAGGCAGGTATTCTATCAGGACCTGGCGCAGAATCGGGCAATATTTTTATTACTTGTGCTATTTCTAGCGCAGTAACATCTTCAAAGTCATCGCTTTTAACAGGAGATCGTGAGTGGTAAAAGGAAGCAGCCGTGAAGCAGCTTTCCAGCCCTTGAGCAATATTTTCCAAAAAGGTAGGCAACTCACTTGGCGTTGTATTTGTAATGCAAGTACTTTTTTTAGCATTAGGGAGTAGAAAAATTGTTTTCTTGTGCCAGTCCTTGAAAGGAACTTGGCATGTTGCCTATCAAGGCTATCATTCGCAGCGGCAACTGTCCACTTAAAAACTGCAGCCACGTATTTAAAATCGCTGTAGTTCCTAGGGCACTGACTATAGAGCAGTTTCCACCACGCCGCTTTTCTTAGCCTGTAATGACGTGGACAATCAGAGTTCCACCAATAATTCAAAGAACGTTGTTTAGATGCCTTAACTGTGAATTGAGCTCTATGTAAAGACTGTTTTATAACACCATTGAAGCTGCCCCGCCGCTGTGGTCTAGTGCCTGAAGTACTCGGCTACTGATCCACAAGTCAGGGGATTGAATCACGGCGGTGGCGGCTGTACTTTCAATGTAGGCGGAAATTTCGTAGGCCCTTGTACTCAGATTTGGGTGCACGTTAATGAACCCCAGGTGGTTGAAATTGCCGGAGCCCTTGACTACAGCGTCTCTCATATTCACACAGTGGTTTTGGGACGTTAAACTCCACAAATCAATCAATCATCTCCATTGAACTTGATAGCATTCCACTCTTCGTTTTCCTCGGTTCGTTTCGACAAAGTCACACGTATCTGTTTAAATGTATTGAAAATGATAGTTGAAACACCTTTTGTTGACGACAGCATTTTCTTAAATTTTTTCCATTTTAAGCATTGTTTCGAAGAGTATTCAACACTATTTCTAAACATTAAAGTGCACCTGAACCACCCCGTCGCGCTTGCTGAAAAAATACATATAGCGGAAAGCAAACGCTACTGTAAACAGCTCATCCAAATCCCGCAGTTGTGCGCGTCAAGGAAAGTTCAGACGCGGAGTGTGACGTTGTCTTTTCTGAAGCGCGCCCTCTTTACTCGCAGGAGCCTGTAGTAGAACCCAACAGAATTCCGCTGTCGCCGCTAGCTGGTATAAACATAGATCGGTGTGTGGATAGCATGCGCTTATTACCAGGGTATGCCGTCACGTGCTCGTGCTGTGCTTCATAGTGTTCTATGCTAAAATTACATATTGCAATTCCAGCTGCACTCCGTAATCGCACACAGAAAGTGCGATTAATTTTAACAAAGGGCGCTTGAGGTCTTGACCTGGGCGTGACGTAGTTTATTTCCACTATGTCATCTCTCCTTGTGTCGTGGCAAGGAGAGATATGACACAGGGAAAAGAGAGGGTACTCTCAGGACGAAAGAGAGAAAGCACTTGAAGTGTTCGACAAATTCCTGTAGCTGCGCCCCTTCCTGACATTTTCGAAGAAAACTTGCTGATCCTTCTGTCTAGGAATTGGTATAACACGAATGTTAAACATTTCTTCACAAAGTAATTTGAGCGTTTACGGTGGATGGTTTCGCCACAAGGGCGAAGAAATGAACGCGACAGCATCGACTTAACATGTCATGCGAAGAACGGCAAGCAGCTTAAAACTTGAGGCGATCAGCTCAAGCACAAAGCACGCACGAAACGAGCATTCAAAAGATGAGCACGGACTACCTGCCACAGTTTGGAATTTCAAGCGTGATGCTCAAACAGAAAGCATAACGCCGGAAACGAACGCACAAGCATACAGAGGACAAGCGCGAACTGTCGCAATTCTGACTTCTTCAAGTTTGAGCAGCACGTTTTTCTCGTAAACGTAGCCGCAGCAGCGAGCGAAGTGAACTTCGTGCTCTCTTTAACCACTCTAATTTCAAAGCAAAGTGGCGGTGGAAGCACAAGAGGTACAATGCACCGGAATTCCCGAACAACGAGATAAGCGCGAGTACACGGACAAAGCCCTGTGTAAGGGCGCGCGAATGAATGAATAAATGTTCTTTAATTCACACATATCTTAAACAAAATATGCACAGACTGTATGGTGCCATAGCCAGAGGCTAGTGCAGGTGCGACTGAAAGCGGACATGACAGAAACTGTAATGTTCTAATTATTATAGGCAGAAGTGTACAATTCAAATTTGATATAATCATACCAGAAATCATGGTTATCTGCAAACAACGGTAACTTGAATTGGAAGCAGCAGACAGAAAAAAAGGAAGCACATCACTTATAGTTTACACCAAATTTGGTCAATATGGGCGTACAGAACTGCAGAATGAATCTTGCAGTTCCAAGTAACAATAATAGTTACCATATATAACTTAACTAAATGAACAGGAGTATTGCTACACCTAGCAAAGAAAACACATAAAGGGCAACATATATATACATAGTAATACAATTACAACCTGATGTATCAGTGAAATGAAGCGGAGAAAGGTACCTAAAACTAGTATTTTTTCAGTGAACAGGAAAAGGTATTGGTATCTTTTATATATTGTGATATGCCATTTCAAACTTTCACTCCCGTGGATTGTAGTAGTCGTTTTCTATAGGCGTTTTTTGCTGGAGGAATAATGAAATTGTGAACTGTTTGGTTCCTCGTTAGGCGGCGGGGTATAAACAGTAATGAAATAGGAAATGACTGTTTCTAACGATACTGTTATTACATGGGGCTAATCTTACTTGCCGCACAAAGTAAAATGGTAAGATCTTCAACCTAGAGAACACTGGTTTGTTATGCTTGTAGTAACGTGAGAATGGGATCATTCGTATAGCCCGTTTTCGCAGCCGTCGTAACGGCAACGCTCGAGGCGACGATGATTAGAGCGCACCCTTCGGGTCATCTCACCACTGATGACGAAAACGAGCTGAAGTTGCTGTGCTCCGAGGACCGCCAACGGTATATGATGTATGTAGATGGCTCGCTGTTAACAAGCACGATGTCGTACGCTCTGTGATCTAGTGGTTTCGCTCCACGAGCTGCAGAACTAGAGGTGGTAGGTTCGACGCCAGGATATGGAACGTTTTCTTCTCCTTTTCTTTCTTTGCTATCTGTTGGTATGTATTTTACAGCGTCATATACGTGACGAAAATATGTCAGCGGAGCCATGATTCACTCCGGCATAAAACAGTTTTGTGTTAAATTTTTGCGGTGATTCACTCGTGAGGCAATAAACTTCGGTGCCGATGTAAAGCAATGATTATGTAGAAACATGGTTCAGGGTCCTTTTAATAGACACCCTTTGACTGTTAGTCGATGGTTCTAATGAGAAAAAGGGAAGTATACAGTCCAAATTTCCCCAAGTGGCATAAAAACATTGAGCGTGTGCTTTCATTTGAAAATAAAACAAATGAGTGGGGCGCCGTCAGATGGCTCATGGATAAGCTCTCCGATATACTTCATAAGTGGCGACAAGTGAACAGGCACAAAAAAAGTCATGTCGAAAACTGGTGCGGCTAACGAGGCTGGCCCGGTCCTGATTGGCTTCACTGCACCGTACAAGGGTGAGTGGGCTCAAAGACTGGAAGGGGGAAAATATATTGCAGAAACATGCTCACACAAAGAAGTATTCATCGCCTAGTTTGCCATATAGAATTGTATTTTATGGGGCGTACGTATTCAGAAGCTCAGTGACGCTTATGTAGCATAGCATGTCACAGGCGCATGAGGCCACGGCGCCAGTGTATACTCTCGCTTTTAAAATAGGCCTGTCTGCCAAGTGCCTTAACGCTTTATAAAGTGCAGGGCCCTCATCCTTATATGCTGCATAGTCACGCAGGAGGTATCAAACGTGTTGCTGTTGGCACTGTCTATGAATACAGTTAGGAATGAGTATAGGGGTTCGTAAAGGTAGCTCCTGTTGCCGGAAACGGCATTGCGACGTTTCTCTCTGTCTAGTAAAACCAGATGGCAGTTATAATGTTATGTCAGAAAAGTCGCTTGTAGACATCGTTTGATGAATTTTAGCATTTTAATGTAGACAAAATTTTCGAGAAAACAAATCACGACAATCTACTGGCCTCTTTAAGCCCTCAAAGCAGCTACGTCGCTAGTATCAGAAAACGCAAAATTTTCTATAAGGTGACCGCAAACTAGCTAGCTTAGGCGAGCCTCTAACTTAAGTTGAAAACAGTGGCGAAGAGCCTGTTCTGAGAGAGGAAAACGGTGGCTTCGACCTAAAAGGCAAGAGCTAGAAAAGTGCGCATGTGCAAAGGTTTCTCAGAGAATTCTTGCGTCGTTAGTATAAGGTGGAAGGAAAATTAGAGGGGGCTAAAGTTTAGGCTAGTCTAAACGACAGCGCAATTCGAGCAACAAAAGTAGGGCTACGTGACACTATTATGACGGCATAGAAATAATGTACCAGAGCCTAAAGCTGGAGTTCCGCACTGCAAGGGCTGTCATCTGATAACAATGTGTGATCGTATCTTCGAAGCTAAGCTTGCAAGTTAAACCACAATACCACAACCTTCAGCAAATTAAATCTCTTAGCTGTTCAAGGTGTTTTGCAGCAAGTTGTAAACGTTGCATGCACAGGGTTCTGGCTTTAGAAAAAGTCCACACATTTATGTCAAGAATGCAGAGAAGTAAGGACATATCTCGCCCTTCTCTTCAATTATTAAAATTGTGCTGCAATCGAAAGGACGCTAGTGAAAATATAAATGAAATAGCGTTCTAGAATCCTTGTAACGCTTTTTTCGTTCCAATACTATGCTTAGTTTAAAGGAAAGTCACATTTTAGACGTGCGCACAGCGTAAGCGCAATTCAAAGCACCGGACTTCGAGAACAGCCTTGTGTCGTGGCATAGGCGATTCTCGCACAGTACGACAGACAGCGCTGCAGTGCAGCGGAGCATAGAGTTACTGGAGCATATATAGAAACTCTAGAACACAGAGTGCCTCGATGCCATCGCATCGAGGCACCCTAGAGGAGCAAGAATATGGTGGTGTAGCAAGAGGACTTTACGAAGCCTAGTCAAGCGAAAACGGAACTTGCGTTGTTTTCAAGGGTAACATTAAGTTTGCTTTTGTATGAAGCAGTCTGAAAGGCAATGGTTGTATTTTATTTCGTCTTTCAGGGTTGCGGGATCGAATGCCGGCAGCGGTGGCTGCGTTTCCAATGGAGGCGAAAATGCTGTTAGTCAATGTGCTTAGATTTGGGTGCACATCAACAAACCTTCGGTGGTCGAATTTTTCGGGACCCTCCACTACGGCGTCTTTCCTAATCGTATGGTAGTTTTGGGACGTTAAACCCCATATATCAGTTATTCTTCAATGAAATGAGTAGAAGAATAAAGATGAGAAGGAGCACATTTTGCAAGTATTCTCAAACCATGAATGGTAGTCTACCACTATCCCTGAAAAGGAAGGTATACATAACACTGCATCTTACCGGTAATTACCTACTGAGGAGCAACCTGTAGGCTTACGAAGATGGTTCAACTTAAATTGAGGACGACGCAGCGAGTGATTGAAGGAAAATGACAGGTGTAATTTCAAGACACACCGATAGAGAAGAGTGGGTTAGGGAACAAAGGAGGGTTAAGGATATCATAGTTGAAATCAGGAGGAAGAAATATACATGGGCAGGGCACGTAGCGCGTAGGCAGGATGAGTGCTGGTCATTAAGAATAACTGACTGGATTCCAGGAGAAGATAAATGCGTGAGAGGGAGACAGAAAATTAGGTGGGCAGATAAAATTAAGAAGTGTGCAGGTGGCAACAAAAAGTACAGCGTGGCAACAAAAAGCTCAGGACCGGGTTTATTGGCGGAACATGAGAGAGGCCTTCCCCCTGCAGTGGGCGTAGTTATAGGCTGATAATGTTGAATATGACACAAGAGCATTTTTTAAATATCAGAGAAATTTATTCAGCCGTGACTTGTGACAGCTGACTGCACGCACGCTATTCGATTTCACCATCCACATTTCTTTTTTTCTTGCCTGATGACCTAAAGAAAAGCGGATAATGGAAAAGGCGCACGCTTCATTAATAGTCACGTGTTTCCTCACACGCAGAATGATACGAGCAGCGTTCACAAAGACGTTATGATCCTCGTTGCAGGCATCGAAAGCGGAAACAGGCGAAAAAAAGTCATATAATGGCTCATTAACTCACTCGTAAAACTTCTGGAACACCCACAGCAGTCGCAAAGAACCGGGTCATATATCTCGCCCAGCTTTTTGATAAGGTACATGGTGCCAACTATTTTTGTTATAAGCAAGCATCGTGCCATGGAAAAAAAAAAAAACGGGCTAGAAAGAAAATACGAGTACTCCAGAGAAGCGGCAGCCACTGTGATGCTATCGCCTTCATATCAGAAGGCTCGTATACTTCAGTAGTAAAACTTAGAGCTCTAACTATGAGACTAATGGACAATGATGAGCGCGCTCACGAAACTCTCACATAAACAGAACGTACGGTTAATGTGAATATTACATGATGAACTACGAGAATGTGGACGTTTCTGCATGCTTTCCCGCTCCCGTCTCCCTGAGAGTTCTATCGTTAACAGGCTGATGGAACTGCTAAATACTAAAAGCCTTGACCACCCAATGCATTCGGTGAACAGGCGAGCGGTAGTAAGGAAAATTGTTGGTGCACCGAACGGGTCTGGTTGGCCGAGGAGATCACATAAGTAAAGTTTGTTCAGTCATCAAGGGTCTGAAACTAAAAATGAGTGTCCCACGCTCGCTGAAATGACAACATGCGGCACTGACTGACGGTCCCGCGTTGAAATGCACATACCTACCTGATAAAGTGCACGGGGGGGGGGGGGGGGATAGCCGCTGTGATAGTACAGTTGGTAGAGCGTCAGACGCGTTATTCGAAGGTCCACTGGTTCAGTCCCTGCCCACGGCAAGTTATCTCTTCTTCCACTTTTCGTTTTTCACAATTACAATGCAATTACTTCTGTTAACGTCCACTATACTTTCCTTGGCAGGATTGTCGGTCAGTTTTTATTAAAACACAGAATGTCACATTGGAGCGGACCACCATTACGGGCGTTCGGTCACGACAGTTAAAATTTTTATCGCGAAAGCAATGATATGGACACTCTCGGCTGGATTTCACCGTCAGCGTCGATGTCATGCACCGTATATGTATACGTATATATATTTATGAAAATGCAAGAAAGAAAAGAAAATCATTAAAAAAAGATAGGCTCAGCTGCGTGGAATCGAACGTGAGACCTCCACGCCACGAATGTGAGGCGTTAACCACTGAGCTACCGAGAGATACGGCAGGCTGTTCGGCAAGCTATTCATATCTACCACTTACCGCTGTTGGCGGGCATTTTGGGAAGGAATTATCGTGTTTTAAGCATTAACAGCTAGATGGCGCAGTGAGCGCGCGACGGCTCTCATCTCTCACGCGTACTTTGGCCAGCGTAAAGAATAAGGGGGTGTACGCTCGATCGCGCGCCCTTACCTTGCAGGGGGAGAACCGTACGTCTTGGCTAGCCTTTCAGTTTCGTCCGAACGATTGTGTTGTAGTTACCGGGCGCACAAAGATCACTGCAATCGTCGCACAGCCTCCGTTTGCGAAAATGGCACGCTTTTCAGACACAGCGAAGTAACAACTGAGACGCTTATTCGCGTTAACCTCTACTGTGAGGTTAACGTGATAATTGCGGGGTACGTTTCGGTCTGCTTGCCATATTTTGCGCGTGACCTTCCAATTTGTTGCTATTGTGTTCGTTGCTTCGCCTTTGCGGCAAAGCTGTGACTGTGTTTTTTGTGACCTCTACGGGCCCACCTGAGTTTCATTTATTGCGACAAAAATTTGAACGAGGTCTGCAACCCCAGAATCAAACCACCGACCATTCGCTTCGCCACCAGATGCCTAAGAGTATTAAGCCTCGAGCTACTTATAGACAACATTTAGAATTGGCGATGCGTGCTTCTCTCTAAGCAACTTCAGCTGCTTCAACGTCGCAGAGGCTTATTCGAAACCTTCCCTGGCGTGAATGGTCTAGAGTGCGGCTCAGTGTGGCCTAACCAGCCCTATAGTACAAGTGATCTGCAAAGCGACGAGCTCACATTATAGCTAACGAGGCTGGTGACTATGCATGTGATGTGACAATGCGTGATCGCCGCTCAGTTCGCATTCAAGCAAGCTGCCAGAGCGAATGATGGCAATCGTTTGTTGGAATATAAGCAATGTCGAGAAGTCGCATCTGTCATGGTCAGGCCCGGTGATATTGCTGCAACCTTTCGTATACACAAGTCAGCAACGTGCCGCTTGCCTCTCGGGGTTGGTGTGGTGTGCGGTTGCTCTGCTGTAAGTTCTCGCGCCCACTCGGACAGTGTTCATTGGCATCAAACACGATACGCTGGCGTAATTTTGTAGCGACCACGTTAAAGCACCAGTACGCTGTGACCTTCATGTCTTACGTCATGCGCACGATATCTCTGCCATATGACAAAGCTCTTGCCACGACAGCCGCTTGTCATTAAAATAACCATTCTACATAGTGCGTGTTGTCGTAATCAGATCTCAGTCTTCATATCGGCCTGGCCACTCTACGGCTCAGCTGCTTGGTTAGCAAGCTTATTTTATTACAGTTCATATTGCTCAAGACGCTGTTGGCCTCTATAACATCCCACTTTATTCCTATTTTATTCAGTGCTTCACTCTCGGGGCGACACTGGGTTTGTGTTTTGCGGGCGAACGATTTCTAGAACTACTATGTGCCTACCTGAAACAGGTTACATTTTCTAATGTGTAATCTAACTGAAGTGTAACGATGCAGAGTCACTTTATAGCGGCAAGGGATATGTTTTTTTTTTCTCATCAGGTTTAGAGCGTTATGAAATTGAATGAAATAAAGAGAAGAGGATCTGAGATGCACATATAGCAGTGAAAAGAAAAGAGTATGCTTTGTTATTTGAAATGAAATGGACTTCCACTCCAAGATAAAGCAGAGGTGAAATCGTGCAGATCCCACCGTCACTTCTGTCATGCACAGCGAAACCAATGTTTCCATAGCTGATGCTCAATATACTTACCATGGTTCTGTGCAAATAACTGCTTGTTAGGTTTACCGCCTTGACGAAGTATGTGTCACTCCAGCAGGAACTTATCTTGTCCCACACTCTATATTAACAGGAATCAGCAGACAGCTCACATTTACGTACGCATCGTCTGTGTTATCACTGCTGTTTGCGCTAAATGGACAGACCGCACGAAGGTGACTTCGCTCGCTGTGGCAGCAGAAATTTGTTGAATCAAGCTGGGTCGGATGCTAGAACTAGCAGCTAGCCTTACTTGGCATAACTGGAATTTTCGCTTTGTTTTCTAATGAATTCATCGTTACGCCCTTGCGGCGAAACTGCTACTTTTCTGGTGAATACTTCCGACTAGCATCATCGTTCGAAGTATAAACAACATTGCCAACGCGTCCTGTCAGCTTTAGCGAACTTTAAATGCTTCACACGACAGAAAAATTCCTATTTATTCTGAGCAAGTTCCAAGAACAGAGCACTAATTATAGATATGCGCAGACCAAAGCAACAACATCAGCAATATGTAGTCATCCTCACTTAAACGCAGTCGATGAGACTTTGTGGAATGCTCTACTGTGCACATTCCTTTTTTGCGGTTATCTTTTGTCATATGTATCTTAACATGTGCTGTGAATTGATATGCGTTGGAGTAGTCAATAGTTCGCTTTTTATGTTTCTTCTATGCGCATTCATGTTTAAATATGACTTCATTCGAGTCCTGTTGTAGCAAGTCAAAAAAGTCTAACAGTATCAATAAGTGAGATGAAATAATTTAAATAAAAACCTGACTACTGTAAAGTACCTAGCGTTTTCCTAATTGCTTTTGCACATCGCATTTTTTCTTTAAAATTTATTAGCTCTGGGTTCAGGTTGCAAATGTGTTTTTTTATTGGTGACTTTATTTCGCCAATGCGTTGGCAACCACGAGGATGCAGGTAAAAAAAAACACATGTCTGCTTAAATTTAGGTGCACGTAACAGCTTCAAGTGCTCAAAATTGATTGCCACACACCTGAAAATTGTATCGCGCGCTCTGCGAAGTACAACTTGAATTATATCAGGGGTATTACGTTCCAAAACTGCGATATGATTATTAGGGATGCTGTAGTGAAGAGCTCCGGAACTTTCGACTGTCTGTTGTTTTGTAACGTGCGTCACTGACACCACAAAAGTAAAATTTCGAAAATTTTATTTCTTAGTTATTATCTGGCGTTGTCCAATTAGGTGTAAGCCATATATACGCGTAGATTGCTTGTGGGATGCGCTTCGAATAAGTCGATAAGTGGCTGTTCCATTATATATATATATATATATATATATATATATATATATATATATATATATATATATATATATATATATATATATATATATATAATTCGCAAAATGCGAGAATGACACCAACCATAATTTATTCATATTATCGACATGAAATTTTGCGTCGCACTTTAGCAAGGGAATATTCAACAGTTACACATTATTATTTTGGTATTTTTTTCTCCGGGTTTCTAACAGCGAGAGGAAAACTCCTACGTGAATAAATAAATATCATAGTATATAAACAAATAAATATATCTTGTGACCCTATATAACTATTGTAAAATATTGTGAATGTGTATCGGCATATTCGAATTTTCTTCATGGCCACTACTGTAAAACCTCAGGATGGTATTCAGAGTACTATGTAAATAAATAAATAAATAAATAAATAAATAAATAAATAAATAAATACAACAAGTGAACCGAGTGCCGGCCTACGTGCCTTGCGCGTGTGAAAGTGGCACTATTGGCAGTCAATCCTGAGAACTGTGTAACAAATATCTGAGAGTTTATGGCCGCGACGAAAAAAGTCACAAGGCGACGATGTAACAGCAGATACAAATAAATAAAAGGGGGCTTCCTCTTCCTTATCCTTTAGCCGGTGTGCGTTGGCACAGAGCGTCACGCAGCAGCTTATTTATGCAGTGCTTGTAGCTGAAGCTCCACCAACGCATTTGGTGATTGCCAAGTCAGCCATTGAGTAGAGTCGCAGGCG
Source organism: Rhipicephalus microplus (assembly GCF_013339725.1). Taxonomy (NCBI): domain Eukaryota; kingdom Metazoa; phylum Arthropoda; class Arachnida; order Ixodida; family Ixodidae; genus Rhipicephalus; species Rhipicephalus microplus. The sequence continues at coordinate 165,780,561 of NC_051166.1, read as the reverse complement.
CGTGAAACTCGTTTCGCGAGCGATTCTGTCGCACACGCCAGCGGAGTGATCGCGGGGCGCACTCACCTCTCATCGCCCCTCGTGTTCGCTTTTTTTTATCAACATTGAGATGCTGCAGAGAAAAAAAAAGAGGCAAGGAACCATGCCGAGCTGGAATCCGCTGAATTTGATACTTTCAAACGTGGTGACCCAATGTGATATTTGCACTTGAGCCATTACATGCAAGAATGTATTATAGCAAGTAAGTTTGGTTAATTAAATGCAAATGGTAACAAAAAAATATGACAGTCACCTTGTGGCACCCCCGCTATGTATATTTAGGTAAAGGTTGGTCCACGTCAGCCTGGACACACTGTCACTGAAATGTGCCGCTGCAGATTGTTATGTAAGTGCTTTCAGTCAGAATTGGTTTTCAGTAGACTCACATAAGTCTTCTTGAGAAATAACGAGCGAGCCAACCTTTACTTGTTTTTTTAAATTCCCCGTTATGCGCCGGCTATGACAAATCTCCCATCAATGCTTTCCCCTATGACTCGGACTCTCCAGCCCCGTTTGAGACGTGCTATCGAATATTACTAGGTATTGGAAAACTCTTGGACAGCGTTTTCCCATGTTATCCGACTTGGGTGCACGTTAAAGAACCCCAGGTGGTCAAAATTATCGGAGCCCTCTACTGCGGCGTCTCTCATAATCATATGGTGGTTTCGGGACGTTGAACACCACATATAAATCAATCTTGGATATTGTTTCACGTGTAACCATGAAGGCATATTCAAACTGAGAATAACAATAGTTTAGAGCCAACCTGTTAGCTCCATCTGGCTGTCTTCGTATAGCTGTGGTACTCGGGCTTACGCCGTTGCAGTGCTAAATATTGTTAAACGCAGAGACCCGTTACTAACGACGCCTAGCCGAAGTATTCGATCAACCAATCGAGCGCAGGCATACGCCGGGATGCCTGCGGGGCCACTTTCGAGATGTGTGCCAAAATAGATGGTTCTTCTGTGCCTGTACCCGCGGCCTCCATCGCTACCAAGCGAAAGCGTACATCTCGTTCGGTCGTGGCTGCGGCGCTGTTGCCAATTGCATTGGTGTGACGCGATATGTGGAAGCAAAAACGAGCTTCAGTGCCGGAAGGGACACTCTCTATACACACAATGTCTTGAGACGGCAACGGACCGTCGTCGCCTCAACGTCAGCAGCGAGAACTGCTAGACGTGTACTTGGTCAACACGTATTCCCAGGCGTCCTTCGCTCGTCTCAGCCGGAGTAATTTTGCTCCCTCGAATGTTGGAAGCAAACGGCGCTTTGGTTCTGAAAAAGCATCGGCTGTGACTGTGCGTGAGCTGTTTCTGCGCAAGCCGGCAGTGTGCAGCCAGCGTTTGTTATGGCTCAGCGTATAATGCGGCTTAGCGAAAAAAAAGACAACAAACTTACTGGTGGAGAGAGCTGAGTCTCGTATAGTAAGCTGCTGAAAGGCTGTCGAAAAATAACTAAAAAGACAGGCCTAAAGTTCAACCCCCAAAAGCGAGTAATATCTCCAGTGTTTCTCTTGCACTTCTTATTCTACTGTCTAATGTGCTCGTAGGTTAGTGTTTACAGCTACTAACTTGTAGTGGCGCAAGGAAGGATGTGCTCGTAGGTTACTGTTGACAGCTACTAACATGTTGTGGTGCAAGGAAGGATTAGTCGTCGTCGAGAGGCTGAGTGCCACCGTCTCCGAACTCGACTCCTCCTGGGTATTAGTTCTGACGGTGAAGGAATTGGTTCACAACACCGTATGACAAGGAAATCAATAAACTGTTTGTAGCTTATTTCACATGGCATAAACTGTGACTGGTTTACAGATACATAACGAAAGATGAGCACACTCACGAGAGAAGCGCCATGTGTGCATTAAAGCACGACTGTCTTTGTGTTGGCACTGTATCTAACTAACGCTGAAATCAATTCAACTAATGCAGAATACGCAAGTTAATAGATACGTTTTCTTATGTGTTCTAAATTATCCTATGAATGTCGGCAAATTGTGCCTGCCTTACTTAAAAGCTCCTCCGCATAAGTGACACGTTTTCTACGCTTTGTCTTCGAAAGAAAGTGCTTATGCTTAAAACAAACAAACAAACAAAAAACAAACGAAGTAACGCATGCGATATTGAAGTTACAGAGAGCAAGCACGGAGGCTGCGGAATACCTTTACATTGTGCAACAACATTAAACCGTTTTCGGAAACGATTTGATTTATATGTGGGGTTTAACGTCCCGAAACCGTCATATAACTATGAGAGACGCATGTTTTCGGAAACTAAAATGAGTTTGAGTCTCAAAGAAGGCATGAACAAACTGGTGACGGCTCAAGATGCTGGAGCGTATAATGTCCTGGAAAGCCTAGCGCAGGTATATAACATACAAATTTGTGTTTGTGTGTTTTTTTTCGAAGCATTCTTCATATTCATTTAAGGGAGAGTACTGCAAATAAGCATTGTCTCCAACAAGTGGGAACTTTGGTAAGAATATATGATAGATAGATAGATAGATAGATAGATAGATAGATAGATAGATAGAAAGATAGATAGATTAGATATGTGGGGTTTAACGTCCCCAAGCCATCATATGATATGAGAGACACCGTAGTGGAGGACTCCGTAAATTTCAACCACCTGGGGTTCTTTAACGTGCACCCAAATCTGAGCACACGGGAATATTTTATAGAGTGTACCTAGTTTGCTAGAATTGTTTGGAGCACTGCGGTATGATTGAAACATAGCAGAAATAGGGTGTAAGGAAACCTCATTATGTTCGAAGTATACGCAGTCTATGCCATAGCGAACTGAATGCATTAGTAAGAACTCGTTAATGAATGAAGGCATGCTTGTACTCAGTACACATTTCGTGTAAGATGTCTCTTCATTGTGTTATTTTCAAGGTTAATCCTAACTCTCATGTAACCTTCTTGCCAGTGTACATAGCTATCCCTAATTTCATTTTTTGCCATTGCCGCCATCATCTCTTTATGGGGTACGGAGTGAACATCGCCTTTCCGGCCGGGGTCATCTGCGCGCGCGCTTATCTTGTTGTGAGAAATGAAGGGGAGTGGGGGGGGTGCTTATGGTTGTCGAGCTATCGCGGCAACGGTGAGCGTGAGGCTCTTGCCACGACTGAAGGCGAGAGCTTCTACTGGCTGCGCTCTCCACACGAAAACAACGGTGCTAAAATTGTACCTGGAGCGGCCATTCACATATAAATGAGCTGCCACCAGCGGCGGCACATGACGCATAGCCCTTAGTACCAGCATGGTCTGCCCACGGCAGGCACTTCTCTTTAACGCCATCACTACGCACTAGCCTTGTTGTGATCATCTACTGTGCCCGCGACGACGGAAATTTGATTACTTACCAAGCGCATGTTTAAAAAATTATTATTGCTCCTAAAAATGCCAGCTTTGCTTCGTAAAACATTCGAATATGTTGCCATCAAATTAATTGTTTCACTTTTTTGGCGAAACGGTGACTTCTTTTTTGTTCTTTCGGGTGCACTGCGCAGTCGTGGCGATGCTACCGACGGCTCATCTATCACGCTCGATGAGCGATACATCCTGCGAGGCTCGCCTTGCAACGATGCGATGTTTTACGAACTAAGATGAAGAGTAGACCGGCCGAACCCAAACTTGCCTGACACCCTGTAATGCCGGATTCTGAGCGGGGGGGGGGGGGGGGAAGACGACGATATATCGAAATCGACGAGGCAGGGGATCGCCGGCGCCGATAGCCATGAAGCCAGAAAAAGGCCTATAACTATTCATTGTTATCTCTGGGCGTAGCCTATATTGTCTTTCTGTGTCATATTTCCTGTTTCGCCCAGTGGCATCTTGCCTAGCACGTCGGAGTTGTCAGACTGGGAAACGAGTTTTTTCGGTCACCGCTTCAAGGCCACTTTCGTAATATTAAGCTGATTCAAGACCTTCCAATGCGTGGGAGACAATAAAAAAATCATCAACATTATGTTTCAAGTAAAATATACGTAAAGTGTTAAATAGAGCTGCGTGAGCAAGAACAATAATGCTTAATTTATTGGGATAATTTTCAAATCTTGGTATAATGGCAAGACTGTAATACTTGTATCGGAAGTCCTGCTTTACCTAACCAAAAATAGAAGCCGACTGGGAATGTAGTACAACATAAATTTAAAAGGAAATACATATATCTGACGAAAGCCGATAAGAAAAATACATATCCAATCGAAAGGACGCCGGAATATGTAAATAATTCAATTAGTACACAAAGTAATAAGAAAACAAAGCTGTATTTGTTGTTTAAAATGGCACTTATTCCCATGCAAGTCGAAGTGACAGAACGCTTTCCGTTCAACAGGAGCTGGTTGTAAAGTTTTACTGTTAATATGAACCTGCGGCTCCGAAATGATATCGTCAGGCTTATCAGTTTATCAGCGATAAAAGAGACTTTTGCAACAAACCACTGAGGTCGGGTATAAAGGCAAGTCTGAAAAACAGAAGCAAACGAATTAATGTTAAAAACATAATAGACCACGAGATAGAAAGAACACTGCAGACTCAAGACTTCGTAATTTCCTTTGAGGCTTATTGCACCGTGTATACTCACATGGAGTATGCTTGTGTAGAATTATTCTGGCGATCTCCATTAGTGCAATCTTCGGTCGGAACATTTATGCAGCTCATCATGGTTAACGCCCCGCGATAAAATAAGGGGATCATATCTTTCTGCCCGGCAGAAGGTAACCTCCAAATTTCTGCTAGCAGGGCAGAAGCTTGAAGGTTAACGAAAAGCAAATAGCTTGAGATGAAGCACGTAGGTAAACGGAACGAAATGTGATAATGTGATAAGTTTTCGCGACATCAAGATGCAAACACATGGCGGTATGAGTGAGAAATAATGGTAGCCAATTTTGAGAATATTATGAAATAGATCTTGGCTGGTCGTGTAGTATCTGGTGTAAATGTAAGGAACAATCTATGAAAGTAATACACCGCGTAACAATAGAAGTGAAACGCATCAAATTTCAGCACAAGTATTTCTAGAATATTCGGTAATATGGTAGCGTAAGTCAATTGAATCGTCTACGTAAAACCTGTATAATTAAGGCACATTTATACTTGCGATTAGTAGGGGGCCTCGACCATTCGCGACTGCCGATAAAAACATACATACGACGTAGAATAGTCTCAAGGTGACCACTGTTCGCCACTGCACAGAACTTGTACTCATCGCCGCACAAAATTCACATCGGCTCACACTGTCATTGCGCAGTGACATAAGCTGCATACTGTTTTTGCGCACCTGATTGTTTCAGACGTTTGCTACTGCAGATACGTGATGGAGCCAAATTAGTCGCTTTGCGACTACAGTGGCCATTTCCGACTCATTTGATCGTGCGCGTGGTGCGTTAGTCGCTGGTGTGAATGAGCCTTTAGATGCTCATGACCTTCATCCTGTATATTCGTGTTATTTTTTTAACCACGCAATAAGAGGTTAAGTTGATGTGAACGACAGCAACACCAAATAATCCCTACGAAGTTCCTAGGCTGCCAGCTACTGCATAACGAGTCATTTAGCCTGTGATGTTACAGTGCAAATATCTCTTAATGCTGCGTCAATTTCTTGAAATCAAACAACAAGTGGTCGTTTAATGAATTCAGCGACTTTTATAGTTATTAATCTAAAATGGTCAGCGAAAATAAACATTTTGAATCCTGCCCTTGAAGCTTCCTAGATAAGTGGCAAACGTTTAGACCAAACAAAGTTTTTTAAAAACTTGCCCTAACTAACAATCCACTGAAATGCTCTCTGAAGCTAACAGAGCAATCATGCAAACTTTTGGCATCATGAAAAAAAAAACAGAGATAAAAATAATAGCCAGGTAACCACAATATGCATCTCGTTTGTTGCCCTCAATATACGAAATATTAGAAAAGTATAAAAAAATGCAGCACAGGGTGCTTAATTAACAACATTGTTGAAACAGGCAAGTTCGGTTATCGTACATGGGGTCGCATGAAGCAGCATGAATATTACTGTGACTGCTATGGTCAGGGTGATAAAGAAACATCTAAAGTTGACTAGGAACACCCATTTATTGGCGTAAATTTTTCTTGAAGAAAGACAAACACGAAAAGAAGACGGACAGGACAAGAGTTCCTTTGTGTTGTTTCTTCAGCACAGTTTTTTTTTCTTTTTGTCAGCGTACCCCACGGTCGAGTTATCAATTCTTCCGTTTAAATGATGTACGGTCTTTTTTCGGAAGCATTACTCAATGCTCCCGCCCGCCAACCCACATGCACGCACACATACATGTGCGCGTACACACACCTATCCGTATTTTGCCCTTTGTTGGCTACCCTGCGCTGGAGAACCGAGAGGGATAGTTGAAAGCCAAGGGTTGAAGGCCAATGATAATAGATAGATAGATAGATAGATAGATAGATAGATAGATAGATAGATAGATAGATAGATACTTTAATGCCGCACATCCTCCATCTGCTGCGAACAATACCTGCAGACTTCAACGCGCACGGGCTGCTTGAAGTCACCACCGTCGTTGACGATGAGGCGCATGTCGCCGTCCTTGTCGACGCCGAAGCGCGGGTAGCGCACCTCGACGCGGACGTCGCACACCTGCGCTTCGTCCACGTCGCTGCCGAAGGGCACGCGCACCCGCTGCTCGGACGATGGCGGCGCTAGGTCGTCCAGCAGCGCCTCGTCGCGGTCCACTTCCGCGAAGTAGTTCCGGAATGGTGCACCACGCAGCTGCATCACGCTCGTCACGAGCTCCCTGCGCAAGGGGGGGAGGGGGGGAACACATAAACTGTTGACGCTATCTATAAAAGGTTAACACATTTTAACGTCACTGTTTTTTTTTTGCCACTGAATATTTTTTGTATTAAATATAAAGAAAAAAGTGCGTTGTGTGCCCTAGTCGTGCACGGCTAGAACCAACAGCAGAGCGAGTGTTTAATCAGCGTTGTCTAAGTTTTTGTTATTAATGATACAGATGTGAAGCTATAATGTCGAAGCGCGTCTAGCTCGGCGTAATGTGTGACCCCGAAACTATCATCCTACTAAATGGGTGTAACAGCGAAGTGCTTGTAGCTCGACGTAGTGTCGTGACTCCAAAACTATCAACCTGAACGGGTATGTGCCACAAAAAAAAAGGCCAACAGATGAGTGGCGTATAGCAAAGAGGTCACAAAAATAGAGAAAAAAAGAGAAAGAAAAAAACTCGGCAAAAATTGCTGTTTAAATTTGAACCTCCCGAACCCACCAATCGAAAGAAGCGTCTTGAGAACTCGGCTACCCAGACACGCTTATCAAACATAGCATAGCCTTATATACTTGGGCTGCACGTACACTGTCCTTCTTTATGAAAGGGAACACGCGAACGCGTGGCCTGCGCTCTGCAGCGGCTGCCTACAGCACCATCAACGGACCAGTAAAGAAAGCACGTTTGCTTTTCGCTTCATCTATGACCAAGCAAGATTACGAGTTATGGTCGGTAGACAAACGCTGCTACATTGCGTTCTGCGATATCGAGCGATTACTGCAGCTTGCGCCGTGGTCGCGAACAACGTTTGATATTCGTGAACAACGTGCAGCGCAAGCACTAAATGACACCCAAAAGGAGGAAGACGACAGTTACGTACACGTATCAGTATGTTGGCAGTGGACTATGAACTGCAGGCGTGAGCAGAGAGAGAGTGCAATCTAGCAGCTCTTGTCTACCGGCGATAACTCATTATTTTTTCGGCAACAGATGACGCTGAAAGTGAACGTGTTTCCTTTTGCTGTCGGTTGATGGTGATGTAGGCTGCCGCCGCAGAGCGCAGGCCACGCGTTCGCGTATTCCCTTTCATAAAGGACGACAGTGTACGTCACGTATACGAGAACGAGAGGACCGAGAACCGCTATCTTTGTGAACATAAGCAGCTGCCCAGAAGCTTTGTAGTGGCGAAATCTAGTCTTCGGTCGCAGCACTGGCCTCACCATGACTATTTCTGTCGTTTTTGTAAGCAGAATAATACCCGCCACGGTGGTCTAGTGGCTAAGGCACTCGGCTGCTGACCCGCAGGTCGCAGGATTTAATCTTGCACAGTGAAGTACAGCCGACTTTTCTCTTTTGAATAGTCGAGTCTCGTGTTAATAAATGAGATAAACAGTGCCACATAAGTGAACATGTTTTCTTTAGCCCGCGAATTGAATGGATGACACGAACCGCGACTGAGCACCGAGCCTACAAGTTGCTGGGTTACGGCCATTATGACCCGACTATTGCCGCAGTATCAGCGCGTTTTCACAGCTCTAAAAAGTGACAGGTGAACGCGCTGGATGCAGTCACAGCGGCTACGCCATCCACGGAATCGGGAACATCCCTCGAAATGCCTGCTGTAGACGCAGAACCAGAGCGTGAAGAACCATCAGCAGTACTGATCTCACGAAACTGTAGCTCACGAAATGAAAACAAACCAAGCATTGCAACACTACAGAAACAAGCACAGGGGCGTGAGCGCCTCCCATGCAAACAACACCAAAACTTCCCCCACCATGATGCAACACGGGCTCGCACCAAACTCCCGTCGAAGCCCATGTTGGACTTCAAGTGGGAAAGAGCGTAGTAACTATCCTCAGTTAGAATGACGACATGCTGAGATGGAAGCTGCTTTGCGGCTATGCTCTTCACTCATTCGCTGATAAAGTGGTTTTGGCAATCCAGCGACTTGTAGACCTTCATTTTTTTGTAGCGTGACGTGACTTGTCGAAATCACCACTATCACGATGTCACGGAAGGCAGCAGATCGACGTTCGGTTTAGCATGCTTATCGATGTGCAGTTCGGACGGGTCGATATGCCATCGCACATTTCAGTTTTCGCTCGCTAACGTACACGAGTCGGTCCCACAAGCTCTTCGAAGTACGGCGGGCAAAGCGCGTGCACGTCTCATTTCGCCATATCATACGAATTACGCCGACAAACTCCCACCCGGCGCCAAGCTGCATGCGCAGCCTGGCTCAATGTTGTCAAACATGGCGGTTGCTCACTTTGCCAGCTGGAAATGACGTCACGTGCAACCCATGTTGAGTATCGCATAGCGAGGCCATAGGAAAGAAGTGAGGGTAAAGAGGAGGGAAAAGAGTTAAGCATGGCACATGAAAAATTAGAAAGCGATATATACAGAGAGATTCACAGATAGATATAGAGAGATAGAAATAGAAAGAAAGAGAAAGCGAGAAATAGAGAGAAAGGGAGACAAAAAACGGGAAGAAGGAAAAGGAAATAGAAGAAAAGGAAACGGGAGAGAATAAATAGAAATGAAGAGAGACAAAAAAATGCGGGGAGTCTGCACGAAGTTGCACGAGGCTTGGCACAGCGAAGACGGTCGATCGTCAGTCAAAGCATAGTTACAACATAGCGGAACCCAGGAAAACCTAGTTAACAGCAAAGAAAGACCCACGTAAAACTTGAGACATAGCAAAACCTAGCGAGGACCAATGGCAACGTAGCACCAGCTGGCATTGGGCTAAAAGACTGGGCTTGAGGATGGACCAGCTTCGCTGCACCAAGGTTAGCACGATTTGATGCTAACATAGATCTTTTTTTTTTCGCTATTAGTACCGGTAGCACTACGTGTGGCTAGACTTTGCTATGCGCTGGTTTTGGTCGGTTCCCCACACTACGTACGCGTCACTTAGTTCTGGCGGGCACATGTCACCGTGACTAGTTGCTACGCGATGTTCCATGATTTCAGTCGCGTGACTAGGCTTTTAGTTATGATTTTCAGATCGTAATTTTTAGTAATGTAACAGACTCGCCAATTGTAGTTATAGCTTTCCACGCCAGTCAAATCGGCGCACGTGTTGTGGGAACGAAGTAGAAGACGAAGAAGAAAATAAAGCGAGCTCGTTCTGGTTCATCAGGATATCCTCCGTTTGCACTACATAAACAAATGAAAATCTTTAACATATACGCTGTCAAAACCTAACGTGCTGTTTTCGTGAGGATACGGTACAGTAGCAAAGTTTTGAATAGTTGCAATGTACCCCAATAGAGAGAGCGCGTCGTGTACCGTGCATCTCAAGGTTGATAATAATGGGAAGATGGAGAAGACTTGATATGTGGGCTTTAACGTCCCAAAACCACCATATGATTATGAGGGACGCCGTAGTGGAGGGCTCCGGAAATTTCGACCACCTGGGGTTCTTTAACGTGCACTCAAATCTGAGCACACGGGCCTACAACATTTCCGCCTCCACCGGAAATGCAGCCGCCGCAAAGATGAAGAAGACCGAAGAACTCGGCGGATTAGTGCGCGATTTTGATACAGAACGACTAAATGAGGATGCTACCCTCACAATATGGTTGAGATGGTCAGTGGTGCTGTTAGTCATGCCGTCGTCGTCATCATTACTAGCTTTTTAACGGGCGTTTGAAGTGAGTACGTACCCGATAAGACGTTTTTTTTTCTGTGGACCCGACCTTCATCAAAAGGACGCAAATTTCATTTTCTGTGACGTTTCAACGAAAGAGCCGCTGCACTTCGTAAACCGATGATGATTTATAGCAGCTTTGCGAGCTCAAAAAGAACACCGGTCAACACCCATTTGATAATCTTTAATGATGTCCCTCCTGTAACTGTGAAATTCTTTCTGCATGTTTCTCTATAAACACCCTATTAGTGCCATTTGTATCCACGAGACTCACTACATTGGGAAGACTTTCTATTCCCTGGCACTTCAAAGGAGCGTTAATCAGTTTTTGGTAAGTTCTTGTGGCCTTACATCACCAGATAATCTGTCAGCCTTATTCGGACGTGCTTCTCAGATTTTTTTTACCTGCCCAACTGTTTCCACAAGCTGGATCCCTTTAAAGCTACACATATGCCAACGTTTTGAGCATTGCCGCTTCAGCATTTCTCGGATCTTCACTGCAGTACACTATTTGAACTGAATGGTTGGCGTTAAAAAAAGAAAAGAAACAAAAACATATATCTCGCTATATCAGCCGAGTCTGAAGAACTTTTCAAGTAACATCAATTTGAGAAGGCCGTCCTTGAATAACATGCGCAAAAAGCTAAACTTGTTTCTTAGTTCGTTGCTGAGTTACAGTGATGGCTCAAAAGAGTGTGTGGTGAAGCCACACTCCAGGACTCTGTTCTACATCCTTTCATAGAGGGCAAACAATTGAAATGTGTGAAGCTGGAAATGCAATATGATTTTAAATGGTTCTTCTCAGTGTTGCGTTGGCAGAGAATGAGTCGTTCTGCCTTTTTTGCGGATGTTAAATGATTTAGCAGGTGGGTAACATGGAGAGAAAGGGATTACGTATGAGCAAGACCTGGCGTGTTGGTGAAGCATTGTGAAACAAACAGCGCAAGTGTAACGACGGGAACACGGGAAGGTGCTGTGTGTGTTCTATTCCTGTGTTCACGACGTTACTTGCGCTATGTGTTTAAAAACTTTTTCACCAACAAGACCAAGTTCGCTCTATTGTAAACAGATTTTGCACGTGCGTAATACTTTCATCTTCCTCTTTGTCACCTCCAAAATCATTTCACATTTGCAAAAAGAAAAGCAGAACGTCACACGCTGTGTCGTTGAAATACTGAAGCAAGCCGTTTCGGATTATTTTACATTTCCAGCTTCGCAAATGGCAAATGTGTGCCCTCTGTAGAAAAATGTTGAGCCACAAGCCCTTGAAGTGTGGCTTCACCGCGTTATCTTTACGAAACATTATTTCAACTCAATAACGAACTAACGAATAAATTTTGTTTTAGCGCATGTTATTCAATGACAACCATCTCAATTTGATGTCACTTTAAACTTCTTGAAATGCGGCTGAGATACTTACTTTATTTTTAACACCACCCATTCAATTAAGGTGGTGTACTGAAGTGAAGCACCACAAAATGCTAAAGGGGCAATATCCAATGTCGCTGGACTTGTGATGTTGAGTTTACCAAGGCATTAATAACATGATGCAAAATGTTTCACCCACGGTAATAGAGACGTGCACTCAGGAATTATTACATTGACATAAAAATGGAACTTATGTTGTGACTTTAACCAACCAATTCTTAATATGACCCTCACCAGTTCAAAAGGTGAATTTTAGTTACATACTATAATCGTGAGCAAATTTAGAATGCTTTCAATGGAGGCGCAAATGCTTGGGCCTGTGTGCTCTGATTTAGGTGCACGTTAAAAAAACTCTTCAGGGGCAGACAGGGGCAGACACACGCAATCCTGCACCAACGATCACGCTCTCTAGACTGACGTCATATGATGTATGATCGGTGGCCAATACAAATAATCAAATAATCTCTGCGGTTTAACGCCCCAAAAACCACGATATGGGTATGAGGTGTGCTGTAGTTGTGGGCCTGGGAAATTTCTACCATCTGGTGTTCTTTAACGTGCACTGACATTACGCATTACACGGGCCTCTACCATTCCGCATCCGTAGAAACCGCGACTGTCATTGCCAGGATTAAACCCGTGACCTTAGGGACAGCAGGCGAGCAGCATAACCACTACACTACCGCTGGGATTGGCCGCTGACCAAGGCGTTGGAGAATCTCACTGAGTGTGCATGAGAAAACAAATAATTTAGTCGCGAAGGCAATTCGCTGCCGCAGTTGGGTTATCTCGATGAGGCCACTTCTGCATTTCCTAAGTTTTATCCCACTATAGGAGTTTAAGAGCTAGCTAAAGGACACTTTACGGAAACAATTTTAAGGTCGATAGTCTTTCTTGGGGTAGTTCGACGCAGAAATTTTGGTCCGTCTGTCTGTCTGTATATTTTTCTCTTTGTCCGCCGTAACGATACCCCAAACGGCCCCAAACGATACTCCAAATGACCAACACCATTCACAGCGCCAACCAATATTTCTCATGTTTGAGAGTTCTTACTTGTGCGATTTCCAATTAAAAAGCAATTATTGCGCATATCTGAGGCCCAATAAGAACACACCAATATTCTGTATGCGTGTCTTTACACTTAAGTAATTGTAAGGACCGTAGCGTTTATCACGCTGCGCTGAAAATGCAATTCTACGCTCAAAAAGGCCAGTGTTTCCAACACTTTGCTTAGACGACATGTTGGTGGCACTGGCCCGTCACTTTGCGTTCTACACGTTATCACCTGCGAGACAGGCGTGCACGCCTTTCTTCGTTTTAGAGGATAACTGCAAGATAGCGCTTGTGTCTAACGTGGCTCGATGCGCTAGTTCGCCTTCGCAGCACGGATCGAGACAATCTAACACAGCGCCTCCAGAATACAATTCACCGATTTTGTCGCGCCGAAGATCAAATAAACGTTTTCTTCACTCTCCCCAGGCGCAAGATTATTGTCCTTCGACGACATTTGCTATGAAGCATGCAGATACGGTGCCAATTTTTTTATGTCAGTTCCTAGTTAAATTAGACATACTCATATTGCTTGTGGTCGTAACTGTTGATCACTGCAGTGTTAAGATTCAGCGGTATGAAGCCGCGAGTGACAGAGACAAAGTGTGAGAACGACTCGGTAGAGCGCGACTGGCACGTGCTTCATTAAACAGCATTCAAGGGTAGGGGGTGCTATGTGACTGCACATAAGACGGAATTGAACTCTTCTGTTAATATACCGCCAGCAGGCGAAGGCCAGTGTGAAAAAAGGCACCTTTCCCTTTTAGCTTTGGCTATAACCCGGAAGCACTGTATACTTTCTCTGCATTATCCCATGTACGAGACCAATATCACATCAAGCGCCATCCGATCTATTAATTTTTTGTTGTTATTTTTTTCCATTTTGTTTTGTGGCACATTCCCAGTGGCGGCCTCTCGCGATCACTACTGGAGCACGAACGAGAGAGTATGTGCCTGGATTGAATACTAGGCGTGTTTGTTAATCATTTTAGATTGAGGATTGCACAACATTGGTCGAACATAAGGAAGAAACACACACCGAAGTGCACTCTTAGCTATGTATTTATTCTTTCGTCAGCAAAATATACTTAGAGAGATGATCAAAGGAATGGGAAAAATTGCTTATTGTAAATCTGAAATTAGGCTGCATGAAACATTGAAAAGAGTTCGACAAGTGCATACAGATGAGATGGTTTATTCTGTTCTACTTTCTTGAGGCAAGAAGTATATTGAACAGATGGGACGCTGTTTGAACGACAGATTAAGCAAGCATAATTATCGTGATCCAGGAGCAGTTAGGAACACCTTAGGATTAAGTATCTAAATTCGCGGATGTCAGCTACTCTTCGTAACTACATCGTTGTACACAAAAGTATCCTCCAGACGACATGGCAAAATAATAGAAGTTGTTGACATTGCGCCCGCGAAAAGCAAACCGCTTGTTCTCCTCAGTGCGAAAGAAATTGATTTCCTCATTCCTTCACCTGAGAGCAATTTTCCTTGCGTTTTTGTTGTTACTATACCTCCAGAGGGAGGTGGAGTATAACAGTTTGATAATGCGACAAAGCTTGCTGTGTATTGAAAGATCAGCTTGTCTATTCGCTTTTAGTCGCATTCACATGCGCTTTGATTGTCTACCTGTGTTTACTCTGCTGACAAGGAAATAGGTCGATCGCTGCAAGTGCGCTTTGGCGTAAACGTTTCTTGATTGTGGCTCATACTTGGTGCGCAAGATTTTGTTTAGACTATGCAGCTTGGACAGTCTGTTTCATTAGCACATTCTGCCTCCACTCCTCAATTCTCGACGAAGGTATCTGGGCATGTGCGTTCCACGCAGTCTTTAGTGTCTTGATATTAATATTATAACACGCTCGACAGTTGGACAAGGAAACCTAAAATTTAGAGAGCGGGCAGGAGGGCTAGCAATAGAAGGCAGCTGATTAGCTACGTTACGCTAGGGTATGGGAGAATAGAGTTCGATAAAAAAGGAACTGAGAGAAAGGTAGAGTAAGCCAGTGAACGTGTGAGCACTACCCGGTCAAAGGTTTTCTCTCAAGGCAGTCGTTTTGATAAAGAACATAAAGTGCACCAAAGGATGACGATAAAGAGAAAGGCAGGGAGGTTAACCAAAACGTAGTGTCTGGCTTTCTACCGTGTACTGAGGTTGGGTAATAGGGGGTTGAAAGAGAAAGAATAAAAACAAATAGTGCGAAAAAATCTCGCAACCACACACATACACGCACATGAGAGTGTTACACTCCGAGTCGTTATAATAGGTCAGTAGATCGCAGAAAGCCTTTGAGCGCTTGTTAGGCCTTCTTCTGCAATATACTGAACACAAAATTATGTTAATAAAACATGTAGCTTTCACGCATAATATACATGAGTACCGATCCAATTCCCGTTTAGTTTTGTACGTCTCTCATGGATTAAGCCGCGTGATATTGGGAGGGCAGTTAGGCGGAATCGCTTACGGACCCCCACGCCCGACTTGTCTACCTGCAGGGAACAACTGCTATCTCATTCATATGTAGGTGTGAGAGAGCCATCATATGCCCCATAATAAAACAAAATAGAGATAATGTATAATGAAACAAAATAAAGATAACGCGCATTCAACGCAAATGTTGACAGCTCTGTGAAGTGAAACGTTCTGTTGATTGGCTTAAAACTAAATCCAATGCGAAACACAATTGTGTATGTTCTCTTTGCGACGTGTGATGTAACCCATCGAGGTAGTGCATTGGATATCGCTTCTGTCCCTGCAGCATTACGCTGCTGAGCTTGAAATCGCAGCTTAAACTCCCGGCCACTGAGGCCGCATTGTGATTAGGGTGAAACGTAAAGACGCTTGTATACTTGAATGTAGGTGCGTGTAAATGAAACAAACGAGCTTGATATCTGATAAACACTTGCAAAGAGTATTTGGGCTAACTTTGTGTTGCATTCAGTGTCTGACAACGATGAAGAATTTCGCCTGAAGTGGGTATGTGCCCGGGTAGTAGCTGATGAAAAACAAGCTTTTGTAATGTGTTGGATCATTGAACGACACACTCGTTACGCGTTTTGCACTGTGTGACGCCTGGTTGTTCATTTGCTGTTACAAAACGCTTGATTACTTACATGAAGGCGATTCCTTTCCCGACATCAAGCTTGCCTAAGGCAAGTTTGCGAAGGAGTCCAAAACACTGGTGTGGATCAGCGGCAGAATAGTAGACTGGTACGCAGTGAACCCGGGTTTGAATCTCTTTATGTCACCGCATGTCTTCGTTGTCATTTATTTGAGCTTTTCCTTATTTCGTGCGATAGTGGTTACGGACACCACCGGCGGCGGTTCACAGCTACAGCGTTGCACGTGACCCGTGTCCTGATCTCATAACGGCTTTCACGGCAAAACCTAAGTGTTTCTAGAGCCTCGTATACATTTGAATTTAGAGAAAGAACAGATTTTGCGTACGTTGGCTCTGTCTGTCCTACTACTGCTTTCCGAATTATTCGCTCGAACTCCTTCTTTTTGCAGCCCCAAAGTTCGCGTCTTATTAGGGTGGCATTCCACTTCCCCTTCATTTTCATATTAGACTGCTGGATGTTTGTGCTCTATTGTTTATGCTCTATTGGGGCATTCTACAGAAGGCTTTTAAAGATCAATTTCAATTGTTATAAAAAACGCTTTCTCGTGCCCCCCCACCCCCCCAAAAGCAATTCTATGCCTGCTGACATGTTCTCACTAATAAGTGTGCACAGTTAATGGAAGACTCGCATGCTAGGCATCCATGCGGAATCAATTAAATAATCGAGGTCACATTTCGTACTAATGACTCCACATATTCAACACATTATGACGAACTACAGTTTCAGCCTGATCGCTGTAGAATGTTCATGAAATGCGTTGTGCTATACATTTTCATACCCGTCATTAGGGTAATTTTCTTCCCGTGTAGCGGTGTCTGCACGCTTGTATAGGTGGCCTTTACTATGTTCCTCATATGTATGTACTTTACGTATATTTGTAATAAATACTGTAAAATAAATAAAAAACATGCACCGGTGTGCATCTGTGGTAAAACACCTGCTTGACGTACCAATGTATTGGGTTCTGTTCTTCTTGAAATTGAATATTTTTTATCACTACTGTATTTTTTGCATCTATTTCGAATTTTTTCCCGTGGACAACTCTGAAGTTTCGCTCAATGCCAACGATGCAGACACCGGAATTTTTGCGAAATGAGTTCATTAGCTTTATCGCACAACTACAATAGTATAAAATTGTAAGAGATGAGGCCGCATGCATTGAAAAAAAAAAGACAAAAAGAGAAGATTATAAAAGTAAAGGGCGAACCGCGTCGTTTTTTAAATATAGACCTTCACGGTATATGTTTCTCGTTGTCAAAATTAAGCGTGGGGTGAGGAAACGGTACTCGTCCAGAATTTGTAATTGCCATAATTTAGGCAGTGACAGTAGCAAAACAAAAAAAAAGTAAGGAGTATCTTACGCGTGATTTTTGTTGTTTTTTAACAGCGAAGCCGTTAAAAAAAAAAAAACTTCCAGGCCTGCGCAGAAGGCACAGCACACTCACAGTAAAAGCTACAAGAGCAGCCTTTCAGAGCCTTTTCTAAACACTTATTGGGTAACTGCTGCAAGCAAACTTGCTTGATGCCCACTACGTCATTAATAAAAATTTAGGGTAGTAAGCCGGCGTTCGCTATGCTGTTTTTTATCATTCTCCTGAAAAGCGTAGTATCCGCCAAACTATTTCGAGGAATTTTGTGCCATTTTGTTCATGCAGTGGCTGACGACGATGAGAAATTATGCCTGAAGTAGGTACGCGCCACAGTTGATAGCTGAACAAAAACAAGCTCTTGTAATGAGTGGGAGCATTTGACGGCCCTCTCGTTACGTGATTAGGATTGTGCGATGACTGCTTGCTATTTCGCTGTTTTAAAGCGCTTTATGAGTCGTATTAACGCGATTGCTTTTCTGACATCAAGCCTGCCTAAGGCAAGTTTGCCAACATGTCCCATGCACCAGCGTCGTTCAGTGGTACAATACTGGGCTGGCACCCAGCGGACCCGGGTTCAGGCCCCACTGTGTAATTGGTACTAGGTTTATTTTCTGATTTCGCGTGGTGTGGTTACCGACACCAGCGGCGGTGGCGGCGGATCACTAAGGCGCTGCGCGAGACCCGAGATCTCACTACAGTTTTCGCTGTAAAATTGCTTCGTGTCGGAAGAACCAAAAAACTATCGTCATCATAAACATTATGCGCCACAGAAATTGGCTGAATCCCACTACTCATCAATGGCCCAGTAATAATGAAGAAGACCAGAGTTAGGCCAACAAGGAATTGTGGCGAAGTGACAGCGGTGTGCCAAAGACGCCGAGTACTTAGCTAAACGAGAGAATACTAAAGGTAATGGGAGAGGCAACTGCAGATGCTAGAAGATCCCGCAGCGATGAAGGGCCTACGTCGGCGACGCCTTGCCCATAGAATTATTACAGGTGCAGGCGGTTGGTTTATTCACGAGTTTCTGTCTGTGGAGTTTGGACATCTGTGATAGTCTGTCGTTTAACTGCAACGTGAGTGGACGTAGAAGCAACCTAGCATGTCACCTAGCTAAAGCCTAGCGATGACTTGAAAGCAGCCTAGAATAAACCTGCACCTTCTATAGCTAAGGCTTAGAAGCAACGACATATGTCATAAGAATTGTCCAGTTTCACTGTTTGAAACTTTGCTTGGTTTAATGGAAGCGTCGTCAATTTTTTTCATATTGTCCTTGAATTTATGCAAGTTTCAGGGACCCATGATCAATGTACTCTTTTTCAGGCTTTTTTTCTTTAACAGCATCCAAATATCGTCGTACTTGGCCGAAGGACCACGCAACTGAGTCAATCTGAACACTTTATAAAATAAAAGAAAAAAAAAACGAGCCACGTAGCTGTTGTTGAGGGCAAGTGCAGTGCTGACAGTGAAAGATTGAGGAAGACAACTTGTCCGACTTTTTATTCTGGTCACGCTCTTCACAAATCATTGCGCGCACATCAAGCTTATAGCCGATACCGAAAGTACGCCGACTAAAAAAAAAAAAAAGAGCAC